>JAOQMS010000002.1:20413650-20427674 GCA_027563885.1 Erythroxylum longipes
AAGGGGACACGGGGGTTTTTTAAACCAAAAAGACGTCTTTTTGGTTATGTAAAAGATTCCCGCGCATCCCCTTCCCCAACCAGACGACATCGTGTTGCTTCTTAAGCCAACAGCGACGTTTTCTTTAATAAAATGTCACGGTTTATCTTTTGCGACATTTTATTGAAAAAACGTCGCCAAAAGTTACACAAATCTGCGACGTTTATATAAAACGTCGCAAAAAAATAAAACTTTCGGTGACTTTTCTAAAACGTCGCCAAAAGTCTCTATAATCCGTGATGTTTTATCAAAAAAACGTTGCGGATTGTCTATAATTTTTGTAGTGGTATAACATGATTTAAAACACTTCTAGTATTTCATACACCATTTCAACTTCTGGAATGGGACCTCAGGTCTACATCACAAGCAACCACAAACATATTTACAATATCAAACTTTTAAACTCTTTCCAAAATAATTTAAAACATATATGCAATTAACTAAGCCAATTTATAAAAAAAACACATACATGACGAAAATGACACAAGCACAGTAGTACGTGGCAATATAAATAATCCTACGATAAGATCCCAGCCATTGTAGCACCTACACGCATACTTAGAGTGATTTATTTAAAAACACGATAATAGAGGTGAGCTAAATGAGCTCACTGAGTGTTAATCATTTTGCTAAAATTAAACTTCTCATAACTGAAATATTCCCATGCAACAATAAAGCCCATGGTAAAATAATTGCCATAAAAATTAATTCATGCATCATAAGATCTACTAATAAAATAGCATTTCATAAAACACAATTTCAATATTTCTAGAAATACTATTTTGAAATTAATCTCATAATATAAAAGTTTCTATTTTTCTTTTTCTTTTATCCTTAAACAATAAACACTGGTAGCAATAAGTTTTCTGAAAACTTTTATTCTGAAAATTAGCTAACTATTAGAATTGGTACCATATGATGCCCTAGTTACATATGGCATAGCGAAATTCCTAAATTGCTAAGGCCGTATTAGGTGGTGGAATCTCGGTATCGTAGGCATAAAGTCACGGAGCTGGTTTTGTATCTTTTACTCACAACTTGTTAACCACTAGTTACGGAGCTAGTTCTATATCACTTACCCGTAATAGGTTTATCAGTAGTTACAGAATTGATTATACATCGCTTACCCATAACAATATTGGCTAGCACTATATATACCTAATATATGTAGAAGGCAACCTACTGGACTACTAACAGGCATAATACTACCCTCTATTAGTAACTAACGCCCCCCAGACACGGCCATGTATGTTTTAGGGTACTCCAACTAGTAAATCAATAATACCATCAAGGTGTACCATAGGCTAAAAATTCATTCCCTTTTTATCAACAAATAACATAATTTCAATGTAAATTCAAATCATATAAAATTTAACTGTCAAACCAAATTCATATATTGCTAGAATATAAATTTATACTAGCAATATTTAATTGTAATATATCATTCACATAAAATTTAACATAAATATTCATTTCATGATAAAATAAAAACCATTTGCACAAAATCAATTTAAAGTAGACTCACAACTTGCTAGTTTCCTTATCACTAATTTGAAATCCTTCAGTTGGCTTCGTTTTTCGATCCGAAAACCTAATATAAATACATTAAACTCCTTAATGCATTTTCCAACCAAATACACTATAAACCATTTCAACTTCATTACTTTCCACATAAATTCCATATAATAATTTTTTCCAATTAATAACATAACACTTCATTTAATAATTCTAATGCCACAAATACACTTAATGACCATCCTTAATCACATTCATATGATAATGCCCTTAAGGCTAAACTTAACATATTTTACATTAAACTTTTCCAATTGAATTCCATTTGATTTCTAACACTTAAAACCAATTCAAATTCACTTCTATGACATTTTAATAAACACATTTAAGCCATAAAATTTCATTAACAAATTTTTATATAATCATGCACCCTTGGCCTAATTTCAACCAAAATTAATTTCAAATCAATTCCTTTTCATTTCTTTACTTCATTAGCATCAAAATCATGCTATGAACACCATAAAACATCAAAATAGAAATTTGGATTATATCACATTAAAAACCCTAGCCATGGCTGAAATTTCATCTAATCATTTCCATGGTTTTTCTTCCATTCTTTCATCATTAAACTAACTTCCTAATGTCATTCATTAATCTTAAATCATCAAATGGCAACATAAAACACCTTAGGCAATGGATCTTACCTTTGACCAAGTTTGACCAAGGTTCCACACTTTAGTTTTCTTGATTTTCTTCTCCTAATCACTTCCAATATAATAAAACCTTAATAGCACATCATATAGGCAATTCACACCATCAAAACAAAATCGAAACTATAACACAACAAATCCAATTTTTTAACAAAACTAGTAAGCTTACCAACTCAATTTCTTCTTCCTCGTCACTTGGATGGCTCTAAGATCTTGTTGGATGCTTGATTGGAGTTAGAAGAGAATGAAAAACTCCTTGGATCACTTCTCTATGGCCTAGTCAAAACTCTCATTTCTCCTTTTTATTTTCTTTTTTTCCCTCGTTTTCCTCTTTCTCTATCAATGGTCAGCCACACCCTTTTTAAAGAGATGAAAATTTTGCTTAATTACACTTTTTTCCCACCATTTTCATTGATAACATTTCATATTTACACCTTTACCAAAACTTCTCATATTTACACTTTAATTCATACCACTTGTCATCATTTAATTGGCTACTTTCTATCCAATTAATTTATGCTTATCTCATGGAAATTTGTCCATGTAATGCTCATATGGAATTTGGATGCATTTAGTTTGGAAGAAAGATCATTTCCCCCTTTTATTGAATTTAATGCACTTTATGCATGTACAACACATTATACAGTACAATAATCGAAATAGCATATTACAAATTCTCCCCTCCTTATAAAAATTTTGTCCTCAAAATTTTGAACAAACTTAGTCATCTAAAAAATTTTAGCCCTTATCTTTGTTCTCAACTCAATTCTCAATCATCATCCCACCAAATTAAGACTTGTAGTTGACTCATTTTTTCTCATTTATTTCTTCTATAAACTTTAAACTCTTTTGCATTAGTCATATTACACACTTGTACAATATTTTTTTGAAAGTTAAATAAAGAATCCATTAATAGCCATGAAAGACATAAAAGAGGGACAATATAATAAGTATTAAACAAAATAAGATACAACAATATAATTGATTTTAGGTAAAAACTAGAACTAAAGATTCCATTTCCTTCTAAGGTAAGAGCTTAGATGATCAACCACTTGACGGGCTACTAATGTTTCCTTAATTTGGTAATGCAATTTATGAGTTAGACTATACTTGTCAGTTTTATTTTTTTGATGAATTCTTTGACTTCTTTCCCTCTAGTTAGAATGAACTACACAATTGAGACTAAGAATTAAAAAGATTCTATCATTCCCTATAGATTGAAATGTTGCTTCAGCCCATTCAAGTATCTTGCTCCAATCTAATTCATGGCATTATTGATTTAGAGTATGTTGAATACTAGCCCAAATGGACGTTGTGTATTCACATTTGAAGTATAATTAGGCTATGCCTTTTTCTTCAATGTTGCAGAGTTCACAAAGAGTATCATTGGAACTATGAATCCTATCTTTGGTATTTAGTCTCTCTCTAGCTGCTTGAAAAGTTATAAATGAGGCTTAAGGTTTTAAGGAGGCTTTCCAAACTACATTCAACTAAGATATAGTTGGGATATTAGGGTTGAGTGCCTTAATATAAGAAGAGTCTAAGTATTCCCCATTGGAACTTAAACTCCAGATAGGCTTGTCAGAGATTGAGGAATTTGGCTGATAGCTTTAGAGATAAATCTGAAGCCTTTCAAATCCTATATCTTGCAAATGCCAGGAGTTATTTTCTATGATGCTTTGGACTCTAGCATAAGGTGGTATTATTGATGAAAAAGTGGAGATATTATTTCTGAGGGAAAGAGGACTGAAGAAGGTCTAATTATTAAACCAAAATCAAGTATCATTTCCATTTTCCGGTTGGATATTAATGAAAGGATACACCAAATGCCTTGTTCTGAAGATTTGAATGAAAAACCAAGAATGCTCTTTCTTGTAAAATATCGAATAAGGAAAAGATGATACTTCAACTTTCTTTTGAGGTAAGCAGATGTCCTAAAAATTATTAAGCTTGCAATACAATTGCCTGTAAGAAGGTAAACTTTTCCATATTTGTTTCTTCTCCATAAATAGTGTAGTTAATTATGAGATATACGATACATGCTCAGTTTAACATGCTTTATATTGTTATAACACTTTATAATGTGCCACAAATAAAATCAGTTCATTTTTTAGAATGTATAAAAAGATTTTGATTAAATAAATACACAATATCAATGAAGAAGTTCAGATAAGATGCTTACATGGTAGTTCCTTCTCTCAAGATTGAATTGGGTACATCTCCCTCTAAGTAGTTTCTCGTTAGAAAGTTGAGTACTGTTGATTTATGACCTACATCTAATAGATTGACTACAATCTACTAACATAATAATTTAAAGGCATTATTTATCTTATTCATATTTAGATGTATATGATAAATTCTATGAGATAATTAAACAGTACAAGTAAAATTATGATAAGATTATAATTATTAGGCTCATATTGCATTGATATGTTATTCCTAAATTATTCTTAATCATTATTTTATTAAACATGATATTAATAGAACATAAAGACTAACGTAAGTTATATTTTTTCTTACGAAAGATGTTATGAATCTCATAGATTAAAGTATAGAGATACTTAAACAAACGTGCGAGTGCTTGTTAGAGAACAAATTCCCTGTATTTACCCAATATAAATTATTTACGTAGAAAATGAAAGATAAATTAAAGGAATTTAATTTATGTAATCCTATTTACAATTTAGGGTTATATGTTGTATCTATTAACAATATATTTAAGAACTCAATGGGTCACACACAACACAAAAATCAAGTTGAAGAAATAAAATTATTTTATTTAAGTTAATCTTGATTGTAAAGTTTGAGAAATTTTATGATCAAATATGAGATATTTAATAATAAGGATAAATATGAGATACTGGATCTTATTCGGGAAATTTTGATATTTTATTAGAATTATTTATAATTTTAATTATAATTTTAATTAAAGTTTAAATAAAATTATAATTTAATTTCAATTAAATTATTAAAATGTCCTAAACTTATTATCAATAAACTTAAGCTCTAAAGGAGCTAGCACACTTTGTTTAACTCTCTCTACAATAGTTGTAGAGTTCTCTCAATATGTTCTGTAGATACCATTAGAGGTTAGATAGTTGCATTGCTACAATGATTGAATTGAGTCAGTTTCAGAAATGTTCAAGAGAAATGACAAAAAAAAAGCTTTGAAATAAGGTATGAATTATAATTCTTACTTTATCATAATTTATATGTTAATCATTTTATAGAATTTTGAGTGATCTTAACTTTTGAGAAATCAAAACAAAAAATTTCGTAATTATTTCAATACCTACAGGATAGGATGGCAACTCGATTTTTCAATAGTGGTATTAGGGAATAATTAACTTTTATAATTTGATTACAATTGCTTGATTGTCATTGACTGGATAAAATTAAGGATTAAAACTCTGAATGCAAAATTTTCTCCCTAATATTAATTAAGGTCTGTTTTGATTTTTTGAAAATTAAAACTGTCCATATGTTTAGGTTTTTTGAAAATTTAGTTTACATGCATCCCCTTTTGGTTCTTTGAAAAACTTAATTTGAAGTTTGTCATGTTTATTCGTTGTTTCTGAAAGCATAAAACACCCTTTTTTACTTATAAGAAATCTCCATCATATGGCCCTCATTTTGCATTTTCTTAAAAAGTCAATCATATCCCCTTTTTGTTTCTAGAAAAACATGTATATACCTTGTTTCTAAAAATTTGAATTCGCATAACTATTGGTTGTGGATTCTAGAAAATTATGTATGCATATCCCCTAGCTTAATTTTTGAAAAAAATCAAGAAGCATGTTTGCATTTTTTAAATGTGATTCTTGTATCTAAATAATTTTCCTCTGGGTTATATGTGTTTGAATATAGAAATGGGAGCAAGTTTTAGAGATGCATGAAGCATCCCGAATGTCATCAATAGTTAAAATCGGCAACACTAGTCATCACCAGTGAAATCTTCATCATCACTAGGCGACTGTCACCAGTGACGAGGGCATGAGACACGATGGAGGAGAATCAAATATTTAAAAAAATTATCTTTCATTTCAGAAAGGTCCATGATAGAAGCTTTGCATCTCCTTAGAAGGTATGGAATACTACAAGGAAAGACAGTGTAATCAAATTAATGATTAGAATCAAACAAATATTTAAAAGGATTATCTTTCATTTTAGGAAGGTCTACAACATAACTTTTGTATCTCCTTAGAAGGTTGATGAAATACTAAAGGAAATGACAACGTAACCTACACATGATTTTTATTAAGTTAGAGAAGGCATATAATAGGATACCAACGGAAATAAAGTGGAGATGTTTAGAAGTCAAAGGGGTTCCTATATCTTATACAAAGATTATTAGCGATATGTATGAAGGTGTAAAAACTAGAGTAAGAATGATAGGAGATACAGAGCATTTTTCTATAGATATTAGGCTACACCAAAGTTCCTCTTTGAGCCCCTTTCTGTTTGCAATAGTAATTGATGAGCTTACTAAGAATATCCAAGGGGATATGCCTAGATGTATGTTATTTGCTGATGAAATTGTTTTAGTAGATGAGACAAAAGAGGGGGTCAATAACAAGCTTGAATTTTGGAAGGATTCGTTAGAGTTGAAGGGTTTTAGATTGAGTATAACTAAGACTAAGTACGTAGAGTGTAACTTTTCAGGACCTAGGTGGTTATCGATTTGGAGGTAAAGATTGGCTCAAAAGTTATACGATAAAAGAAGTGTTTTAAATATCTAGGATCTATCATCTAAAGTAAGGAAGAGATTGATGAAGACATAGTTCACCGGATCAGATCAAGGTGATCTAAATGGAGAAGTGCATCAGGAGTTTTGTATAACAAGAAGATACTACTCAAGCATAAAGGTAAAGTCTATCGTTTAGCAGTCGACCATGCTCTATGGGGGTGGAGTGTCAGCCCATCAAACAAGTTCATAGTCAAAAGCTAATGGTAACGGAGATGAGGATACTCCATTGGATGTGCAACTTTACTAAAAGATATAATGTCCGGAATGCAACAAATTAAAAATAGTTAATATTATGGACAAATTAAGAGAGACAAACTTAGGTGGTCTGGATATGTTAAGAGGAGATACTCAGACGCTCTAGTAAGAAGATGTGAGAAGATCCTACTTAGAGACTGTAAGAGGAAAAAAAATGGAGGCTTAAGAAAAATTAGGGTGAGGCAATAAAAAATGATATGGCAATGTTAAAACTTACCAAGGACATGACGCACAATAAACAACTCTGATGTACTATAATTTAGGTACAAGATTCCTTGAAAAGAGATCATAATAGTTCTCTTAAATCTTTTAACCCTTTCCTCCTGTAATTAGCCTAAACTTGTAAATAAGTAGTACTTACCTCCTAGGAATTTATCCTAAGAGGTAATTACTTTACTATTATTATTATTTTATTATTATTTAAATTATAACTTTATTTATTTATTTATTATTTTCCTAATGTAGGTCACTTGAAAACAACTTCTCTACTCATTAGGGATAAGGCTACATATTACTGGATTCCCCAGACCCTACATGTCAATGAAATTTCTACTAGGTGTTAGTATTGTTGTTGTTATCTTTCATAATTAGGTTATGTTACATAAGTTAATATAACGAGATTATATTAATTAAGATGAAATTTTTAAAATAAAATTAACTATTTTTCTTAATTTGATTAAGATTAATATTTATATTGATTTCTATTTAAATTTTAAAATTTTGTAAAATTAAAATTAATTATATTTTAAATAGATTTAATTAATTAATTAAATTCCTTAAAATTAAGAAAAGCAAAAAAGATTTTTCTTAATTAAATTTATTTATTTATTTGGAGAATTATTATTTAATTTATTTAAAAATGGTTTCTTTACTTATAGATAATAAGTTTCTTGATTTATTAGAAAAATATTTTCATGTTTAAATTTGAAAAGATGTTTTCATTTACTAATTTTTAAAAAGGTATTTTTAAATTAAATTTGAAAATAATTTTTTAATTTATTAAAGAAAAATTTTTAATTAATTACAAGTGAATCTTTAAATAAATAATGTAAAAGACTTTCTTAATTAAATTTAAAATTTTTTATTTAATTACAAAAGTAGTTTTTAATATTAAAAAATAACTTTCTAATTAAATAAAATTTAGAAATAATTTTTTAATTATAGTAGAAATAGTTTTATAATTGAATTAAATGTGTTACTTATAATATTTTATAAGAAAGAGTTTTTAAAATTATAATAAGTATGAAAAATAATTTATTAAAATTCATTTTAATTAAATTTCATTAAAGGAGACAAAATAATTGAAAATAGTTTACAATTGAATTTAAAAATTGTTTTCAAATCAAAATTAAAATTTTATTTAAAATAAGGATTTAATTTATTTAGGAATCAATATGTTTAATCTAATTTAATTTTTCAAGAAATTGGAATATTATTTTAGATTATGAATATCAATAATTAGAATTAAATAAAGTTTGATATTTTAAGCATATAAGTTGATTACGAGTGCATAAGTAGCATACATTACTTATATGTTTATATATATATATATATATATATATTAGATGCATATTAAATTGCATATTTTATATATGTGATATTATTCCATGTATTTTTGTGTTTGATGAGGTGAACAAGATTAAATATCTTGTTAAAATGTTAAGTATACGTTAAGAATATGATTGTTGAATTATATTATTTAAGAATAAAATCAAAGTTCTATTTATTGTAAGACTTGTTGATTAACTTAAGGCCCCTTGAACTTGCATATTTTTTATCTTAAATTTATGGGTACAATTTAACCAAATTTATATGATTTTGATGCATAACTCATGATCATATGAATTATGAAGAAAGGTTATAAGTAACACACAAAATATATTTTGGCAAGAGTTGTCACCTAACAGATATATGAATCACATGAGATGTGATTGATAATAATGTTATCTACCTAATTTAAGTTTGGTTAGTCTGTTGAGTGACTTAAGATTAACTAAATTTGAATGAAATCCTAGCACACTAGAAAGATTATAATAATCTTTTTGAATAGTAGGGCTATTATTTCAAATAAATAGTGAGAGTAACATTAAAGTGTATTATTTGGTAGTCATAATATATAATCAATACTTTTTCTTTACATTTATATTTTGTTTTGAGTGAAATTTATGTTGTTTAGTATAGTTGATACTAAAAATTAGTGAACCAAATTTCTTAGACATGTTATGTTTAAGAAGAGTTAGAAAAGTTATATGTCCATTATACAACTTTGCCATTAAAGTTATATGTCCATTATACAATTTTGCTATTAACCCCTATTGAAGATTTAGTGTTAAAGTTTTAAAAATATCTCCAAATCATATAGATAACCAAATGTATAGATATTTTGAGTTGAATAATGTCTCATAAACTTGGATAACAACATGTAAGTTATATGTCAACATTATGGTAAAAAAATACAATAGGTTGCATAGAGTAGAGCTAAAAGGTAAAGTACCTTAATGGAACTTTTCAATCAATTTAACTTACTAAAACCATAACTATGGACTAAAATTAAAAGAATTTGTTATAGTAAGATAATAGTTATCATTGGAAAGAAAAATAATTGAATTATTTTTTATTACCTAAATGATATGATAGATATCATATGTATTTTTAATTCATGCGTTTGAGTATTTGATACTCAATTCAGAATTCACTATTACTACAATGTTCAAAGAATCATAAGAACAAATGGTTGAGTAGAAGTAGTTGATCCAACTTTATAAAATAGTTTATATGTGTGAGATCAAAAGAGGCTTATGCTTAACTTAAGTGGTAAGAATACAAAGTTAGACAATTAGGACTATCATTTTATGATATGTTGATTAAATCAACATATATATGTATATTTTTTATTATAATTTGTATACAGCTTGTAAAACTTATTAGGTTGAAAATAACCAAATCAACCTTTGGTGAAAGAATGATGACGATATTAAATTGTTAAATTTATATATGTGATGTATTGGATAGAATAACAATGCATAAAAGAATGTTTATAATATTTTATTAGAAGTATTAATAACTTTATGTGATATAATCATATATATTAAATGAAATATTGATTAAAATATAAAAAGTTTAAATTTTTTAAATCTAAGTAGAAATTAAGCATGGAGAATGTTGAAATACTTCGATGAGATTGATGTGATGACATTTAAATTTTTGATTACCTATAGGAAATAAAGTTCTCTAGTGAATATCTATATAACTAAATTTTATAAGAGTATGAACTTATGTAAGGGGAAATATATAGTATGAGATATTCTATAATGCAATATTTATGTCTTTTATAGTTATGCCTAATATTATAACTTTCCTTTAGTAGTTTCAATTAAATCAATTAGTAAGATTTCATATTAGATATGAAATGCTAAGACTTTGAAAGAGTCAAAGTTAATGATTTAAGGATGAGTTGTTTAGTTAAATCATATTTTATCTAATAAGTTTATAACCAAATTGGATAGTAAAATGTTATTAGATATCCAAAAGATTAGATATAATCTTACAGGCCTATTGAACAAATTGTTTGTTTCAATAAACACTTGTATAAGAATGATTCTTAAGATAAGTAGTGAAAATAAGATGAAAGTTGAAAAGTTCAAATATCATGACAATACATCTAGTTAGCATTAGTGTCTTTATCGATACTTTGATGTATGGTTGAAAGGATAAAACACATCGACAATGTTCACTTTCATAATGAATTTAAAGAGTTTCTTTTGAAAATTGATATGAATTTATCATTCCTACAAAAAGGTTAGTGGGATTATAATTATCCTTTTTAGTGGGAGTATGCAAAGATATATTACTCATAGAGGCCAATAATTCATATTTTCAATTGTTGAAAATATAAATGTCAAAGAATAACTCTTTTTGAATATAATGTAACATCATAATTATGAAAATCATATTTATAAAAATAGATTAAAATTGTTTACTTATTCTAGTCCAAGTACATACATAACATACTAAAAGTGTTTAGTATTTGAGATATTTCATACTTGTAAAGTATTAAAGATATCCATTATTTTATGTATAAGTAGATATTGGAGTTCAAGGTTATAATGATATTAACTTCAAAAGTAAATCCTAATTAATGTATATTTTATTTAGAAAATTATTATTTTGAGATTAGAAAGGTTCCAATGTAGCATTAATTGCTTACTAAGTCATAATACATTTTTTATTTAGTGAAAATAATTATTTAGACCAATAATTTTTTTTAATAAAATTGGTATAATTCCTTGAATTGTTTAAATAGTAATATACTGTGAAGTAGTATAGCCATTGGGCATGGAAAAAGAAATAAAGTCTCATCAAATATTCAAAGATATATTTAGTTAGTTTTTTAATTATAATGATAATTAATATGAAAGTTGTAAGATTTAAGCAAGTACTCACTATAAAGAATCTTGTATAATTCTCTCTAAACTAATGTCCCAGCAATAGCATGACTGTCATATGAAGATATGGTATAAGTTACTTAAATCATTAACTTAGTACAAGTAAGAGATTGTTGGTTTATATTCTACAGTCAATCGATTGATTGTAATTTAGTGAGATAATAATTTAAAGGCATAATAATTTAAAGGCATTTTTTATCTTATACATATTTAGATTTATATAATAAACTTCATGAGATAAATAAACATTGTAAATGAATATTAACCTCATATGAAAATAGTTGAGTGATCAATTCAATATTTATCATCCTAAAGTGATCAGGGAGAATGTTATATTGTTCTCGATTAGTATTAATGTATGAAATCATTGGCTAAGGAGGAATGACGCTTTATAAATAGTTTACAAATATCATTAATTAAATCAATTACTTAGAGAACCATCAGGAATAAACTTAAATAGAGTATATATTAATTTCATCCTCTATGTCTAATCGGAATATTATATGATGAAATGATTAAAGCATATGGTAAAATCATGCACAAAAAGGTTAGCTAAAATCATTTTGACATCTCCAAATATTTGAGTAGTCATGATGTATCGCTAGACGTCAATATTGATCTATAAATATAATTGTTTAATTAGATAATTAAAAATAAATTAAAATTTTAACTTATCTAATCCTAAATATGATTTAGGGTTATGATTGATATCCATTGCCAATATATTTCAAAACTTGTAAGTCACACACAAAAAACAAGTTGAGAAAAGAATTTTTTAATAAAGTTAAACTTAATTGTAAAGTTCAAGAAATTTTGTGATTAAACATGAGGTATTTAATATAGATCAATATCAGATATTAGATTTTATTTAAGTAAAATTGATATTTAATTAGAATTATTTATGGCTAGAATTAAATTTTAATTAAAATTAAAATTTAATTTCAATTAAATTAGTAAAATGTTTAAAATATATTATAAATAGGTTTAATCTCTAAAAGAGCAAGCAGTCCTTATTTAACCCTCTCTGCAATAGTTGTAGAGTTATCTTAAGAGGTTTTATGAATACCGTTAGATATCAGACACTTATGCCGCTATAATGGTAGAGATGAGCCAGTATTGAAAATAGTTTAAGGAAAACATGAGTTCGTACGTTAGATGGTGTTCACTTACAACATTTCCATTTTCTGCATTATCTAGACAATAGTAGAGATCTCTCCAGTAATATTGTAGTTTCTCAAGACCCTAAGTTAAATAATCAATCATCTCCATTGTTAGCACCAAAAATAAATAAAGATCTTCTTTCACAACCCTGAAATAGTTTGTTATTTGACCGCTCAATATACAATGTTGTTAAGCCAGTGATGATATTGCTCAGATTTGGAAAAGACTGACTTAGTCCCTTTATATCACTAATTCTCCTAAATAATAACATCCATTCTAACTGAAGTTTCATATTTAACATAATCACCTACGAGACTAGTGAAAGGAAATATATTAGTTTTGTACTTATTGTCGCTGCAAATTATTCTAAAGAGAAATATTAGATGGAATGGGTCCCTTTAGTCCACTTTCATGTATTTCCCTCCGGTAATTTGAGTTTTGGCATAGCATGATTAGTACAAGATTAGAATGGGTAATCATCTCTTTCACAACTTACAATTCACAAGTGATGAGAAATAGCAAACTTACAATCTCTCCAGCTTTTTCAGGTTTTGTAAGAAGTTGGGAATGCTTCCATTGAAGTTGTTATCATTTACCCTACTGTAATGGACAAAAACCTGTTACTCTCACAAACAAGAATATAAATTTTTGTACCAATGAAAAATGTTACAAAACCTACAATTCAATAAGCCTTACAATGAAGCTGGCAGGTGTTAGATTACGAAGAAACAACATAATCACGTAAATCATGTTAAAACCAGGATCATTACATATGCATAAATAACAAATAATCACGTACTTGGACTATTGTTTATTTCCACCAGTTAAAGAACCACTTTTCTGCAAATCTTTGTTTTTCTGTTTTTATTCTTCGTATGAATAACCATGCAGAAGAAACAACACACGCAGATCGTTTCTACATATTGTTCCGTTGTTTTTAAACATACTAAAAACATTAACTACCTTTTGTAGTTATTTAAAGAACATTTAATATTAGACCCCTTATAGGTGTATATGAGTCATTATCTCCCACTCACACACGATGAGTTTAACCTCATTAAAAACAAACTCTACAATACTCATACTTATTCAATAACCGGTGTGACCAGCATACGACGAGAGCACATTGCCATATATCTGTTAGGAGTATATGAC
>JAOQMS010000002.1:20451995-20468401 GCA_027563885.1 Erythroxylum longipes
ATCTTTAGCAGATAATCCTTATCTCCACTTCAAGTTGCAGATCCCATTGATAAAATAGTAATCTGATCTTTAAAGATTTGTAAAAATTTCGAATTTGAACTTGAAACAAAATCTGCAGAATATGTTCCCATCCTTGCAAGTGGCCACGTCTAGTCATAAATTTGCTGTCAATCTAGAATTTCAGATTTCTTTGTTTCTTTGCTTCTTTTTAACTCAATTTCATTTCCTAAGTGTTAGAAACTATTCGAGAACAATTAAGAAACAAATCCATCAATTTTGAATAATAATTTCCACATATAAGAGAGATTTATATATCAAATAAGTCCAAAATGACAACTTAACAAGTATCGATACGATATCCATAATATTGTTCTACTAGGATAATTAATAAATTTGTCCTGATTTTTCGTTAGTTTACTACTCATTTTTATTGTTTAATCTTTAAATTAGTTTTATATAAAAAGTTTAAAAATACTCTTTTAATCACATAATTTCTGGATACTTTTTCTTATCATATAATTATTCTCATAATTTGTAAATATTTTTTAATCAGAGGTGGCACCAGCCACCACTTTGCTCGGCCGCATGATGCTTAAAAAAAATGTTACAAAGGCCTTGTCTCCTGTTAATTCGTTATTGCCATTGAACAATTTCATGCATTCCCTTCTGGTTCACCGCAAGGAATTATGGCATTACCCTTATGTCCTATATTAGACACTGTATCCTCTATTCAATTTTATGGTATTTTATTTTGTCCCCTGAATCTTAATCATTCATTTATGCGGGTTAGGACAGAATAAGACATCATAAAATTGGACAGAAGATCCCCCCTCCTTACGTTACAACCCCACCTTTTCATCCCTACTATGCAAACATATCTATAGTGCCATTGTTAGAAAACAGGGCTACTCCTTATTCTCAAATCTCAGTGCCATCTTTCTCCGGTTATTTTACTAAATACACTTCAGATATATATATAAGGATCAACAGTGATCTCAATAGCTTTCGTCCCCTGGTACCAGGATGTTTTGCAAAGGTTTTGATAATTGTCAGAAGGGGACCGTCTGTAAAATTTTAAATGTATTCAGTTAGGTAGATAAAACGTATATTTTTACTAATTATTGATAATTGCATGTACGTTTTCGACAGTCGAACAAACAGAAGATTAGTCTTCTTCTCTGGCTTAAGCCTGACTCTTATTCTCATCCGACTCCGTAGGACTCTTGGGCCTGTACTTGTACTTGCTAGCAACAAACAAATAGATGCAGAAATTGATGAAACTTATTAAAGCTAGCAACCAGAAGAAAAGATTTAGATGATTCCTGTTAAGGTTGTTCCCTGCTAACCAACCTCGACTACTTGTAATTCTTCTCGTCGCTCTGTTCACTGTCTTAACAAGCACACTGCTGAAAAAGTATCCAAGCGCCATTGAAGTCCAAAGGAAGCAAGTAGAGAGCGACTTGAGAGCTTTTGGTGCCTCATCGTAGAAGAATTCTAGAATACCCACGTACGTGAACATGTCCGCAATTCCAAATATGAAGTATTGAATTCCTAGCCAGTAAATTTTGATTGGGAGTTGCTGGAATCCAGGCACGGCTTCTAGCATGTTGTGGTCCCTCGCCACTTTCTTTCGTTTTACTTCCATCAGAGCGGCCGTGGACATGGACAAACAGGCGAGAACTAGTCCAACCCCTATGCGCTGAAGGTGAGTTATGCCTGTGGGAATGCCTGTTATCTTACGTAAAAATGGTACCATTATTCGGTCGTATATAGGAATCAAGATGATGAGGAAAACTACTGGGATTATTGGAATAGAAGCTGGTGGTAAGTCGAAATGTTTGCGGATGTTATTGTCCATGGTTTGACCTTGTTGGACTGAGAAAGTTTGGAGCTGTGCTAAGCAAAGGGTCATAATAATGGTGCAACAGAAAATTGGCATGATAGAGAGTATGATTTTGGCGTTCTCAACTTGCGTGACCCTGCATAGTTTCCATGGACTTTGGTCTTCAGGTCTGACATTCTGCTCCCTCGAAGAAGTTAGAATGGATGCTTTGTCTAGCCACCTGGAAACAAATTTCATTTGGTGAGATACATTACGCGATTTTTACATTAGAAAATCAGGTGGGGATGCTCACCTCAAAGTATCTCTGTGAGGTAGAAACTCTGTCTCTAATGCCTCCTCCTTGTCTTTACTAATCTCATAAAGCTCTGAAGAGTCTTGAGGAAGACGAAGTTTTCTGTTGCGGAAGGCTGCAACATACACCTGAAGCCGAGCAGGAGAAGTCTGTTTAGCCTTATCTGTCATATAGTTATGGACATAGTCTGACTGAAAGAGTGTACGATCATTGACCTGTATAATTTCCAGTAGCACGCTTGATCCTCGTACAACTTGTATTCGATACATAGGCAGTCCAGCTAAAAGTGCCGTTACACCCAAGAACATGGAAAGAGCACACACTGCAAACCCCCAGTCCCATCCCTTGTGATCTTCAATCCAAACAAAGAGCGTAAAGCTAACAGCAGCACCAGAACACAAGGCAAGCAAGACATAGTTGAAATAGCTGGACATCTGCTGGTCCTCTTTTGGGTCTTTCGGATCAAATTGATCAGCGCCATGTGCAGGCACTGCAGCCTTGATTCCTGAACTGCCAAGAGCAAGCAAGTACAGGCCAAGAAAAAGTAGTGCAACTTTTCCACCTTCAACATGCTTGCAGTGAACTGCTGGATTATACATATTACAAGCAGGTGGCCGCAATTTGGAGTAGTGGGCTTGAACACCTAGTAGTGCTAATCCCTGGACATTGAACATATAAAGTAATTATTATTTTTTATTGTCGCCATTCAACTCTGTGGGTTATTAAGCTGCCTACTTACCATGAACTCAATACATCCCGAAATTATTCCAATTTTCAATCTGCCAATGTAAGTGTCCGCCAGGAGAGCCATGAGAATAGATAGGATGTAGGAGACGCCCATGAAGTTGGTTAGCTGATTAGCAGAATCTGATAGGTCAAAGTGCATAGTACCATAGAAATAAGTCACCAAGTTTACTGCCAGTGATAGAGTCGCCATGTTTTCGCATGCAAACGTGACTGCAAAGCAAAAAACCAAAAGGTCTATATCAGAAGATTTTTAAGTCTTTTTTGGTTTGTGTGCGCGTGTGTACACTAGTTATCTTAGATTACATGCCTAATGGCAGAACAGCAGCCCTTGGTCCTCCATGCTTGTTCTTCAAAGCTTGCCTTCCCTTCCAATCCACCTTTCCTATAACAACATTTTTCTCCTACAAACCATTCAAAACATCATTCATTAGTAGCTGGAGATTGGAGATCTCTAAGACTTCTAAAGAATGGTAAAGAATTTACCATGGCTACCCACAAAAAGAATGAAGATTGAGATCAAATTGGTGGGCATAGGCTAAGATAGAACTATGTTTATATAGGACTTTATGTTGGTTGGTTAAAATCCTATCGATTGGAAATCAATGCTGTCATACTTTCTAACTTAAACAAGTAGTGAATCCAAATATCTCGTGTTGCCCTTTGAGCCACTTCCCTTTCCTACTAGTTACTAATGGACATGATAAATACATATCTATTATAATACACGTTTTTTCATTTTTCGGGCACCCAAGAGTTTGATGGGAGCAGTTGACATCATTGGTTGTGTTGGACAGGCATTTGTAAAAAATGATGAGTAATATTCTTCCAAGACAAAGATTAAAGATTTATATTAATCTCATTATATTTTTATTCTCGTTTTCAGTTACACCAACCCCAATTATTGTAGATTATCCCTAGCCATCCAAGATATATCATGGAACACATAGTACTTATGTTGTGAGCTCTAAATAACTGTTAAAGTTGCTCTTTTGTGACTATAAAATTACAAGTTTAAGTCACGAAAATAGTCTCTTTATTTTTTTATAAAAAGAAGTATATATTATAACCCTCCTCAAATCTTCTCAAAGCGAATAGCCCGGTATACTAGGTGCTTTGACTTTATAATACATATGTAGTTAGCTGGTTTTGGTGTTCCCTCTCTGACCAGAAAGCTTCTCCAACGTTGCAGGGACTTTTGCATTGAATGACTTGGTGTTTAGAAATTGAGCGAGCTTATTTCCTATATCAATTTAAATTTCCATTTTGAAGACTACATATTAGTTACACAGGCCAGGCGTAATGAAACAAAAGTACAAGAAAACACAACTCATGGTCTGCAGAGTAAAAGAAATAAAAATGTGCACTACACTACAGTATATATTATACAATGCCTCCGTTCAAGAAACTCACAACTTTAGAAAAAATGAATCTATCGGACTGCCCTCTCACAAACAAATTTCAAGAGAAATCAGAAAAAGAACATTATGATGCTCGATCATTTAACTATCATCTGCGGGAAACACAAATAAATAAAGCTACAAAAGAAACTATGCAAAGAATGCCAGACTACGCTTACATGTGGAAAGCTTACTCCAAAAATTGTATAAAAGAAATTATCATCACACGCAGAATAATCTTCCCCCTGGAAACCCCAAGTTTAGCTCCTGTTACCAACCAATGACCTGGGGTATCTTGTTGTCCCTTCAACGTTTCACTCACGTCAACAATTTTTGCTAGTTTCCCAATGTTGCTTGAACTATCTTCCTTGTTCTCATTGGTAGGTCTTTCGTCCCAGGTTGATGAGGATGCTCCACCAACTCGTGGTGCAGAGGGTTTGAAGGGTTAGATCCCACGCAGACCGCCTTACTGTACATCCTGGAACTTTTGAGAAGAAGAGCTTCAGATGTAAGACATTTTTGGCACCAAAATCCCGGACACCAAGCTGAGCTCCTGTAACAATGTGGACACCAGAGAGATCTCCAATAGAGGTGTCTGTGTAGTCTATTGATGCAGTACTTACATGGGAGAAATTTTTCCACTTGATAGGCTCAAACCAACGGCTGTCCTGCTCCTCAGGACGTCGCCATTTGGGTGCACCTATGGCCATATGTGCATCCCAATGTGGCTGAAGAACCTTTGGAAGGGACACTAGATGCTGCAAATGGATGGAAAGTCGATTTTGTTTGCTGCCGTTTAGGCTAAGTCTAAGGCCAGTAACTGGCTTACAGCCAACTGTCACCTGACTGAAGGAAAACTAGGAATTCTACTAACATCCAAGAAATGTTTTGAAAGAACACATCTAAGGTTCAGAAGGAGATCCATTAGGCCTGAGAAGACAGAAAAAGAATAGGTAGCCGCCTGTACTCCACTTATATTATCCATTTCAACTCAGCATGGGATCAGAAGCTGATATTTCATATTTCAGGGCTAAGAATTCAATGATTCGGTTTCCCTATGGGATCAAATAAAACATCCTAAAACTTTATGCCGGCATAAGTAGTAACTAAAACCGCAAGAGCTTTATTCTATGGCATATTGTTTGCAAAGCCTTCATCGCACTCAAAAAGATTGAAGGCCCACTGTCTCAAGGTTGGATTATGATTTAATAGTAATGCTCTTTTCAGAATGTTACGTCCACTAGGAGCCAATTTGAGTTTTCATAAGCACACTTTTAGGGAAAACAAATCCCAGAATCTCTTAAAGGTAAAATCAGCAACCTAAATACTGATTGCATTTCTACAGCAGCTTTCCAAAGTTTTGAGCATATCATCCACCAACTCCTATTGACTCTTTTCCGATATCAAAAGAAACCTTTTCTTGAGCAGCATGAGCATTTTACATCCATCACCATGTCAAGACATAATGGATGACAGCAAAACAATCACCTGATCTGGGCTGATATAAAGCTTGGGCCCCATCAAGCTGAACTGAAGTGACTTGCAAAGATGTTCCTTTCTTTGTAAGTTATTCTGTTCTGGAGCCAAACCCGAGCAATTTGGAAGTCCAAAAAAAATTGCAAATCCTCAATGGGAGGTTTGTCTGGATGAAATAGATAGATAATTAAAACCCAAGCTAAAACACAATATAGAAAACAAATTGTTGGCAGCAGCAATTACATGCAAAATATAGATCTTTTGTCGCTCAAACCACAATTGCCAGTCTATTCTACATTATCAAGGACATGAAAATTATGTTCTATCCACTAGCAGGACTTGGTAGGCTAAGGTCTTTCGCAAGAAGACAGGAAAACTTGATGGCAGCAACGGCAACAGCTATAGGCATTTATATTTTCCATCTGACCTTTTCCTTTCACGTAACCTCAACAGGACAAATTCATGCTCTTCATTCTTCAGTAACCAACTTGAAAAACTGAAATGCTTTAATTTTTAGTATTAACACTATTCAAAATCATCAGGACATATATGGTGCATATGCGTGTGTGTTAAACCTTCACTGTCTAGAACATAAAAAGATAGCAACTGAAGAAAAATTGGGTCTTTAGGATCAGAAATGAGTATGAAGAAATTGGGTTTTCAGAATAAAAAATGAGTATGAAGTGTTGCATGAGAACTTACAGTCCAAGTACAACTCAATTGCCCAAGCCAGATGTTCAGTACCAGGAACTCCGTCGAGAAAAGAAACAATAGGTGTAAATGTCATGTTTATCACATCTGGCGCCATCTGTATATTACTTGCCCACTCGGCATGACTGCTCAAGATCATCACCTCCTCTTCTAAAAATGAAAGTTACATCCTGCAGCAAGTAGAACTTCATGCCTTGAATATTTACAGAAGTATTAATTGATTACCAAATTTTTAGGTTTAAGCATGTTATTGTGTTAACCTTGTCATTGTGCATCAAGGCAACTGCACTTGAATGACTTTTTGATTCCTGAAACCTCTGCTCTGCAATGTCTGCTACATAACTCTCAACCTCTTAACACTGACAAAGGAGATGACTGATGCTGCCGAACATAAACAACATCTCTTCCACCAATTGTTGCAGATGTGACAATATGCAACTATGAAACTATGAGAAGAAAATTTAATAAAAGATATGAACAAACTCGTATCAATCAAAATCAGAAGTGAAATTCTTGAGGTTGTGTAAACGGTTCACAGGACAATTTTCTCCGTGCAAAAGTTTACAAGATATGCACGAAGATAATGTTGGATTTTAGAACCAGAAACTAAAAAATAGAATAGAAAAGAGATAATGCAAGAGGCAATTTATTGATTGATTACACTTTATATTGACACTGAAGGCCTAAATATATAGGCAATGAAATAACAAACGTAACTAATATCTTGGTAAAAAATAACCAAATAAATCATAAAATTTAAAATTTAAATTCTAACAGATAACAACTTTAATCTTATCTTTACTAATCTATCTTACTGCTTCCAAATTTTATCTTTAAACAAAGACCACATTTTTAACAACTTTGAATCATTCTCCAATATTTCCTCTTAATTCAAAGTTGTAAGACTTATTGAATATGATGATGTACTTTTCATCACCCTTCAATGATTGGAGCACATCTCTCCACAATTCTTTTCTTTGGAGCCCTTATCTCCAATCTTTTCAATAGAGCACTTCTCTCTATTCTTCAACATGAGCACTTCTCTCATCACTTATTTCCATAGAGTAGTTCTCTTAATGATGCCTCTTGTTGCACTTCTCGCCAACTAGAAGAGGTTGTCTTCTTCAATCACTTGGAACTGTATTTACTTGTTCTTCATTGTTAAACTTGCAATCCTTTTTCAAATGTCTAAATCGTTTACACCTAAAGCATCCAAACTTTCCTCTATACCAGCAATCTTTCTCTTCATGACCAAACTTCTCACAATGGCCACATTGAGGAATGTTTTCCTTCTACTCATCAACTTATAGATATTGGAGCACATCTCTCCACAATTCTTTTCTTTAGAGCACTTATCTCCAATCTTCTCAATAGAGAACTTCTCTCTATTCTTCAACATGAGCACTTCTCTCATCACTTATCTCCATTGAGCACTTATCTCATCACTTATCCCCATAGAGCACTTCTCTTTATGATACGTCTTGGTGCACTTCTCGCTAACAAGAAGAGGTTGTCTTCTTCAATCACTTGAATTGCATATACTTATTCTTCATTGTTAAACTTGCAATCCTTTTCCAAATGTCCAAATCGTTTACACATAAAGCATCTAGACTTCCCTTTATGCCAGCAATCTTTCTCTTCATGACCAAACTTCTCACAATGGCCACATTGAGGAATGTTTCCTTTCTTCTTTGATGACAGAACATTTGCTAGATAGGCTTCCTCTACCATCTTTTCACTTTCTTGGTTTCTTACTGCCCTTCTTTGCTCTTGAACTTACAAAGCATTAATCACTCATAGGTCCCTCGAGATCTTTGAGAGCTCTGATACCAGGTTGGAGTTTTTAAAAAAAAATTGAAGAACATGTATAAGATGAGATAAGTTAAAGATAAAGGAATAAGTAACACTTAAGTTGTTTTATTAATAAACTTGGTTGCCTTATATAGGCAAAATACAAAAAACTAAAATAGATATTTCAGCCAATAAATCTGGCTTACAAGATAAAATTAAAAATAAACTAAGACCTATTCTAAAGGAATTTTAACAGCTATGAAATTTTGAATTAATTTCCAACAGATAACAATCTTATAATCAGAATCTTATGGAAGCAACTCCTTGAACTAGCAACTTCCAAGCTCTCGGTTGCACTTTGAGTAAAAAGATGAGCATATATTTTCTATTTGCAAATCAAAGAATTTTCGTATAAGAACTTATTGTATCAAACAATTAGATTCCTCATCTCAATTTAATTCTTCTTTGGAAGTTTCAAAATTTTCAAGTATGAAAGGAAACTTCAAACAGGTAATGCAGTTATGTTACTAAAGGAGGTTTAACAATGTATTTACCTTTCCAAGGATGCAGGATCCTAGGAGTAAGGGAATGCGCGCCTTACTTCCTCGCGCAAAGCCAAAGACATTTTTGCTAATTGAACCTTAAAAAGTGGGATGAAATGCCCATCCATTGCGAGAGAATTTGTGGCTGATGCATCAAGTTGCCAAGAACCAGTGAAATTGAACATGCTATTGAAGCTTCCAAGTGGGATACAACCCGATATTCCTGATTTCTCACTAAATCGTTCTGCCATCTGAAATGAATAAATATATAAGAAATTTTGGATGATAGTTACCACTGCGTGCACATAGAGTTTAAAGAAGCAATCCATAGAGATGAAAGTTAAGGCAATTGCCCAGCTTTGACGCTATGTAAGCAATGTTAAACGAGTACAAGAACAGATGGAAAACCAACTATGAAAAGATTTGTAGAGACACACACAGAGAAACAAAAAAAGAAGGAAGAAAAAACATTCAGCATCTCATTACAGTATTCTGTTTGATCTTGTTCCAACAGAGCAAAACTTCTATGGCACCCTCAGTTCACAAAGGGAGTAAGAAGTTTGCACTGGCAATGAGTAGCTTCATGTCATCTTCAACCTAGTCCTCTAACTTGAGGGCACGACGAATTGGTCACAAGCCAATTAACAAGTGGCAAGAATTCTAACCTTACGTGCCTAAAAATAAAAAGAAAAAGAAATTGCTGGAGTTTCAAAATAAGGGTCCCATCCACTACATGGAATTAATGACCATAGCATATCATGAAGATTTCTTTACACAACCGATCTTTTTCAATGCTGTCAATGCCCCGCATTAATTAAATTAGGAGACAACCAGCTATTTCATAGAAACATCCATCAGCAATCATTATTGGCCTCAAACAGCACTAGAACTTGCAATAAAACATGCTCACTAAAAATCAAAGAGGAACAAAAACTACGACAAGCAAGGGAACAGCGACTGTTGTTTGGGGATGGTGCAGAAAAGAAATAAGTTAACAATCTACATTTGAACTCGGAGCAGTATCAGGAAATAGGGAAGTCGAGCATTCTATGAGAGGAAAAAAAGAAAAAAGAAAACTACAGGAGAACAAATCAAAGAAGAGAGAGAAACACCTCGTGGATGCTGGAAGCTGGGATTCTCTCGATGCTCCTCTTGACAACACAGCAGTCAATATCGATAGAAGCATTAGTCACAGCGACAAGATCCCTCGTATGTTCTTCATCGAAAAGCACCAATCTTGACACAGGAGTTCAATTGGGTTAGCTGAAATTAATCAGTAAACAAATAAAAGAGACCGGAAGAATTTATATATCTATGCTTTATTGAATTCAACTTCTTAAATACACGAATAACAGTATCGGAAACTAAAATAATAAGAAAAAATTGACATAAACAACCAAAAAATAGCTACTGCAAGTAACATTAACAACAAACTTGCAACAACTTCTGACCAGACTGACTCATGATCCTAAAAAACTAGGCTTTTCTGTTGAAAGACCAATTTAACAGCAAAACAAATTACAATCATGTTCAATTCTCCTTACACTTGTAATATTGAGGCAATATTAACATTCCTTCTTGTCTTTAATGCTGCAAACTCCCAATTTGTCTCTTAAATCTTCAATTTGGCTTTAGATAAAACCTTGGTAAATATATCAATCATCTTATCTTCAGTTTTGCAATAAATTAAGGTGACCTCCCCTTCCTTCCGAATCTCCCTGATAAAATAAAATTTAATCTTGAAATGTTTTGTTTTACCATGAAAAACTGGATTTGAGGAGATTGATATGGCTGCTTGATTATCGACAGAAATCTGAGTTGGTTAGCTGCATCATATTCAGATCTTGCAGAATTTTCCTGAGCCATATTGCATGGTTTGCTACTGCAGTTGTAGCGACTCAGCTTCTGCAGTACTTTAAGCAACAATTTGTTGCTACGTAGAACACCAATTGATCACACCTAAACCAAAATGGAAGCAAAAATCAGTTGAGCTCTTCGTATCATCAATTGAACCTGTTAAGATATATGGTATATATTTTATTGTTGAATTTTGGCATTTTTGGATAATGGTTCAGTCGTGATAGAATTCTATTCTAAGTGAGATATGTAAAAGAGTTAACGATATTTTTGAAGTAGGCTGAAATAAAGTCAAAAGATTTTAGAGATTGTGTGTGCAGAGAGTTATCTAGATAGTGAACGTGTGTGTGAAGACTTCTTGGTGATGTGGGATCTTGGTTGTATAACATAAGACAAGTTCTACGGTGTTCAATTGAGTGTAGATACATATATCTCCACGGTCTTTACCTTCATTGGTGGTAGGCTGCGTAATTGATCTATTTGGATGCGGGAAGAACTCTACCTAGTGAAGACTCCTTGGTGAATTACATTACATTGAAAAAGCTAGTCTTTGGCTGTGCTTCTTCCTTGGGCTATTGTCGTTGATGCTTTTCTTGTTGCTGTGAGTGTCTACTGCAGTGATTGCTTATTGGGCTGGGGTGTTGTTGATGATTTTGTTGGTGTAGTTGTGATTGTCTTTTGGTTTTTGCGTAAATCAATCTTGTAGTAGTGGAGTGCAGAAAATTTCAAGGCAGTGACAGATTACATAGTTAGTGTCATTGGTAAACAACTATCATATTAATATTTAGAAGAGCCGAAAACTTTGGAAAGTTGTTCTTCTCCTTTATCTCAAGTGTATTATTCTTGTATTCTTAGTTGATTGATCACTTGAGTTATTTTTATTAATTATCTTTTAATTAAGAGTAGTAGAGAAAAATTCTCTAACGAAGTTAACATGAACCGGTCGAATTATTGGGTGTGAAAATCTTTCACGAAAAGTGAGGTTGAGAGATAGTGTCAAGGAGTGAGTGGTGTCGGCTCAGTAAAGCCTTGGGTAAATCTATTGTACTTTGGTGAAAGAATTAATCTGAGTGAGGGCCTCGCAGACGTAGGCAAGGAGTATCGAACTGTGTTACCAAATTTCTGGTGTCATCTGTTATTTTTCTTTTGATTGGTTTTGTTTTTATTTATGCCAGAGACGACCACGTAAAATTGGACAATTTGCGAAACTATTAACCTCTATGATTTTTCAGAACCTACCCAATCACTGTCAGAAAAACTTGTTAAATTAAAACTTTTGCTACTGGTATACTTGATACTATAGTCAACAATTCCTTTGATGTATCTCACGATACTTTTAGCAGCTTGCATATATTCCTCATTTGCACAATGCGTAAATCTAGACAAAGACTCACTGTCAGCACAATATTTAGTCTGGAGGAAGTGAAGTACATGAGACAATCAATTAAACTTCTTTAGTGATTCTCATTCACCTTGGCAACACCATCATCCTTACAAAACTTCACTCCAGATTGCATACAAGTGTCAATAGCTTTACACACCTCCTTATGAAACTTCTTCAAGATCTCACTGGCGTACTTGCATTGGCTTATGAATATTTCATTTTTCTGTTGCCTTACTTCCAAACCAAGAAAGTAAGACATAAATCCAAGTCTGTCATCTTAAATTCCTTCAGCATTTTAACTTTGAAATCATCAATGAGCTTTTGATTACTTCCTATGATCAAAATATCATCAACATAAACAGAAACAACAGTTAAGTCAGTGACAACCTTTCTCACTTACAGATTTGCTTAACTCAACCTTCTAACAAAGCCTCAGCTTAAAGGTGATCATCTATACTACTGTACCAGTCCTTTGGTGCCTTCTTGAGACCATATAGAGCCTTCTTTAATAAATACACCTTCTCCTCTTATCCTTGCTCAACAAAGCCCTCTGGCTGTTCAATATAGATTTCCTCCTCTAAGAAATCATTGAAAAATTCACTTTTCACATCTAGTTGGAAAACCTTCTAACCCTTTTAAGCTGCAATAGCATGTAGTAGTCTAATGATGTCAAGCCTGGCCACGGAGCAAAGGTTTCAGAGAAGTCTACGCCAAAGACTTATGCATATCCTTTTACAACAAGCCTTGCCTTATGCTTATTTACTAATCAATTAGCATTAAGCTTTATCCTGAAAACCCATTTTACCCCAGTAACATTTCTGTCTTGAGTTTTTTCAACTAGCTGCCAAGTATTTTTTTTCAATCATTTGCAACTCTTCCTTCATGGTAGCCATCCATTTTTGGTCCTTCATTGCTTTCTTAACACCTACAGGTTCTAATACTGCAAAATTGCACCTTACGTAAATGTCAGAAAGTAACCTTGTACCTCTAATTGGTTGGTCGTCCACATCATCTACATTCGGCTATAATCCACCAGGATATTGCTCTTCTTTACTTATATTTGAATCCCATTGCTCCTCCTCCATAAAGACAACATCTCTACTGATAATTATTTTTCCTATATGTAGCTAAAATATTATGTAGGCTTTTGAAGTATTGTTGTAACCTATGAATATTCCAAGAACAACTTTCTTATCCAACTTATCTCTTAACCTGAGGAACGTAAAAGAAACACAAACAACTAAACACTTCTAAATTTGACAGAGCGGGTTTATGACCAAGCCATCCTTCATAAGGTGTTTGATTTTGAAGTGCTTTAGTTGTTAATATGTTCAACAACAAAAAAACAGTGTTGGCTGCCTCTGTCCAATTCCATTTTGGTTCTATTTTTCCTCTCACTAACTCCATTACAAGAAAAATAGGTTCTATGATGGAAATTAACAATAGAAAATAAAGCTTTTCTATCGAGAAACAAATTTGGCAACATAAATTACTAAAGAAAGAAACGTTAGAGAAATGAATGTTGGTAAATTTAGCAATGGAAGTTTATGTATTTGTCGGTACCCTTAAAGATAAAATTTTGGATTTCCATCGGTAAGTTAAGGAAAATTTACTAACAGATTTATAATATTTCGTCGCTACTTTGCAGACGGAATACTCTGTTGGCGAATTTGCCAATGATAAATTATAGGTTTGCCGCTAAGTAATTGACGGATATATAACAATCCGTCGCTAAGGTTGCCGACGGAAACATGAACCGTCGTTAAATTTCTACCGAATGGTATGTTCCGTCGATAATTTACCGAAGAATGGTATCATCTCGTCACTAATTAGCAACGGAATATTATAGTTCCGTCACGAAATTTAACTTTGATAGATTTCTACCAACATTTTTCACTTCCTACCTAATTTTTCTGTTCATAATCTTATAATTTTTTGTATATTTAATTTCTGTAAATAATATAACATTGATTGATAAATATAAAATAAACATTATTATGATTGTTAATATAATTGAAAATTTAAAGTGTACACGAATAAGTATCTTGAAAATAACTATAATTTAAGAATTTATACAAAAACTTAAGAGTAGCAAAACATCAATTACATTCAATTATCCATATAAGCTATACAGGTGGTGAAGGTGGATGTTTTGACTGCTACGATGAGGTCTTATCCCTCCCCTTCAACTGATCCATCTCATTACGGAGTTAGGCTATATACTCCATCGATTGTTGCAATTGAGTTGCTGGCCTCTCTACTGTGCTCTCACGCTGAATGACTCTTTCATTTAATTTGGACCGTCTACTAGATGCAGTTGTAGTGGATGTGGAGGATTGCGAATGACGTGTGTTTGTAAATGAACCTAAGCCGAAAATCCTTCCACGACGTTCCCTACCACCCACAACATCAACATATATTCGAATCTTGTCAACAGTTTGAGAGTTCTACAACAATCAATTCCACATCATCTCCTTAAACACAACATACATTCGAAATTGAATCAATTTTTTCAATTGGCAAACCAAGACCTCTAATATGTTTCTTCATATTATAGAAATTATCAACTATTGTATGATCAGGAGACAATGATTCCATATACCAAGCAAGAATTTTATCAAAACTTCGATCAGAAATATGCCTTTCAAACTTTATGCTCAATATTTGAGCAATTGAAGATAATTAAGTCATGGTCTCGTAATTTGGCCATAATTCTTAGTCAGTTGATTTTAGCAAGTCAAAAAACTTTGTTGTATGTGGGTTTGGTTCTTCTTCAAGATTTTCTTTATTTGCCTAAAAGGTATAACTAGCTGCATCATAAACCATTTGGGTATAAGGATTTTCAATTGCACCCACATTATGTGTTATAAATCCAGTCCCTCCTTCAAACTCATCCATATTTATTGACTAGTTAACTTCATTACCCTTTAAGGTGCTATAAATTAATGACTCTCCATGTCGTGTCCACTCAAAATAATTTGGAACAAACCCTTTTCTTAACAAATGGAGCGTCACTTCATCAGTAGGAAGAAAAGGAATATGTTTGCACTTTTTACATAAACATCTAATCTTTAAACCAATCATATATGCAGTTGACAACATACATAGTGAATAAAAGCTTCAAGTCTCTCAACAAACTCAGGATTAATGAAACCATTAGGTGTTAATCATCTATATATCCAAGATTTATCAACATTACTCATTTCTACGAAACTGTTATTTAAAAAAGTAATTTTACAGTTAGTATCCTTCATTTCCCCTAAGTTTACAGAACATTTATTATTTACTTTACAGAACATCCCCTAAGTTTTTATAGGTCTCTGACCATTTCTCCTTTAAATGAAACTAACCTATCCCACCATATTAGTTCACAATTATGCAAACTGAACATATGTGAGTATCAGTCAAATAAAACACTAAGCCAATTAAGCACTATGGTATGTGGCATGGTTTACACCTATGAATCGAGAGAGCAAGTTCTCGCTATGACCCTTAGGCTCATGAAACTTTTCACCGATAAGCCTTATGGGAGTTGTATCACAGATTTCCAGCCTATATACCATCCTAGGAGTTTATTATACCTCAAATCATCCATAATTATACAAACTTATTTGAAATGCAGTAATACTTATGTAATTCATATATCTATCCATCAATCATTCTAACAATATTCCAAACAACAACATATAAAACCAAGATAACTATGTTTGTGCTAATCACCTACAAGTTGATTTACAAAGTTATTCGATCCTCCCTATTCGCCGATCGTCGACACCATTAAACTAGTCAAATGGTTCCCTTCCATCTCTCAGTCAGTTCCTTTTTCCTGTTGGTTTCGATGACATTTTCTATAAATCATATGCTCAAGTTGTGAATAATAAAGTGAATACTACTGGTTTCAAAATACCCATGTGTTTTCCGGTTGAAATCGATGGTAAGATGGGCTTTTTTTTCAGAGGTGGAGATGACAAAAGCAGCTGATGCATTCAAGTACACTTTGGTGATGAAATTTATGAAAACACGTCCTTCCATTGACAAAGTAAGACTCATTGTGGTGAAAACTTAGGGGCTGATAGAAGTTCCAACTATCAGTTTTATGGATGAATTTCATGTGTTGAGTCATATGAAAAATGAAAGAGACTTTGTGCATGGTTGAGCACGTGAAGGAAGAACAATGGAAGGTACCCCTTTTCGGTTATTCAAATAGATTAAAGACTTTAATGTCAAAAAGGAATCTACCATCGCACCTCAACGGATTTTTCTGCCCAGGCTACTAATGCATTTATATCGGACTGACATCTTACAGATTATAGCTACCAGGTTTGGCCGGTATCTTGGAACAGATAACTCCACCTTAAATCGTATT
>JAOQMS010000002.1:20493482-20506562 GCA_027563885.1 Erythroxylum longipes
TAAAAACTACTACAATAAAATGATAGCTAGAGCAAATAATGTTTCTTACAGATCTGTTAGGTTCACCAATTTCCCAACGTCTGAAGGGATAGTACCAGAAAATTGATTGGCCTCAAGGCTCCTTGTTTTATTGCCATTCAATAAGAGAAAAGGAAGGGTAAGCTTGTAATCAAGTTAAACCTGAAAGAAGCAACAACAGTTCATGACATACAAGTCAGTGAGGCTAGGAAATTTTCCTAAGTATCTTGGAATACTTCCTGACAAGCGGTTGGCGGTGAGTGAGCTGCATAGTATCGATCATAGGTTATAAAAACTTAAACGAAAGGAAAATTTATATGTTGCAGCAACAGGCAAAAAGGGTCTGGTTGCGCTTACAGATATGTCAAATTCTGCAGTTTAGTCCATTCAATAGGAATTGTCCCACTAATATAGTTACGAGTTAGGTCGCCGTCAAAGATAAATTTCATAGCTGATTAATTTTGAATAAGCAACTTAAAAATAAAATTTTTCTTAGGGAGTTTCTGACATGATCATATCTGCTAAAAAGTGAAAACTTTACAATCAGCAGAGAACTTCGGGTAGAGCAAAGTATAAGAGTTCAGAACATCTAAAAGTACACAAATCTAACAGTGTCTCTAAGCAGACTATGCCCCACGGTCAGATTACAAACACATAAATTAACGGAGTCTCACGAACTACATAAATCAAACGTAAGGTACCTTGTTTAGATCAAAAGATCAGCCACACATAACAATATTAAAAGATAAAGCTGATTGAGAATTGTTGACTTCTTTCCACTACAAAAACTACTACCGCTGTTCTATTCTAATTCCAAAGCTAATTGTGAAGTCCTTCTAGTGTTGCCGTCGTTTTCCCAAAGTTCCCACAGCTGATTGTGAAAGTTAGGTTTCGTTCCTTTCCTTTTTATGGTTGTCGCTATCCTCTTCTCAAAAAGTGAGTCTCTACCCTTCTAAAACAAAAACACGTCACTCCTTCTTCAATCTCCAAGTTTCTTCCATTGTTGTTTTTCTTCTTTAGAGCTGATTGTCAACCCACGTTCCTCTCTCAAAGTGATGCCGCCAGCCTTCTTTCAAAGTGATTGTAAAAATAATAATTTTCTTCTCAAAGTGCTGCCGCCAACGTTCTTTCTCCAATTGTTGCCGCTGTCTCCTCTCAAAGTCAAGTTGTTAAAAACCTCCTCCCAAAGTTGCTGCTGTCGTTTCCTTATCAAAGTGAGTCTAGGTCTTCTTTCTTTCATTAAATAAAGTGGCCCCCCTAATGGTCTTGATTTTTCTCTTTTCAATAAACAAAGTGAGGCCTAATCAAATATCAAAATAAAGCTTCCATGGGTCACAAGATAATTTGACTTCGTCAGCAAAAAGGGCTATGTCATTGAGGCCCAAATCCCAAGGTAATTAAGTCAAAATTCGCAGGTAGCAATCTGCCAGCTTTGCGTCACCTTCAACATGGTCATGTTGAAATCCTCTCTAGTTCCAGATTAGCCAAATTTACTCCAAATTGCATCACTTTGGTATTTCATCTTCTAGAACATACAAAGACACGAATTACCATAGAAACACAAGCAAAATATCACAAAAGCCTATCAAAAGAACATAAAACACAAACAATTAACATGCACAAAATGCAAGTTATCAGGGAATTAGCTCTCTTTTTATAACACATGTTTTACTCAAACATTAGAGTTAATCAACTTAAATTTTTTCGGTTATCTCATGTAGATGTGATTTCCTTATTATTTGCATAAACCTACTCACAAAATTCAACAGGAAAAACAGTATATTGGCTTGTTATTATCAAGCAAAGAACATTCTCAACATGTAAACAATGTTTGTATATTGCATTATTATTTTTTGATTGTACAAAAAGGGGCTCAATATATAGAGTTACGAGTACATAAAACAAAGGAAAGAATAATACAATTTATTATACAATATTCTACCATTATTATGCGTTAATCTTATTTAGGAAATAAATATTATAGTTGACTAACACAAGAAGTGCACACAAAAGTGGAGCGTCTGAAAATAAATTCCTTTTTCATGATGAAATCTTAGGAGGTGCTTGGTTAATGAGTTTGAGAAGAGGGTTAATGGATAAGAAATGAAAAGTGAGTTGTTGGTTGTTGATTATTATTATAGGGGCAATAGTTTGATATCTCACTTTTGAGAAATCCTCCATACCCTCTATTTAGTAGAGGAATGAAACTCATTCCTTAGTAGTGGCTTTTTTTTTAAAAATATTTTTAATACTAACTAATTAAATACAATTAATTAATTAAAATATAATTAATTACAATATAATTAATTAAAATATTGTAATTAATTAATTACATTATAATTAATTAAAAAATAAAATTTTATTTCTTAATATTTTTTACAAACCAACCTCTGTCGATGGTAATGGTAATCATTTCTTCCTCTTAACCAACCATCATAATTATAATAATATTTATTCTCATTCCTCACTATATTCATTCTCATTCCTATTACCATTCTCCCATGGGAATCAACCGCTCCCGAAGTTTGATTGAAGACAAAGTCAATAGGGTAATGATAAATTTGATTGAACTTGAATTCAAACTCACACCTAATAAAGTTGGCCTTTAAGTTTGGGGTATCCAGTTTAATCTGATATAAACTTGGTACAACCTAACTTGACAAATTAAATTCGTTTTGACCCGAACTTAGCCAAGCCAATCTAACCTTGAGAAAATATCTCACCTAATTTTATCTCAACTGTTTGCATCTACTTATATCTTTAGTTCTTATCTTTCACAGGAATTATTTGTAATATTTTTGTTGTTATCTTAGTTTTATATTCATCACATGTACTTTATACATGTATATAAGAATAATGTACCTCAGTAATTAATCAATGAAAAACAACTTTAATTTTATTACATATCAAAACTTCTTTATGGTATCAGAGCCAAAAACATCAGCATACTAATCCCATTTACACTAGAAATTCCTAATTAAACATATCTGCCTAATCTGTCAACAACATCTTTAACAACATAAACGCAAGTTTCACAAGTTCCTACCTATTAGAAAAAATTCTAGAAACAATCTCTACCGATGCAAAATAACTTTCGGCTTCAAATTATAACAACAAATATGTTAAAGCCAATTCTCCCTTTCAATCAGATAACAGATTTTCTCACTATTTCCCTACCAGGCTATGCTTACCATCTTTAAGCTTCAGGGGTACATTGACGGGACCATCCCTCCACCACCAGCAGTTGATCCCAGCTCCAATTTGTCCTCTTCAGAGCTTCAAAAATGGGTGAAGATAGATTGTCTTATGTATTTCTTCCTTATAACATCCGTCACTATACCCATCATATGACTTATCATTGGTTACTCCACCGTTCGAGCCCTCTAGGTGGCTCTTGAATGATATTTCCTATAAAATCAACCTCTCAATGCTCTATCCTCCATTAAAAATTGCACATGTTGAAAAAGAGACTAGCCTTTATCTACGATTTTCTTACCCTTGTTTCCAATATCATTGATGATCTATCTACTATCGGAGACCAAATTTTCAACAAAGATTTGGTCCTCTTCACTTAAATGGTCTTCCCATCGAATACGAGTCCTTCATTACCACTATCAAGCATTGCAAATATCCCTTCTTTTTTTCTAAACTTCGCACCAAATTGCTACTCCATGAGCAACGACTGCTCTCTCTTCACGACTCCTCTAAACCAAAAACAACTCTCATGGTGTCGCACAATGGAGGCTTCTTGTTTCAAATATAAATGAAGAAGATGAAGTAAACCCTAATAACGTTAGGACATGGAGGGTCATCTAACACCAAGACAGTCAGGCCCAAATGCTTCTAGACTTGGACCCACTCTCTCCTGACTCTCTATAGTCAACAACCACTTAAACCCCACCAATAGCCAACCCAGTAACCTATAACTTATTCCCACAAGTCCAATTATTCTATAACAACCAGGCCTAACCAAAATCCCTATCACAAATCTAAACCTTGATGTAAAATTTGTTTAAAATGGGGTCATATTGTTGTTCATTATTGTTTCCACTCCTTTGAATTGTGGAATAGTCAACTTAAGTCTTAGTATTTTGCTAATACACTCAATATGATTTTTTCGGCTATGAATATTCAGCCTCCTATAGACAATTCCTAGATCACTTCTAGCACTGTTACATAATGGTTACCAAACACTAGCATTATGACTTATATGACTCCAAACCCTTAACTTGTGGACTCAGTCCAACCATATAAAGGATCGTATCAAATGGTTGTTAGTAATGGGTATACCCTTCTTATTTGCTCTACTAGATCATTATCTTTATCTGCCCATATTCGTCCAATTCATCTTCGTAATGTTCTCATTGTTCCTTACCTTACTACTAATATACTATTTATTGATAAATTTGTTATGGATAATTCCTGTATCATTGAATTTAACCCCTTTTGTTACATTGTGAAGGACCTCCATACCCAGACACCTCTCTTCACATAACCCATCCACTATAATCTCTATTTGCTAAAGCTTCCTTGCTATTTTAGAGATTCTGTTGCCTTTGTAGTCACTTTTGTTATTCTTGACTTATAGCATCAACCTCTTGGTCTTCTATATTACTTTACACTTCCTAGATTGTCTTCTTATTTACCAATAAAATCAAAATTTATCACTCTTTATACATCATATTTTCTATGAAAAAGTGTTTGTTTACCATTTTTATTATCTACTCCTTTATAACTTATTCACTATGACATTCAAGGACCTTCCCCATCTCTTTCCCTTTATAGTATTCATTATTTTATTATTATTTAGATGATGTTACTCACTTCATATGGCATGTCCCATTAGCACAAAATTCTTAAGCTCTATTTTGGCTCCAAACTTTCAAAACAATCACTAAAAAACTTCTCTCTACTACTATCAAAACCTTCTAATGTGATGGACTGATCAACTGGAATTACTCTTAGCATATTTCACCCTTCAACTCTTCAATAAAATGGCCTTACTAAATTTAAAATACGTCATATTACTGAAACTGGTCTTACACTTTTACTTCATCCCTTTATTCCCAAATCCTTTTAGCTTGAAACATTCACTACTGTTGTCTATCTTATCACTCTTTTACCTGCCCCCATTCTTTATCATAAATCTCCACATAAAATACTTTTCCACACCAAGCCAGAGCTTACTTTTCTTCTTGTCTTTGGTTATCCCTTTTTCTCCTTTTTAGTCACTACTTATCCTAACAAACTATCCCCTAAGAATATTCTCTGTATCTTTCTTGACTATTCCTCTCAATACAAAGGTTATCAATGTTCTAATCTAATTACTCCCAAAATTTATATTTCTCAACATGTTCGATTTCTTGAACATGTTTTTTCTTTTTCCAGTCCTCTAGCCACCTCTTTTTTTTCGTCTCTGCCCTCTCATATTTCTTTAATTTTATCCTTCTCTCTACCATCTCCCTCTCCCTCTCCCTCGACTTCATACTCTTCACCTTTGTCCCAACAACGAAACTCTCTTCCCACTATCCATCCCATGAACACACGTACTTATGATATCACCTGCACTCCTTGTAATTTTACCAACTAGATTACTTTTGTCATATTTACATAAATCTCTCTAATTCCTAATCCCACATCCTTCACTCAAGTCAACAAATTTTTCATTAGTTTTAAGCAATAATTAATGAGTTCAAAGCTCTCCATCACAATTAGACCTAAACTCTTGATTCCCCTCCTCCAAACACCAACATTGTTGGTTGTAAAAGGGTTTTTCACACAAAACGTCATCTTGGTGGAACTATTGACCATTATAAAGCTCGTCTTGTTATCAAAGGGTACCATCATACTCCTGGTGTTGATTACACGACTACTTTTAGTCTTTTAGTTAAACCCACCACCATCTGTATCATTCTTTCCTTAGCTGTTTTCAACAACTGGGTCATTCTTCAACTTGATGGTAACAATGTCTTTCTTTATGGATTTCTCTCTAAACTAGTTTATATGTCTCAACCTCCTGGTTTGATAGATGTAAACCATCCTCATCATATCTATCAGCTCCACAAAGCCTTATATGGTCTCAAATAACCTCCTCGTGTCTTGTTTCACTGATTGAGTAAAAAATTCCTTGCTCTCAATTTCTTCTCCTCCAAATTTGATACCTCTCTTTTGATTTAAATAACCTAGTCCCACATCACCTTCCTTTGGTTTATGTAGAAGATATTTTGGTCACTGGATCTTCTCCTTCTTTCATTTCCTCTCTCATTCATAATCTCAACTCCTCCTTCTCTATCAAAGACTTAAGTCTCATGCATCATTTTCTTGGAATCAAAGACAAACATACTTCTAATGGTCTTTTACTTACTCAAAGCTAGTACATTAAAGATCTTCTTCATCTCACAACTTTTGACAAGTCTAAACCTACACCCATACCTATCACTCCAACTCTCCCACTTTCTAAAAACCATAGCATATAACTTCTTATTGATGCTCGTTCTACTTCCAGGTATTGTATATTTCTTGGTCCTAATTTAATCAGTTGGAGCAACAAGAAAAAACCTACATTTGCAATACCTAGCATTGAAGCTAAGTAAAAAAGCAGTTCTCTTACCTCCACCAAACTTTATTATATTTCCTCTATTTTTGGAGAACTTGGCTTATCTCACCTTATGCCAACTCTATGGTATAATTATATTGGAGCAATCTTTCTTGTTTCTAACCCAGTATCTCTTTCTTTTTTGCTTCAAACCCAATCTCTCATTCTCGTATCAAACACATTGAAATTAATATTAATTTTGTTTGGGATCTGGTTGCTCATTAGGCCATTCGCATCAGACATGTTTTATCTCTTCATCAAATTGGTGATGTCATGACTAAAGCTTTGTTTACCTCATTATTTCATTGACTTCGAGACAAGCTCACCATCTCATCTGATAGTGTGCTTGACGGGGACTAATAATGTATCTCACCTAATTCTATCTCAACCGCTTTTATTTACTTATATCTTTAGTTCTTATCTTTCACAGAGATTATTTGTAATCTTCCTGTTGCTATCTTAGTTTCATATTTATCACATGTACTTTATACATGTATATAAGAACAATGCACAAAAGCTATTAATCAATGAAAAATAACTACGATTTCATAACTTTTCAAAACTTTTTCAAACTTCTATCGGAACTTATGTTTTAATGCATCTTTAATTTGATCCAACAGAGTGAAAATCGATTAGGCTTTTGATCAAGTTCAATTCTTATAGGACATGGGTTTAGTCAATCCATTACATCCATATTAGTAAAACTATTAAAATGAAACTTCGAGAACTAAAAAAAAAGATTATCTAAGTCCTTCATCTCAAAATGTTGATGTAGAAGGGATTTAAGAGTGGAAATACTAGGAGTTTCATCGTTAATAATTATCATATCATCAATATAAAGGACAAGAAGAGTGTATCATTAATTTGATTTGTAAATGAATATAGCATGATCATAGGAGTTAGATTGAAAGCTAAGAAGACTAATAGTGGAATTGAATTTAGCAAATCAAGCTCAAAGAATTCGTTTTAATCCATATAAGACTTTCGAATATGACAAACTTTGTTAGATGGATGATCATAACCAAGTGGAGGTTACACTTATACTTCGTCTATATAATCACTATTAAGAAAAACATTTTTGACATCCATTTGAAATAATGACCAATACTTGCTAGCAATAACTGCAATAAGACTATAAATTAAGGTTAAACGAGCTATAAGTTACAATAAGTAGAATCTAGGTATCATGAAGAAAGAATAATTGATGTGATGGACAAAGTTAGAGAGGAAATAGTACTATAACTAGTTTAAAGAAAGGCGTACAGATATTTCGAAAAAAATTAAGGAGATGTAGATGTATTCTCCATTATACCCTATATGGAAATATCAACGACAATAGAGTGAAAGGACTTAGAAGAACTACCTTATTTAGGTCGTTTCCTATATTCAAAGATGTAATAACCACGTTTTTTAATGTTACTTGAAAAATACCATAGTTGTTTTAAGAGGTAGAAGTCTAATAAAAGGAGGTCTAAGTGATAAGAACAACATCGGTAGAGGAAATAAATTTCTCCATTCAATGGGGGTTTAGCTAGATTTCTTCCATAATTAGTTCTTTGATTACCATATCGGAGATCCAAAATAAAAAGAGAGCTTTGAATAGGCTTAAATTCATCTTTAAGAGACATTAATAGGTGTCAAATATGCTTTCGATCACAAAGATTGACATAGATAGTGGCAGTTTATATATTAGGCTAAGTAAGGTCTCCAATTACCAACTGATCCCAAAAATCTTATAATTCATAAATATAATTACAGATAGTTTAACAAAATTATTATTGCAAGCAGTGAAATCATCTCTAATGTTTAAATTTTTTGACATAATCATATGCAAAATATTTGCTTTTAAAGGCATCTCATACCTCTTTAACAGTATCAAAATGTCAAAAATTAGTCTTAACTATTTTGGCATACGAATTACGAAACCATGTCAAAATTTGATGATTGATACCATCCTAAGATACTAGATGTTCTATATTTTGCTTCATTTAGCCATTAAGTAGGTTTAGGTATTTTTCCAATAATAATATGCCAAAGAAGTCTTCCTTTATGAAAGCTACACAGTTTCTTATTCCAAAAATCATAGTTAGATCTATGAAAGATGACATTAATTGGTTGAATGTATTGTTCAGGTTTGGAAGTATCTATAGTACATAGAAGAGAAAATCCCTTAACAAGTCTTAAAAAATACACAAAAATGAAGAAACCTATTTCTAGATTAGGAATCTAACCAATTTAACCCTAAAATGAGTTCATAATACCTAAAAAGTTTAAGAATTGGTTTGACTTAGAGAAAATTAATTAAAAATGGTTAAATCGATTAGTTAAAGTATAGTCAACAAGTTTGAATCGAATCAGCTAAGCTAGTGATAATGTAGCATGCTGATGTAGGATGATGATGTGGCAACTAACACGACAGAGGTTAGACCCATCACTAATGTGACAATTTGGATGCAACCTGTCATGGAAACTAAAAAGTCATTGTGGGACCACTTTAGGTTGACATGGCAAACGATTAGATGACACGTCAATTGGAGAAGACCAATCGGGTGTTAACACGTGGCCTCTTTATCGATGGCTTCCACTACTTGTTTTGGCTTGAAGTGATGTTATCTTTTAGGTATAGGTTAAAAATGATGTTGTCTAAATTGTCTTCAACCTCCTAACTATAAAGTTTTTAGTTTTATTTACCAACCTTACAAAGGTGTATGAAGGCATGTGTATTGATGTTTGAAGATAAAATTTGTACTATGGTAATGATCTCTATGAATAGAAGAGTTTTGTATATACCAAACAACACTTGGATGACCAAAATATCTCTAAAAAGGCAACAATAAAAAGTTTAAAATTTTAAAATTTTTTATAAAAGAAACTATGATTCTATATTGAAAGAAGATGAGTTTGAACAAAAACAAATTGCTTTATGTTTTGGTGTGTTTAGGCTATTACACAAAGGAGTATTTATATATCTTTTATTGTACATATGGTTACACATGTACCCACTATACTATTATTACACAATATAAATCTCTAATACTTTGTTGTTGTTACATGCATTAACATGTTTAGTTATTATAAGTTTATGACTACTTGTTCCCACCATAAGAGAAAAAGAAATATCTTATAAAGAAAATTTTGAATGTATATATGAACTTTATTATGAGGAAAATAATCCTCTAAATAAATAAAAAAAAAACTTGAGAGCATTGTATTCAAATTATGATGAGTATGATGCTTGATAAAACATTTATTATACGATACATTTAACAATAATGACTAAAGGATAAGGTGAATTAAAAAAACTAAAATATTATACTCTAAAAAAATCAAATACCACTCTACTATTTTTCAACAACATTATCAACTAGAAAAAGGAAATAACACTTCTTATTTTTTATTAATATTATGGTCTAGAGAAACTAAAACATCTCTTACTATTTGCAACAATAAAAAATAATTTGGATGTACCTACAGAAATAGGACCTCACTACAAAATCTATCACAAGTCCAGGTAACAGTACGATGAAGGCACATCACAGCTTCATTGAAGACAAAGTATTCTCTTGCATCTCTAGTTTGAAGCATCAAGAAAATTCAACATTTTAAGTTAAATTTGACCAAAACAGAAACAAAACTAGTTTACCAATATTTCAAGTAATAGATTCAAGTTCAACATTATTATCTGCATCAAAAGTCAGGGCTCTAAAGATATTTGTGCAAACTAAACGACAGTGCTACTATTATGTCATATCATGTATAAACTAATCAAGTTAAGGACTTAGTGAGAAACATAAACTTACATGAGAAAGTGTAGTAGAAGGAAATTAGAAAGGGACATACAAGTTGGTAATGTGGCAAGCAGGATTGTTGGAGGGATAAATGCATGTTCTGGTGTTATTCTCCCCATGATTAGTTGTCCGTATATTAATAGCTCCAGGGCAATCCTTTGTCAAATTGAACTAGCTAGCACCAAGAGTGTTTAGGATCAATCTTAATGTTTGTACTGCAACATTTAAAAAAAAAAAAGTAAGTTTTAAGGCTTGACTTTTCTGCACATTTTGTTCTTGTAATATACTTGATGTTACTCCATCTTGTATCAAATAACTATTTTTCCTACCATAATCAAACCCTTCGTTTAGCATAAGTTTAATACGTATTTTAGACTTATTTACTTCAATATTCTTTATTTATTAATTATTCTTTTTAATGATATATATTATAAAAGTTATCTATTTAAATTTGTAGAGGTATTTGATTTTTAATATTTTTAGAATTTTCCTAATAAACAGCTATTATGCAATAAGTTCTGAAATAGTATAAAAGGGACGTATGATATAAGGAGACTTTAAGATACCTTATAGTTGCAAGTTCTTTTACTTATATATTTAAAATTTTTATAATTAAGAGTCAAGACGGCACTATTTTTCTTTTTTTTATTGAAGCGATTCAGATTAGGATAACTTTGGGCTGATGATTTTACAAATTTTACATACTCATTCTAAAGGATTTTCAGGTTGGCGTTGATATCGATCTATTAGTTATAAGGTAGAAAGTATATTTTAGTTATTAAAACTTTTTATCACAATTTAATCTTAACTTTCATATTATTGTATTGTTTAAATAAACTCTTCGTATTATGAATTTGATTCTAGTTGACATTGACATAAACAAATTATTAACTTCTATCATAGTTCATGTTTACTCAAGTCTTTGTGAAAATATTTTTCAATGTAGGCTCATAATTATAATTTGTCTCATAAAATGATCACAAGATTTTAGTTGTAGAAGATGTCATAGTAGAGATGTTTTTGCATCATTAAAAGTTATCTATAACTTATAAAAAAATTTAAAAAAACTAAAATATAAAAAGAGTTTAATTTGTCAATACTATAATAAAGGAAATTAGAAAACTTTAACTATCTCATAATGTTGGTGACCCTTTTCTTGTTTCTTTGAAATTTGCATGTGTCATAGACATAGTATAATGTCAATGAATTAGCTAATTTATGAATATATATAATGTTTCTGTTGTATTATAAATATTTATTTTTGGTATATTTATATTTTACTTATTGTCGTATAATTCCTAATGATATAGATTAATTTATTATTATTATTATCCTTTGTCACTTGGTAAGTTCGAGTAAATAGTAGTGTATTAAAGAGTTTATGGGATTTATACAATGTTTTGACTTAGCAAATGCATATATTTGTAATAGCTAATACTACGTCTTAGTTATGTTAAACATTGTATGATTTATAAATATCTTAATTTAGAAAAAAAACTTATATATGAATGTTATCGTGTATCTATTATGTTAATTAAGATGGATATATATATTGTAAGTTTTTTGTGTATGCGCATTTTGCATTTATTGTCATGTAGTTTTTAATGACATAGGGTAAAGTTCTACTTGCTAATTCCTTATATAAATGTTTTAATATATTAGTAAAAACTGTTTTACGAAATGAATATATATACCATTTAAGTTCTATCTTCACTTTTCAAATATATGTGCAAAAGATATAGATAAATATACGCTGTGACTTCATTTTATTAATTAATTAACTTAAAAATTTATATTATGTCTTTATTCAAAGTTAATGTAAATAAAGGAGTTATACATAATTATTATGTATGAAAGAATGAATATGATTTATTTATGTCACACCTTAATCTTATAAATATTTTCTTGTGGCTAGCTATTAAAGATCGGTTGAGCACAAAAAATCGATGGTTTGGCAGGTATGATCCCGTTTGTGTATTGTGTAAACAGGAAAATGAGTGTCGTAATCACTTGTTCTTTCTTTGTCATTACACTCAAGTTGTGTGGAGCAGAATATGGCAGCTATTAGGACTGTCAAATATTTCTTTTGAATGGTCGGAGGTATTGATTGACCTCATAAGATTGTCCAAACCTGGGTTGAGAGATTGCCTTATCATTCAGACTTCTTTTCAAATGGTCATCTACATCATTTGGCGGCAGGGGTGGAGCTAGCGCTGGACAAACACCCGGGCCAGCCCCGGCTTCCGCCCCTGCAGATACATAGGACACCTGTATAAAAATGGAGGGATGCCAAAAGCTAAGCAGCATCCCTCCACCACCACCATTGCAAATGGGTTTATTTTTTGGTGGCATTGTTCTGTTCACAGTGTACCCAATTCGCTAGTTCATTGAGGAACTCTAAAGGCCATTATTTTTTCTTTTCTTTTTCTCCTGTTTCTCGCTGCTTGAAGAAGACGAGAAACCTATGAAGAAACCCGAGAGAAATTGTGGAAATATCCATCTGGGTTTTATTCTATAGACACCGTCGCAATACACCAAAGGTCCTACTCTGTTTCGAAACCACAGGTTCTTGAACCAACAATGATCACAGTCGTAGACCTGTACCATGTTCTTACTGCTGTTGTGCCACTGTATGTTGCTATGATCTTAGCGTATGGTTCTGTTAAATGGTGGAAGATC
>JAOQMS010000002.1:20506662-20537797 GCA_027563885.1 Erythroxylum longipes
CCTTCTATTAATTAAGCAAGGGTATAATGTAAAATATTAATTATTATAAGGTTATTATTAGAAACTAAAATTCCTACCGCATAAGCAGTTTCCTACAACAGCTCTCTTTCCTCTTATCTATTTCTGCGGTGCCGTCGGAGTTTCCTCTAACCTGCGATTGTTCAACCGCATATCCAAACGTATGACTGCGTTTGAAAACTGCGGTGGATAAGTACTTATCCCCACTGCACTGCAGATCCAAACGCAGCCTAACACAAGAAGTGCACACAAAAGTGGAGTGTCTGAAAATAAATTCCTTTTTCATGACGAAATCTTACTTTCATATCAAATAAATGGAATGCTTTCTTTTCTTTTCTTTTTTTCGTCCATGTCAAACTTCTTTCCGATAATTAAGATACAAAATTTTCTTTCTCCATGATTTAACATACTTGAGGGGTATCTAACTAAATTTGACAAAAATGTATGAATCTAATATAAAATCAACGGGGTAATGACAAATTTTATTTTTAAATTCAGACTCACACCTAATAAAACAAATTTATGATCAGGTTGGCCTTTAAGTTCGGGGTATCCACTTTAATCTGATATAAACTTGGTATAACCTAACTTAACAAATTAAATTCGATTTAAACCGAACTTAGCCAACCCAATCTAACCTTGAGAAAATGTCTCACCTAATTTTATCTTAACTGCTTTTATGTACTTATATCTTTAGTTCTTATCTTTCACATGAATGATTTGTAATATTTTTGTTGTTATCTTAGTTTTATATTTATCACGTGTACTTTATACATGTATATAAGAATAATGTACCTCAGCAATTAATCAATGAAAAACAACTTCAATTTTTATTACATATCAAAACTTCTTTATAGTATTAGAGTCAAAAACATCAACATACTAATCCCATTTACACTAGAAATTCCTAAACACACCCACCTAATCTGTCAACAACATCTTTAACAACACAAACATAAGTTACACAAGTTCCTACCTATTAGAAACAATTCTAGCAACAATCTCTACTGACACAAAACAACTTTCATTTTCAAATTATAATAACAAACAATATGTCAAAACCATTTCTCCCATTTAATCAGGTAACAAATTTTCTCACTATTTCCCTACTAGATTACCATCTCTGAGCTTCAGGGGTACATTGACAAGACTATCCCTCCACCACCAGTAGTTGATCCCAGCTCCAATTTTTCCTCCTCAAAGAACAAAAAATGGCAAAAGATGGACTGTCCTATTCGTTATAGCATCCCTTACCAGACCCATCACATGACTTATCATTGGTTGCTCCATCGTTCGAGCCATTTAAGTGGCTATTGAATAATATTTCCTACAGCAATCAACCTCTCAACACTTTATCCTCCATAAAAAATTGCACTGACCAACCTCTATCTTCAATTTTCTTACCCTTGTTTCCAATACCATTGACAATGTAGCTTTTATCGGAGACCAAATCTTCGACGATGATTTGGTCGTCTTCACTTAAATGGTCTTCTCACCGAATACGAGTCCTTCATCACTGTGAGGCGAGTTGTGGCTGTGTTGCATTCATGGCTTGCATGGTTTGCATGTTGTTGCACGTTGGAGTTTGCTGTTGATGGTTTGCTCGAGTCTTATGGGTGAAGATGTTTAGTTTGTTAAGTTCTGATTAAGTCAATAATTCATGTAGCTTGTTTGTTAAGTTTACTATTACAAGTTGTTTAGGTTGTTAGGAGGTTCCTAGTTTCATGCAGGCAAAATTCTTCAAGTTTGTATTTAAAACCATAGCTCTGTCTAATGAATAATTAAGCTTCATTCCACTTGTGTATGAGTGTTCCATATTCAAGAGGCAATTTAGTTTCAATAAGTGGTATCAGAGCCACTTCAAGGGCCTAATCTGAGGAGTAAAAAAAAAGGTGAGAGCACCTATATTAAGAGTTGAGTGTTTGAGGAAAGAGGAGCGTTTTTCTCTCATATCTTAAAGAATGATGTCAAATGAAGGGAGCCTCGTTCAACCTGCTATCCCAAGATTCGATGGTCACTATGATCACTTAGAAATGCTGATGGAAAATTTCCTTCGATCGAAAGAATACTGGAGCCTGGTTGAAAGCGGGATTTGCTTTGTTACACCTGGAACGGTGCTGACTGAAGCTCAGCTGAAGGTCAAGAAGGTTCAAGGAGGAGCAACGACTTAAATACTTGAAGGCCAAGAATTATCTTTTTCAAGCTATTGATCGCACCATTCTTGAAACGATATTAAACAAGGGCACCGCAAAAGATATTTAGAACTCCCTGAAATAGAAATATCAAGAATCCACCAAGGTTAAACATGCATAGTTGCAAGCTCATTCCAAGAATTCGAAATTCTTGGAATGAAGGAAGGTGAGAGAATAGATGAATACTTCGACGAATTCTTGGAATGAAGCAAGGTGAGAGAATAGATGAATACTTCGACAGAACTCTCACCATTGTTAACAAAATGCGAGTACATGGTGAGAAAATGGAGCAACTTACTGTGGTGGAGAAGATTTTGAGGTCTTTGATACCTCGGTTTGATTATGTAGTGTGCTCCATTGAAGAATCTAAAGATCTTACAACGATGACTATTGATGAACTTCAAAGCATTTTACTTATTTATGAACAATGTATAAAAAGACATCAAAAAGAGGAGCATGATTTAAAAATCACTGTTGGAAATATTTGGTGGGAGGCCTGGAGCAAGAACAGATGAGAGGTTAGATGGCAGAAGGAACTTTCGTGGCAGCTTTCAAGGAAGAGGAAGAGGACATGGAAGAATGCCCTTCAACAAAGCCACAGTGGAGTGGTACAACTATCATAACTAGGGGACTTTCAATATGAGTGCCTTGAGTTAAGAAAGTTGCTAATTATGTTGAACAAGATGAGGAGGAGATGCTTGTTATGTCATATGTAGAGTCTCATCACTCACAGGGAAAGGAGGTATGGTTCCTGGATTCAGGTTGTAGTAATCATATAAGTGGTAATAAATTCTGGTTCTCTGACCTAAACGAAGAATTCAGATAGTCTGTCAAGCTGGGAAATAACTCATCCATGGCTGTGATGGGTAGAGGAAGTGTCAAGTTCACCATTGATGGCATTACACACAGGATTAGTAATATATTTTACATTCTTGAGTTACAGAACAATCTATTGAGTATAGGGCAGTTGTAAAGAAAGGGATTAACTATACTCATAAAGGATGATGTGGACAATATCATGCAAACAACTATGTCCTTCAATAATATGTTTGTAGTATGTGCCTCAATGATTCCCAGAGAGACTTCCTTTTAGACAAGCTGCAATAATGACATACATTTATGGCATAGTCGGTATGGTCATCTTAGCTTCAAAGGGCTCAGACAACTCCACTATAAGAAGATGGTTAAAGGTCTTCCTTTGCTGAGAACTCCTACCAATATTTGTTCTCATTGTCTTATTAGTCAGCAGCATAGAGATCCAGTTCCTAAGAAGAGTCTGTGGCGAGCTACACAAAAATTACAGCTAGTACATGCTGACATATGTGGACCTGTGCAACCAGAATCATATGGGAAGAAGAGGTACCTTATAACCTTCATTGATGATTTTAGTAGAAAATGTTAGGTATATTTCTTGGCCGAGAAATCAGAGGCATTTACTATGTTTAAATAAATTAAATGTTATGCTGAGAAGGAATCAGGATCCACAATATGCTGTCTACGCATAGATAGAGGTGGTGAATTCACATATAATGAATTCATAGAGTTTTGTAGTAAGCATGAGATCAAAAGGTAGCTCACCACAGCTTATACTACTCAGCAGAATGGAGTTGCTGAGAGAAAGAATAGGACAGTGATGAGTTTGGTAAGAAGCATCAAATGGTGTGTGCACGTTTTGAACAGGAGTCCCACCATGGCTTTGAAAGATCTCACACCTGAAGAGGCATGAAGTGGCAACAAACCAGATGTGGGATATTTTTGGGTGTTTGGCTGTATTGGTCACATGCACATTCCTGATGTTAAAAGAATCAAATTGGATGATAAAAGCACCAAGTGTGTGCTCTTGGGTATCAGTGAGGAATCTAAGGCCTATAGACTATACAATCCTATCACAAAGAAAATTGTGATTAACCGTGATGTAGTTTTTGAAGAAGGTGAGAAATGGGACTGGAGAGGCAAGGAAGATACAAAGCATTTGGACGATGAAGGTGATATGCACAATGAAAGGGAGGAGTAACATGCAGACGAAGTAGATGACTGCCCCATACTAGGTTCATCGAGAAGAAGTGATGACAGTCCTGCAGAAGAAATAGATGACTGCTCTACTTTAGGTTTATCGAGAATCAGAAGGGCACTAGGTTGGATGAGGGATTATAAGACAAGAGGAGGGTTATCAAACTCAGAAGATCGGCATGATCGGACACTATATGCCTCCTTTACTGATCTATGCTAATTTGAAGACGCATCAAAAAATCTGAAGTGGAGAGAAGCTATGGGCACAAAAATACGTGCAATTGAGAAGAATGATAATTGGGAACTTACTAACTTGCCGGAAGGTGCAAAGAAGATAGGAGTGAAGTGGGTTTTCAATACCAAGCTCAACGAGAAAGGAGAAGTTGACAAATACAAGGCACGTCTTGTAGCTAAAGGATACGTACAACAATATGGCATTGACTATACCGAAGTCTTTGGACTGGTTGCTAGATGGGATATGGTTGGAAATTCTGTTGCCTTTGTCGTCACTTTTGTTATTCTTGACTTATAGCACCAACCTCTTAGTCTTCTATTTTACTCTACACTTTCTACATTGTCTTCCTATTTATTAATAAAATTAAAATTTATCACTTTTTTGTACATCATATTTTCAAGGAAAAAGCGTTTGTTTACCATTTTCATTATCTACTCCTTTACATTTATTCACTATAACACTCAGGGACCTTCCCCATCTCTTTCCCTTCATGGTATTCGTTATTTTATTATTTTTTAGATGATGTTAGTCACTTCATGTGGCTTGTCCCATCATCACAAAATTCTCAAGCTCTATTTTGGCTCCAAACTTTCAAAACAATCACTAAAAACCTTTTCTCCACTACTATCAAAACCTTCTAATGTGATGGAGCACCTGAACTGATCAACTAGAATTACTCTTCGCATTTTACACCCTTCAACTCCTCAATAAAATGGCCTTACTAAATGTAAAATACACCATATTATTGAAACTGATCTCACACTTTTACTTCATGCCTCTATTTCCAAATCCTTCTAGCTTAAAGCATTCACTACTGTTGTCTATTTTATCAATCTTTTACCTACCCCCATTATTTATCATAAATCTCTACATAAAATACTTTTCCACACCAAACCAGACCTTACTTTTCTTCGTGTCTTTGGTTGTCCCTTTTTCTCCTTTTTAGCTGCTACTCGTCTTAACAAACTATCCCTCAAACATATTCTCTGTATCTTTCTTGACTATTCCTCTCAACACAAAGGTCATCAATGTTTTGATCCAACTAGTTCCAAAAATTATATTTCTTAACATGTTCGATTTCTTGAACATGTTTTTTCTTTTTGCAGTCCTCCAACCACCTCTTTTTTTTGTCTTCATCCTCTCAAATTTCTTTAACTCTACCCTTCTCTCCATCATCTCCCTCTCCCTCGACTTCACACTCTTCACCCTTGTCCCAACAACCAAACTCTCTTCCCACTATTCATCCCATGAACACACGTACTCAAGATATCACCTGCACTCCTTGTAATTTTCCTTACTATAATACTTTCGTCATATTTACATAAATCTCTCTTATTCCTAATCCCACATCCTTCACTCAAGTCAACAAAATTTTCTATTAGCGTCAAGCCATACTTAATGAGTTCAAAGCTCTCCATAGCAATCAGACCTAAACTCTTGATTCCCCTCCTTCAAACACCAAAACGTCATCTTGATGGCACTATTGACCATTATAAAGCTAATCTTATTGCCAAAGGGTACCATCAAACTCCCGGTGTTGATTACACTACTACTTTTAGTCTTTTAGTTAAACACACCACCATCTGTATCATTCTTTCCTTAATTGTTTTCAACAATGGGGTCATTCTTTAACTTGATGTCAACTATGTATTTCTTCATGGCTTTCTCTTTAAACCAGTTTATATGTCTCAGCCTCTTGGTTTGATAGGTCTAAACCATCCTCATCATATCTATCGCCTCCATAAAGCCTTATATGGTCTCAAATAAGCTCCTTGTGTCTAGTTTCACCGATTGAGTAAAAAACTCCTTGCCCTCAATTTCTTCTCCTCCAAATTTGATACCTCTCTTTTGATTTAGATAACCTTGTCCCACATCACCTTCCTTTTGGTTTATGTAAAAGATATCTTGGTCACTCTTCTCTTCTTTCATTTCCCCTATCATTCATAATCTCAACTCCCCCTTCTCTATCAAAGACTTATGTGTCATACATCATTTTCTTGGAATCGAAGCCAAACATACTTCTCGTGGTCTTTTACTTACTCAAACCTAGTACATCAAAGATCTTTTTCTTCACATAACTTTTGACAAGTCTAAACCTATACCCACACCTATCACTCCAACTCTCCCACTTTCCAAAAATCATAGCACATAACTTCCTAATGATCCTCGTTCTATGTCTAGGAATTGTATATTTCTTGGTCCTAATCTAATCAGTTGGAGCACCAAGAAAAAACCTACGTTTGCAATACTTAGCATTGAAACTGAGTAAAAAAGCATTCCTCTTACCTCCGCCTAACTTTGTTAGATTTCCACTCTTTTTGGAGAACTTGGATTTTGTCACCTTATGCCAATTTTATGGTATGATTATATTGGAGCTATCTTTCTTGCTTCAGACCTGGTCTCTTATTCTCGTATTAAACAAATTGAAATTAATATTCATTTTGCTCGGGATTGGTTGCTCGTTAGGCCATTCACATCAGACATGTTTCATTTCTTCATCAAATTGGTGATGTCATGACTAAAGCTTTGTTTGCCTCATTATTTCATCGACTTTGAGACAAGCTCACCAACTCATCTGATAGTGTGCTTAAGGGGGAATAATAGCATATCTCACCTAATTCTATCTCAATTGCTTGTATTTACTTATATTTTTAGTTCTTATCTTTCACAGAGATTATTTGTAATCTTTCTGTTGTTTTCTTAGTTTCATATTTATCACATGTACTTTATACATGTATATATAATGAAAAATAACTACGATTTCATTACTTTTCAAAACTTTTTCAAACCTCGATCGAAACTTATGTTTTAGTGCATCTTTAATTTGATCCAACAGAGTCAAGATCGATAAGGCTTTCGATCAAGTTCAAGTCTTATAGGACATGGGTTTAGTTAATCCATTACATCCACATTAGTAAAACTATTAAAATGAAACTCCAAGACCTAAAAAAAATTAGATTACCTAAGTCCATCTCAAAATGTTGATGTAGAAAAGATTTAAGAGTGGAAATACCAGAAGTGTTATCATTAATAATTATCATGTCATCAATATAAAGGAGAAGAAGAGTGTATCGTTAATTCGATTTGTAAATGAATATAGCATGATCATAGGAGTTGAATTGAAAGCTAAGAAGACTAATAGTGGAATTGAATTTAGCAAAGCAAGCTCAAAGAATTTGTTTCAATCCATACAAGACTTTCGAAGACAAAAAACTTGGTTAGATGGATGATCATAACCAAGTGGACGTTACACATATACTTCTTCTATAAGATCACTATTAAGAAAAACATTTTTGACATCCATATGAAATAATGACCAACAATTGCTAGCAACAACTGCAATAAGATAATAAATTAAGGTTAAATGAGTTATAAATGCAAATATCTCCTCATAGTCAATACCATAATCTTATGTAAAACATTTAGAAATAAGTTCGGCTTTATATCATTAATTGATCCTTTAAATCTAATCTTAATTATATAGACTCATTTGCAGCCAACAATAGACTTTCCTAAAGGTTAGTCAACCGTGTCCTAAGCATTAATGCTAGTAAGTGCATATAAATCCTTTTCTATTAATTTCTATCATAGTGAATCAGCTTTTGCCTCACGATAGGTGCAATGTTCATATAAAAAATAGTATAATAAACATAAAAATTGCGAACACAAATAAAATTTATTATACGATACATTTAACAATAGAATTAAAAAACTAAACTATTATACTCTGAAAAAATGAAATACCACTATACTATTTTTCAACAACATTATCACCTAGAACAGAGAAATAACACTTCTTATTTTTTATTAATATTATGGTCTAGAGAAACTAAAACATCTCTTACTATTTGCAATAATTAAATTATTTTTCTTAACAAAAAATAATTTGGATGTACATACAGAAGTAGGACTTCACTTTAGAAGTAGGACCTCACTGTTAAGCGACCGTTTCACTACAATAGCTTAAGTTATTGTGTGAGGCCAATTTAATTAGTTTTACATATTCACTAACACTTACTACAAAATCTATCATAAGTCTAGGTAAAAGTACGATGAAGGCACACCACAACTTCATTGAAGACAAAGTATTCTATCGCCTCTAGTTTGAAGCATCAAGAAAATTCAACATTTTAAGTTAAATTTGATACATAAACAAAGCTGGTTTACCAAGATAAGTAATAGATTCAAGTTCAACATTATTATCAGCATCAAAAGTCATAGCTCTAAAGATATTTGTGCAAACTAAACGACTGTGCTACTATTATGTCATAACATGTATAAACTAATCAAGTTAAGGACTTAGTGAGAAACATAAACTTACACGAGAAAGTGTAATACAAGGAACCTAAAAAGGGACTTACAAGGTGGTAATATGACAGGTAGTATTGTTGAGGGGACAACTGCATATTATGGTGCTGTTCTCCCCTTGATTAGTTGTCTGTATATTAATAGCTCCAGGGCAATCCTCTGTCAAATTGAACTGGCTAGCACCAAGAGTGTTTAGGATCAATCTTAATGCTTGTACTGCAACATTTACAAAGAAAAAAAGAAAAAACTAAGTGTTAGGGCATGATTTTTCTGCACATTTTGTTCTTGTAATATAATTGATGTTACTCCATCTTTTTATTTTTTTGTATCAAATAATTATTTTTCCTACCAGAATCAAACCCTTCTTTTTGCATAAGTTATAAGGTAAAAAGTATATTTTAGTTATTAAAACTTTTTATCACAATTTAATCTTAACTTTCATATTATGCATTGTTTAAATAAACTCTTCGTATTATGAATTTCATTCTAATTGACATTTAAATAAATAAATCATTAATTTCTATCATATATAGTTCATGTTTACTTAAGTCTTTGTGACAATATTTTTCAATGTAGGCCTATTGCATAATTATAATTTGTCTCATAAAATGATCACAAGATCTTAGTTGTAGAAGATGTCATGGTAGAGATGTTTTTGCATCATTAAAAGTTATCTATAACTTATAAAAAAACTTTAAGTAATGTCTCATAATGTTGGTGATCCTTTTCTTGTTTCTTTGAAATTTGCATATGTTATATCATAGATATGGTATGATATCAATGAATTAGCTAATTTATGAATATTATAATTTATATATAATGTTTTTGTTGTATTACAAATATTTATTTTTGGTATATTTATATTATACTTATTTTCGTATAATTCTTAATGATATAGATTAATTTATTATTATTATTATTATCTTTTGTCACTTGGTAAGTTCGAGTAAATAGTAGTGTATTAAAGTTATACAATGTTTTGATTTAGCAAATGCATATATTTGTAATAGTCGATATTATGTCTTAGTTATGTTAAACATATTTAACATTGTATAATTTATAAATATCTTAATTTAGAACAAAAACTTATATATGACTGTTATTTCTAGTTATCCAGTATCCATCTTGTATTATAAGATTTAGTTTTTGGTGTATATGCATTTTGCATTTATTGTCATGTAGTTTTTAATGACATAGGGTAGAGTTAGATTTTCAGTACTTGTTAATTCCTTATATAAAAGTTCTAATATATTAGTGAAAACTGTTGTACGAAATGAATATATATATATGTATAAAATTTAAGTTGTATGTTCACTTTTCAAATATACGTATATAATGTACAAAAAATATAGATAAATATATGTTGTGACTTCATTTTATTAATTAATTAATTAAATATAATTTATATTATGTCTTTATTCAAAGTTAATGTAAACAAAGGAGTTATACATAATTATTATGTATTAAAGAATGAATATGATTTATTTATTTATGTCACACCTTAATTTTATAAATACATTATAACAATTTATAATGTGCTTTCGTTTTATAAATATATTGATAAAAATAAATAATAAATAGAGAGTTAATTTTATCATATATTTTGCTTGGCTAATTGGTTTGGAGGTGGTTAGGAATTACCCAAAATGCTTCCAAGTTCATATCCTTTGGAAAAGAGAAACAAAGATGTAAGCATTTTGGGTAATTCCTAACCAGTTATAAATTGATGATGACCGCGACTCCTGTCCTAACCGATTAGGACAATGAATCTAACATATAAAAGCTTCAGAAGAACGACCATAAACTCAACAAACTAATAATTAGTCTCAGGTTTTGGAGTAGAATAGTCATAGTCTGCCGTAGTAGTTCAAATGCTAGCCATTCTTGGAAACAACTAATAGCAGAGAGTCAGGTTTTTATTTATTTTTAAATTCAGTACAAATTTATTTCTTTGAAATTTTATTTTCTATTTGGTTCAAGTTATTTTCTAATTTTTAAATTATAAAGGTAGCTTTTTATTTATATTTTTGTTTATATTCTGCCAATTAAATATATATTATTAAAAAATTATACATAATTTAATATAAAATCATATATTTAATTATTTAAATATCAGTTATTGATAAAATTATGAATAATTTAATTTAATTTAAATAATTAATTTTGATATAAAGAAAATTTTAATTTAATTCTCATTAAAATATAATTTAAATTTTAAATATCTTAAAAATATGTAAATGATAAGTAAAAATTGTTTTATAAATTAAAAAATTAAAAATATTAATTTTTAAATATAAATTATTTATTTCAATAAAATATAATATTTTTCTAATAATATATCAATAAGATTTAATTAGTTTTATTTAAGTTTTATCTAATGTACAGTTATTAGACATTAACAATAAAAATATTTTATTATTAATTAAAAAAATTAAATAGAAAAATTAAAAATTAAAAATAGAATATAATTAAACGCCCCTTCATAAATAAAGGATGTATATCTGATGCTACCCTACTATTGCATTATTAACTATTACTTGTGCTTAAAGTTGAAGGGGATAGATTTCAAATTTTAAATTTCAATTAGTATGATAAATGTTTGATAAAGTCCCGGACTATGCGATACTAACTTTCCTTCTCTGAGAATAGAATATATTTTTTTACAATTTTTAAGGTAAATTGTTTTTAAATATTTTAGTAAAATATGAAACATATTATAACTTTATTTTTATAATATGTTTAAAATACATATCGACACTTATCTCTTCTAATCAAATGTTGAATTGCTATTCTTTTAAAAATCAATATTTAGAATGAAAATAATTCACCTCAAGTAAAAAATTAAAATATATTTAAAAATTATTTTATGATTTTTAAAAATATAAATTTCAAAAAGTCATAAAATGAAAAATATATCTAAATTTCATAGTGATAAGACCTATTTGAGTACAATAAGTCCCGTGAGGAACAAGAATACATAAATATATTTTTTTAAAGATTGTGGTAAATAGTATTACAAAATGAAGCTCGTAATATATTTAATAAATTACTAAAATTTCATAATATTCAAAATAATATATCTTAATTTTTATAAAGAGGCTGATCATCTCCCCGCAAATGACAAGCTGTTATTTGGTATCAAGTCACAGATGGCAACACGCACCTCGAACCTCGAGTAAAAGTAAATAAGGAAGGAAACGATCCTGTTCCGATAGTTAAATGGCAGAATAAGGTAAGGAATTAGAAATATAAAAAATTGAAAAAGGGCATTAAATAAATTTACTATTTAATTTATACAAAATAATTATACTGCTTTTAAATAAGGACTTAATTTTTATGTATTAATTTTAAAATATATAAATAATAAATTTTTATCTTATAAATTGAAAATTCGATTAATATGATTAATCACTTCCTTTATTTCTCTATATCATCTTTTTTAATATCATCTGAATTATGTATTTACATAATTTCTATTTTAAAGGACAAAGGATATGATAAGAATAAAGGGAAAGAAATTGAAAATAACAACAATAATTTAAAGATAAAGATTACGTGGAAGGATATCAACCACGGGAAGGTGAGGAATGAGAGAAATCTCTAACAATGCTTCCTGCTGTAACCTCTTCAAACAACATCAACCTAAAGTTTCCTGGTATGAATTGATTTGGAAGAAAACTATTTCTCTTAAATCTATAGTTATAAGCTGGTTGGCTGTCAAGAATGGCTTCAAAACCAAGAATAAGTGGAGTGAAAGTCCAAGAACAAATGACATTAAATGTTTATTTTGTAATGTAGAATTGGAGGCAATCCACAGCTGTTTTTTCAATGCAGTTATTCTTATACGAGAAGATAATACAAAACATAATGCAAATCTATTATGTATAGATTGCTTGGAGAAATATGATTACATGGGCCAGAATGTGCAAGCAATTGAAGCAAGATGAGATTCTTCTAAAACTGCACGGTCTTGTTCTGTCTATTTTACATGGAGAAAAAGAAATAGCAATATGAATGATGTAATATTATTATTATCAGGTGTTGTTCTAGCATAGACTTACTTAATCGTGTGGCTATTTGTCTGAATATATAATTCTTGTACCTGTATCCTTGTACCTTCGTTTTGTATAAGCTTGACTTGTGTTAATATATTTTTTTCATTTTTCAAAAATAAAAGCAGCACAAGTTTACGTACGATCGATTTGTTTACTTCACAGACAACAATCTTTGCATGTGTGAGCCTCTGTTTTAGCTCAAAGCACATGTAAGAAACTTTAGTTACAGGCATGTCTAAAGATATGGATATGACGAAAGAATTTAAGCATCACCATGAGTGGTCCTTACATACCTTCCTCTGGATCCAGTTGACCGGCTTGACATGTTATAGAACTGATAAAGGAGCTCAAAATAAGCAAGCCAAGTAGAAGTAAACAGTGGGTAGAGAACGCAACCATTGCTGCGAAGTTGGTACCAGAAAACTGAAAAACTGATGAGAGAGATTTTTGCTGGTTTTAGTTCCAAGATACGAGTGGTCAAGACTTCGGATGTAAATAATTGTTTAGAGTTAGAGCTGCTGAGTCAAGATAGAGCAGAGAAGGAAACAACGCATTGACTCTTTGGTGGTTGGCTTTTTCCATTCGAATTTGGAAACTTCAAACATTTATTCATTTTGATAGCTTCCGAACACAACTTGGGCTTCGTGTACGGGCGTATTATTGATCCAACAGAGTGTCGGTGGCAATCAACGAGAATGATTAAGCATGAAGATGCTATGGTTGTCCAATCACGTTAGCCGTAAGATGCTATGGTTGACAAATTGTCCAATCACGTTAGCCGTCAACTCTGTATAGCTTTTGAAACTGATAATAAAACGATTTTTTTAAATACCAAATTTTATATTTAAGAACGTACAGAGAAACAAACGTATTCATCAAATATATAAAATATTATTTGGTACAAAGAGAGAGCTTAATCGTGTTTTTCTATAGTTTGGATAAAATTGTCAATTTTCGTATTAATCTAAACATTTAATTATATGGCTTGAATCAAAGTTTTTGGAAGTCATCTACTTAGCCCAAATATTATAATTGGCATGAATGTTGTCTCAGTTTTAGTGCTTTTATTAATATCAAAAATGTGCTTAAACTCACACAAGTGCTACATCCATACGAAACCCTACTAAACCAAATTTTGGAATACTGTCATGAGAATGTCACACGAGCTACGTTTGGTCAGATGACATACGGAGATAATATCACTAAGGTACTTGACGTTATTTATACCAATGAATCGAGAAAGGCTCTTTTTGTTATGACTCCTAGACTCGTGAAATATTTCACTGATAAACCTCATTACAGCTACATCATAGGTTTCTAGCCTATATATTATTCAAGTGGTCTATAGAACAGATCATCCATTAGAGATCAAAGATAACACAAAGATTAATTGAAGTATAGATTCCAAGTATGCTAGTCGAGATATAAGCCATTCGTCTCTGTTTGGGCATCAATTCTTAATGCTTGCCTCTTAGGAATTTACACTATCCAATCTTTCTCTGTTTAATTAAAGACATCAAACAAGATCTATAGTCTAAGATGTTCTGATACACAGGATCTTCTTAAAAAAGCAAGTGTAGAGCATACTTGTTTTTTTAATGATTATGACTATATTATTTGAATCAAGCTTCAGGAGAGGGAGAACTTAGAAAGAAGCCATAGGATGAAACACACGCATAAAATTTTTATTGATTTTTTTGCTTCTAAGTATAATGAAGGAGAGGCCTTGCTTTTACAGACTAAGCTGTCATAGATTTAGTTTTTTACCAACGAATCGCGCAACATTTAGTTGTATATCTCCCAACTAAGTCAACCTCTCCCTTGAATGCTAGAAACAAAGCTAGCACAAGTTAGTAAAGATGCAAGATAAAACAAAAATAAGAATAGAATGCTTTGATTGCTCAAGAAAGCTTCACAAGGTTATTACTAAGAACTTCTATGCCTCTTACAAATGAAGTTCTTTGGGTATTTATAGCCTTCCACCTCCTTAATAGATGACTAAGATTCATTTGATCCAAGGGCTCATATTTACCATCTAGAATTATCTACAACTATCTACATGTTCAAGTAAAATCTATAATTATCTATAAGGCTCTAGGGTCTTCCACCCATTTTTAGGCTTGTCTTGAACATGCAAGAATATTATGGAATCTTCTAGAGAATTCTGGCATGTTCAAGTAAAATCTATAATTATCTATAAGGCTCTAGAGTCTTCTACCCATTTTTAGGCTTGTCTTGAACACGCAAGAATATTATGGAATCTTCTAGAGAATTCTATCTTAGGCTCTCCATCTAGTGGGGAATTTTATGGTGCGTGACATTCTCCCTCACTCATTTGGGCAACACCCTTATTGCGTCCTCCTTATATTCCTTAATCATGTCCTTATAGTCCCATAATATGAACTTGTGCTCCCAACTCGCCTCACTATCGGGCAATCCCTTCCATTTCACAAAGTACTCCACGTAGCTTGTGTGGAAACCCCTCCTCAATATAACACAACGCACCAATATGCCCCCTACCTCACGCTCGTGAGAAGTAGTGATGGCTATGTGTGTTTTCTTCGATTCACCCCTACTTGGGTCCTCCTTGTCAGCATAATATGGTTTTAGTAAGCTCATATGAAAAACTGGATGCATCTCCAAATGTGATGGCAATGTCAAATAGTAGGCTAGGTTGCCAACCCTTTTCTTTACGGGGAAAGGGCCTTCATATCACCTTATTAATCCCCTGTGCATTTTAGCAAACCATTAACTTTGATGGGGAAGGAACTTCACCATCACTCAGTCTCCTTCCTCGAACTCCAAATGTCTCCTCTTCGTATTGATCCATTTCTTCATTTGCTTGGCAGCCCTTGCCAAGTATGCTCGTGCCATGTCATTCTTCTCATACCAACCCTTGGCAAACTTAAATGTGGCAGGACCCAATCGACAAAGTTTGAGGAGTCATTGGTAGTTGTCCTGTGGCAATCTCGAATAGACTAGCTCCTATTGACTCACTCTTTTGCAAATTATACGAGAATTGGGCAACATCAAGCAACTTCGCCTAATCATGTTGGTTGGAAGTCACATAATGCCTAAAAAATAACTCCAACAATGCATTCACCCTTTTGGTTTAGCTATCGGTTTAAGGATAAAAGCTCGTAAAGAAATTAAGCTTAGACCCCAATAACTTGAACAACTCTATCCAGAACCTCTCGATGAAGCGAGTATCTCAATCGCTAATAATTGGCTTCGGTATACTCCAATACTTCACCATATGATGAAAGAAAAGGCGTGCCGCATCCAAGGTCGTGAATTTTGTAGGCACCAGGATGAACACTCCATACTTGCTAAATCGATATACCACCATCATAATGCTGCTACATCCCTCGGACTTTGGTAGACATATGATGAAATCCATACAGATGCTCTCCCAAGACTTCTCTGAAATAGGCAATGATTCTAGCAAACCAGTTTGCTTATGTTGATCCACCTTGTCTTGTTGGCACACAAGACAAGTCTTCACATATAACTCAATGTCATCTCGCATTTGAGGCCAATAGTAGGCACGCTCTATAAGTGCCAACGTACAATGTGCACCAGGATGTCCCGCCCAATTAGAGTCATGGCACTCATTAATGATTTGCTTCCTCAAGCTTTGCCATTTTGGCACGTACACTCGATTGCCTTTGGTAACGAGCACCTCATCTTTAAGCCAAAATTGGCGTGTCTTCCTACAAATTGCCAACTTCATCAATCTCTTATCTTGTAGGTCATGCTCAAGTCCCTCTTTAACACTATCCACCAAAGGGAAACTCGGACTTGTAATGGCGGCTAGCTCAGCCTTCCTACTAAGTGCATCGACACGTTGGCCTTGCTCGACTTGTACTTCATCACAAAATCAAACTCCACCAAGAAAGCTTGCTTTAATGTCAACTTCTTTTAGTTGAGGAAGTAATTTGTGGCAACATTGTTGGTCTTCACAATGAACTTGGACCCCAACAAGTAATGTCTCCAAATACGCAAAAAATGCACCACTGCGGTCATCTCCTTCTCTTGGACCATATAGCGACGCTCGGTTTCATTTAGCTTATGACTCTCGTAAGCAATTAGATATCCATCATACATTAAAACACCACTAAGTGCAAAATTAGAAGCATTAATATGTACCTCATATGTCTTGGTGTGATCGAGAAGGGGCCAACACTAGTTCTTCCATCACTGCTTGCTTCAATGCTTTAAATGCTCCTTGACACTTAGCATCCCAAGCCCAAACTCTATTCTTCTTCAAAAAATTGGTAAGTGGAAATGCGAGGGAGGAATATCCTTTGATGAACTTACGATAATAGTTAATGAGGCCAAGAAAGGAACGTAACTCGGACACCTTCTTTGGTGGTTCCCAATCATGTATGACTTGTACTTTGGACTTGTCCATCCTTAGCTTGCCTCCTCCTACAATGTGCCCCAAAAACATGACTTCATTTTGTGCAAAAGTACATTTCTCCTTCTTCACATACAACTTATTTTCCCTTAAGACTTGAAAAACTTGTCGTAAGTGCATAATATGCTCTTCCAATATTTTGCTATATACCACAATATCATCTAAGAACACCACAAAAAATTTATCCAAGAAGGGTTGTAACACTTGATTTATAAGGGTGCAAAATGTGGTAGGAGCATTGGTAAGTCCAAAAGATATTACTAATAACTCAAAGGAATCGTACCTCATAACACTGGTAGTTTTTGGTACACCTCCCTTTACAATCCTTACTTGATAGTACCCTAATCTTAAATCAAGCTTGGTAAACCATCTTGTTTCACTAAGTTGATTGAACAAATTAGCAATGAGGGGAATGGGATATTTGTTCTTGACGGTGATCTTATTAAGCACCCTAGTCGATGCACAATCAGAGTGACCCATGGTGCTTCTTTTGGAAATGTACAACTGCACCATATGGAGCCTTTGATGGTTGGATGTATCCCACATCCAACAACTCCTTGAGTTGCCTCCTCAATTCTTCAAGATGGGGAGGCACTAATCGGTAGAGTACCACCACTAGTGGACTTGCACCTTGCACCAATTTGATTTTATGATCTACCTCTCGCTTTGTGGGAGCTTCTTCGACAACTTCACAGGTATCACATCCTTATACTCCTCGAGAACACAAGCAATCTCCTTGGGTAGTCCATTTGATGTAGTTTGCCTATCCTCCTTAAGTGCCACCAAAAATATGGGTTGTGCCTTTTTCACTCCCTTGGGAAGTTGTATGGTCAAAAGTTGCTTGGCTTTAGACTTGCTTCACGTGACAGAGGCACCATGCGAGTATTATCGTCCTCCAAAATACATATAGTATTGGCGAAGGGAATTGACACGACCTTGATACCATCCATAAACTCTATGCCAAGCACAATTGGATAATTATCCATAGGAACAATTGAAAAATCAACAAGGCTAGACCACTCACCTAGGCAAACTTTAATGCCACGAGTAACTCCAAAGGTCAACTTTGGCTCAGAGTTCACCGTTTTAAGCCATCCTTGGTCTTTGTTATATTTAAGGCCCAACCGATTAGCTTCCTTCACTTTAAGGAAGTTTTGAGTAGCTCCGGTGTCATTTAAGGCTTTCACAACATTGTCACCCACCTTGACTTTCATGAATAAACGTCCCTTCTTCTCGGACTTAGGCACCTCAACTTTGGCTTTGATGACATTTAGGATTTGCAAAGACCCCATCTTGGTTTCTTTAAATTGCCATTGCTCCTCTCTTTCTTCGATCAAGGTGGAGAGATTGCTTTTCTTCGGGCACTCCCTTGTCTTGTGTGGTCCCTTATAAAAGAAGCATTTAATTGCTTTTCCCCCTTTATCCTCCTTATGGCCACTCTTCTTATGCTTGCCATACTTGTGGGAGCCCTCTTTGCTTTGATGGTTGTCTCCTCCACTCTTTCCTTTGCCACCTTCATCTTTGTGAGACTTAGGTTTCTCGAGCTTTTTGAACTTAATAAGTAACTCGGTAATGGAAATAGCGGTGGCGAGGTCTTGTGCACCATACCTTTGAATCTCTAACTTAACCTAATTTTGTAAACCATCCATAAAAGCAAAGAGTGCTTCCTTACTTGGATAGTTAGGGATCTCTAAGAGCACTTCGGAGAACTCCTTCACTTAGTCTTAAATGCTCCCTTTTTGTGTGAGACGTTGTAGCTTGGCTCTCACCTCTAACTCGGCATTCTCGGGTTATAATTGCCTCCTGAGTTCCTTCTTGAACTCGTCCCATATATCTATGGTGCAAGTTCCCCTCTCAATATCACCTTGCCTTCTCCTACACCAAACTATCGCGGTATCCTCAAGGTAGAGAGTAGCATTGTCAATCTTCTTATAATCTTCCACGACAACAAGTGACTTGAAGTATTGCTCCAATTTCTAAAAGAAATTATCAATCTCCTTCACGTTCCTCGATCCACCATACGCCTTTGGCTTTAGAATGTCCACCTTTGAAGAAGTAATGACTACTGTGGTCATGATATTGCTTCCCCTTGAGCAATTGCCCTTCTTTGAGGTAGAGAATCTCGGATTGAAGAGACTCCTATAAGTTCTTCACTTAGTCTAGACATTTAGAAGCACCAACATTTAAAGAACCTTGCATCTCCCCTTGGAACTCTTCTTTCGCCTTCTCAAGTTCCTCGATGTGTTGGTCCGCCTTCTCGAACTTCTCTTACCCTTCTGGTACCACAAATTCCACCTTTGTGAGCCTTCCATTGATGTCCACCAAGACTTCCCTCAACCTTGATCTCTCCCTACCAATTTTCTTCTCCTCTCTAACATTGGTAATCCTACTTGTTTATAACATCTTTACTACGAAATGATGAAGACAACTTTGGATCTGATACCAACTGTCACATTCGTCTTTTTACCAACAAATTGCGCGATACTTAGTTGTATGTCTCACAACTAAGTCAACCTCTCCCTCGAATGCTAGAAACAAAGTTAACATAAGTTAGTAAAAATGCAAGATAAAACAAGAATAAGGAAATTTAGAGAATGCTTTGATTGCTTAAGAAAGCTTTACAAGGCTATTGATAAGAACTTCTATGCCTCTTACAAAAGAACTCTCTTGGGTATTTATAGCCTTCCACCTCCTCAATGGATGGCTAGGATTCATTTGATCCAAGGGCTCACATTCACCATCTAGAATTCTCTACAACTATCTACATGTTCAAGTACAATCGACAATTATCTACAAGGTTCTAGAGTCTTCCACCCATCTCTAATCTTGTCTTGAACATGGAAGAATAATGTGGAATCTTCTAGAGAATTCTACTTAGCCTCTCTATCTAGTGGAGAATTTTGTGGTGAGTGACACTAAGAAAGGGGAGAGAGATAAACAACATTTAGGAAAGGATTCCCTTATTATAGTAATACACACTAACATACAAAAAAGAAGAATTATTGGTGGACATTGGTCTCAATAATATTCCTAAAAGATAAGAATATGCTAAAAAGATAAGAAGGAATCTTTCTAGCAAGGAAGTGCAGAGAGAGACATCATATTTTTCCATAGATTAGATAAAATTGTCAATTTTTATATCAGTCCAAATAGGAAGCCATAGGTCCTGGGTGATAGATGGATAATTGACTATATTTTACCACCCATATTTGATGTATTTTGCTAGATATTTTATACTTTTATCGTTTATTTGGTACTTAAATTACTCCAAGTGTGTTTACAGGTGATAATTGCCTTCATGGATTTAAAGGAGAGGAATTCAGATGAAAACGTAGCTTAAAACAGAAAATTAACAATCTAGGAGTGCACGATTGTGCACTTTTGCATGCCCTTGCACTTTTGCTATATTTGACTATTTCCAATTATGCATGTTCATGTGCACGACTGTGCACATGACTGTGCATAACCCAAAATTATAGATTTTCATATGAATTCAACATTTCAGAGGCAATAAAGAAGAGGAAACGACTGGCATTGTTCTGAGGAGTTCAAAGATGATTCTAGAGGTGATTTAAAGCTTAAGGAGTGGAAGACGTGAGATTTTTATCAACAGACCCATCATAATGCAAAATTAGACACCTTTATTGTTAGAATACGCGATAGAGAACAATCAGGGAGATTTAGAATTATGATTATGATGTTTTCTATTATGTTTATATATATATATAAATATGATTTCATGTTCACCAATATATAATTAATTTTTTTAGTATTTAGGTCAGATGAACCTTAGTTGAATACTTTGACATTTTTTGATTCTTTTGTGAATGCAATTGTATTTGTTGATTATTGAGATCCAATTATCCAATTTGTTTATTTTCTATTAATTTGATTTTTAGACTTTAATTTGATTTCATACTTAGTGATTGAAAAATACTAGGTTGAATAGATATACGATAATTAGAAAGAGTTGATTGCAATCATAGAGATACGACGACATAAATCTTCTCTATTATGGTCAAACCTAATAGAGAGATTTAGAATATAGTAACACAATCTTATAAGTTTTAACCTGAGTAATTCGGTTAGAGACCTTGGGATTAGTTGTTAGTAGACTCAAGGTCAACTACTAACATACCTTAAGAATCTCCACGGTCTAATAAATCAACATCATAATTGCATGACAAATAATCAATCAATTAAGGATTTAGGGGGATTCAAAGCCTAGGTACTAATTTTCTGATATTGGTAATTAATTTAGTGTTGCCAATCCTTTGCTTTAATTCATGTTGCTTGTTTACTTTATTTGCTTAATTTTAGTTTCTTAAGTTGAAAACCATAATCAATATTTAGGCTAAATAATAGAACAACAGTAATTGCTAGTACTTACCATCCTTGTGGGATCTACCCGTATTTGTCGGTACTAGCTATAACCACACCGTTTACTTACAATATTAAATATTGACTAACACGCTTCAAGGTTAATCAAGTTTTTAGCATCGTTGCCAAGGAAGGTGATATTAGGAATACTTAAGTTTTGTTAATATAGTTAAACAAAGATTAATTGTAGTATAGATTTTTATCTATTTTTACTCAAAATAATGTATTACCAAAATTGCTAAATTTCAATAGAACGTTATTTTAAAATAATGAGTGAAAAAACTAACAAAACATAATAAAAAGAGTTATATGATATTATAAAAATAAAATTTAAAATAAGAAAAAGTCAAATCACATAGGTATACAATTATTTCTATTAGCCTTTTTTATATGAAAATTATTGAAAATGTCAACATTAGCCATTGGACATGGGAAAATCCAAATGTTATAAATATTTATTAACTACTGGCACTTAATCTCTTTGAATTCAACACTCAAATATAAGCATGTATTTCATAATTTTTAAATTTTAAAGTTAAAAGAAGAGTTAATCATAAGAAGGTCTGGTATGTTTATTCATATTATTAAATTTTCCTTTCATAATATGTAAATAAATAAAAGAAATAAATTCATATAAAATACTAAAAAATTTACAATAAACAATTTTAATCTATGGCATAACACAATAATTATTAACACTAAATAAAATATATAATTACAATTGTTTTACGTTTTAATTTATACAGGTAACATGTATATTATTTCTATGGTAATAAAATATAACATAATTAAAAGATACACTTTTCGATTTGTACTATGGCTGATAAGTATCACCACTATAATGATTAGAGATATTCATGTACAAATTAGTCTCCATTCTATAAATATGAAATTAATATATGTTGACTATACCAAAGGTAATAAGTTAATTGATGTTATAATATATGAATAATTTTACAAATAACTAATATAATCGTTAGAGATTATAGTATATTTTTAAATATTATTAGTATATTATTATTGATATATTGAAGAAGATATTATTTTAATACAACAAAAATATTTTCCATTATTGTTAAATTTAAAATTTATATTATTAATCTTTGGATAATATATTTTGTGAGTTCACTTTCAGTTGAGTTTCTTATTTTCATATTATTTTGCTGGTTGAAGTTAAGGAGTATTCTTATTGTTGATATTTGGTTGATCATTTGGAGAGTTGTGTTATTGTCTCCCAATAAGTGACATCAGAGCCATTGTGATGGAAAGTGGAAATAATTCCATGCTCAAGTTAACATCATTAAACTACTTTTTTTGGAAGCTCATGATAGAGGACCTTCTGTACTACAAGGATCTCTTTGATCCTATTGTTGTAGACAAAGGTGTGAAGGATGATGTTCTTTCAAAACATGAAAAGATGTCAGATAGAGAATGGGAAAAGATGAAAGCGGAAAACTCTGGGCATGATTAAACAATGGATTGATATTAGCATATTCAGCTATGTGTCTCAAAAAAATGGATTCTTTTGAACTATGAAAAAAGATAGAAGGACTCTATGAAAGGAAGACTTCCCATAATAAGGCCTTTCTGGTTAAAAGGCTTGTGAATTTGAAGCTGAAAGCTGGGAAATTTGTGTTGGAGCATCTAAATGATTTCCAGCATATAATCAATAAGCTTACTACAAGGAAGATCATTCTTGATGATAAGCTTTAAGCTTTGTTCCAGTTAAGTTCATTATCGGATAGTTGGGAGATGCTAGTGATGATGATTAGCGACTGAACTCCTAAAGGTGTGCTATTTTTGGATGTAATCAAAGAGACTATATTCAATGACGAAATCATAAGAAAGGAGATTAGAGTTGACAACGTGTAGGCTTTTATGATGGAAAGTAAGGGTAGGAATAAGAGCAGGGGTCCCAAAGGGTGTGACAATTCGAAGAACCAATAAAAGTATAGAGGTGACAAAAATGTGAAGACATGGAACTAAGTGGAAGAGGGGTTAGAAAAAGCAATATCATTATAATCATGGAGATGATAAGAATATAACTGCAATATCTTCAAGCACAAATGATATGGTGTCCCTAGTTTGTGCAACAAGTGAAAGCTTCCATGTTTATAATTTGTGTTCTAAATGGAGGATTGATATGTGAGCTTCTTATCATTGTGTTCTAAAGGTGGAGTACTTCTCAAGCTCTTGTTGAGACATTGGGAGCAAATAGAAGATTTCAAAGCTAAATGCAGGAAAATCTAGTATATAAGTTGAAGAAAAGCCTATATGGGTTAAAACAAGCTCCAAGGTAGTGGTATCGGAAGTTTGATTCTTTTATGGTAGATCATGGTTAAGAATGAACTTATATCGATGTTTATGTGTATTTCAAGAAGATCACAGGTGAGAACTTCATCATTCTTCTTCTATATGTTGATGATATATTATCATGATGTTGAAAGAATCCAAAAGTTGAAGGAAGATTCATCTAAATTTTTTGATATGAAAGATTTAGGAATTGCAAAGTATATTTTAGGCATAAGGATAACTAGTGATTAGAATAGTAGGAGAATGTGTTTGTCTTAGGAGAGATACATTGAACGGGTAAAGATTCAATATGAAGCATGCCAAGCTAGTTAGCATGCCACTTATATCTCACTTCAAGCTGAGTAAGTGTGCATGTCCCTTAACAGAAAAGAAGAACTATGGTATGTCTTCTATTCTATAACTATTTATAGTAGGGTGTTTGATGTATGCAATGGTATGCATAAGGCCAGATATTGCATAAGCTGTTGGGATAGTGAGCATATTCTTGTCAAATCTAGCAAAGGTCCAGAAGGAGATAGTGAAACAAATTCTGAGATACTTGAGAGGCACATTAAAGTGGACCTTGTGTTTTGGTGATGGTGAGCCAACCGTAGAAGGTTTTATAGGTGCAGAAGTGGTTAGAGATCTTGATGGAAGAAAATCTACTTCATGTATTATGTTTAAGTTTATAGGGGGACTCATCCTATGACAATCCAAGCTACAAAAATGTGTGACTTTATCTACGACTGAAATAGAGTATATAATTGTAGTGGAAGTTTGTAAGGAGATGCTTTGGTTGAAAAGGTTCCTTCAAGAGTTGGATATCAAGGAAGAAGACTATGTAGTATTTTGTGAAAGTCAAAGCACTATTGACTTGAGCAAAAATACTGTATATCATTCCCATACAAAGAATATAATGTCAAATATCAAGAGTTAATGTTTATGATTAATGAGAAAAATTGATATTGAAAAAGATTTATACAAACATAAATGGTGCTGACATGTGGACCAAATTTGTTCCCAGAAGCAAACATGAGCTATATAACAAGCTTATTGGGATGTCTCTTAAGTAGAAGCTGTAGAATAACGTGTCTTCCCCATAATTAGGCTAGAGGGGGAGATTGTGGAGTGTTCAGCCCTATTTTGAGACATTCAGTGATCTTAGACATCTTTATGGTTTATGGAGATGATGAATCAGTGAAGACAAAATGGATGAAGCTCTTTTTGGGGGAGACACGATCGTGAAGGGTGCTACACGCTCTTGTCCTTAACTTACACGACTATGTATATTAATCATATCAGCACAAATGCCCATGTAGAGTTATACGCTTATGTATTCACTTATATGACTGTGTGGATCATATTTGGAATCATATGAAGAAGGATGTGAAGAGTGAAGACATATACTATCATGTACATGCTTGTGTTCATGACAAGCACGGTCATGTTTAATGGTCATGTATCTCTATATGACCTTTTATATCTGCGAGTAAGGTGGTGATGAAGGGATGCTGTCACTTACACGGCCATGTACTGTGCAAAAAAAAAAAACCTATTTCATGATATAAAAGAGAAAAAAGTATAGATTTTGCATAGGAGTGCATCTATAACGTTCAAAAGTGAAGAAAAACTGGGAGAGGGCAAATAGTGTTGTATTCTCATCCTTTTTTATTGTATTTGGGATTAGTTTGAGAGTTTGTTGATTGTTATATCAACTTTGGTTTCAATTATGAAGCTTTGTGAGACAATCAATCCTTATAAATCCTTATTTGAGTTTAGTGGATTTTATAATCATTTTGTCCTGTTGGTTTTTCCTCTACACTAGAGATTTTTCCATTTAAATTTTGATGTCTATTTCATTGTTAAGTTTCTTATTCTCATACTGATTTGTTGTTTAAAGTTGAAAAGTATTTTTGTTGTTGATATTTCATTGATGTTTTAGAGAGTTATGTTATTATCTCCCAATACTTTCTACCATATTTCTAAATTAAAGAATGGTTATATAAAATTCACATAAAATAATTTCATAATAAATACAATAATAATAAAGAAAAAGAAGGAAAAAGAAGGGGACAATTTATGGAATATTTTAGAAAGGAATAAAAAGCGATTTAGTTCGTGGTCTATAGATGAACGTGGAATCAAACTATCCATAATTCACTCTTTTATAGAATGATTTCTAACTCAAAAATTGGACAATAAATGTAGCTTAGTTTTAAAGGAAAATTGGTGGATTAATTTTAATCATTGGAGTGCTACTAGCTAAAGGGATGTGTTGAGAGTTTATGTTAACATAAAATAACTTTATCATAGAGAGGTAAAGTAGTGAATGGTTCCTAATATCTGTAGGTTATTTTGGTTAATTGGAATGTCTAGTCAAAAGCTTGCAATACAATACAAAACTCATTTCTGTGTCTAAGTATTGTTAGTTAGGTGCTCAAATGTACTTTAGTACTATTTCTTTATTAATATATTCAACTTTTCAAAAATAGACATTTTTATACTACGTCCACTCCTCAAACTCCACTTAAGAATTCTTTATCTTCTTTTTTTCAATAGGTGAAGAGGAAATCTTTATGCATTATCTTTTTTTTCCACAAGTGAAGAGGAACACTTATAAACATCTTACTTTAACATTTGTTAAGAGTAATTATTTTTAAATCTTATTCAAGGTTAAGATGAACCCTTGTAATGTGTATCCCAAGCAATTACTCTAATTGCAATACTAATATAACCTTATATAACTCAACCATTCCTTTCTTGCTCATACCAGTAGACTAAGGATCAATATATGTAATGTGATCATGGTTTGGTTGTGTGTAAGTTTTAATTATAACCTTCGATAATCCGCAAGCGCACGGTTTGTGAGTGTAGTACCAAATGTGTCCATCCTAGGAGGAGGGAGCTAATCTAATTCTAAAATCTAAAGCTAGCAATAAATAACAGAAATTCAAGATGCACGAAACTAATACGAGAATTTAATTCAATTAATCAAATTAAGAATCAAGCACTAAATACTAATTACTAAGCAAATTGCATCACAACTAAGAATCAAACGAAAGAAATCACCAATTGAGAGAAAGGGAAATTTACCTATCCTTAATGCCAACCTAACTGATTATGAATTATTGGATTGCTGGTTGTAGACTATCCTAAGGTTGATTACTCTCTCTCGAGTTATAACCATTAACCCTAAATCATAAACTCTAATCAGATTATAGAGGTTGAAATCTCTCAATTCACAACCTATCCAAAACCCTAATTAGTTCTGAAGTTCTATAATAAACTATCGAAAACCTATGCAAGATCTCTCTTTGTACAATTTCTCAATCTAAATCAATTCTTTTCTCTATTAAATCACCTAACTCTCGTTAGTCCAATTTAATCATTTTTCATTCGATCCACTCTCTTAGTTTATTATCAAATTATGCAATTACAAAATCAAACCACAATAGATCTAATAAACACATAAATAATCAGATTTCCATTAATTCAAGAATAAAATTCCGAAGGTGAGTTAACAACATCTTCAACATTCTAAATCCTGTCATCAACTGTTCAATCCAATTCTATACAATAATAAAAATGAAAATAAATAGAAAATACAATCTAGATGGATGATGGGAGGCAATGATGTCGGAAAACATCCTAATCCAAAAAATATGTTGAGTTAGCTTCTTCTCCTCTTCTCTCTTCCTTCTTCTCTTCCTCTATCTTTAGATGATTTCTCTCTGTGGTTTCTCAAGGTGATTGATGCAAAGCTCTCTTCTGCCTCTTTTCTTGTTCTTTAAATATATTCTTGTGTTCTGAGCAACCTTAGGTTTTTTTGGGAGTCCGAAAGGTCCAAAAAAATTCTCAAAACTTGACGTTTTCGAGTGTCTGCGTGTCTGCCCGACACAGGCCACGATCGTAGGCCATTTCTTGGGCTTTTATCACGATCGTGACATATGTCAAATTTGATGCTTTTGTTAATGTGCAATGATCGTGGGCCGTTGTTTCAGCCCAAATGTCTCCAAAACTTCTTCGTTCTTCGATGTTGACCCTAAAATACTAGCAAACACATCAAGGTATCTCAAAAATATAATATTTGAGCTCAAAGACTTATACTAACCCATAAAACACTTAAAACATAAATAATTAACAAAGTAACACAATTCTAACCTAAACACATACTAAATGAATGAATGAACAGCTAAACACAGATCAAGCCCTAAAACATGATGCAATTTACACTTATCATAATGCAATGCTCACATTTACTTAAATTCTCTTTCTAGCCCCTTAAGGCTCTTATTAACTCTCTAGTGTGCTAAAGATTCTTTCCATAACTCATATTTAGTATATTAATAATTAAAATAACTTAAAATAGTGATTAAAAACAAAAATAAATCATTACAATTGTTAGAAATAGTAATATTGGTCAACCACAATATAAAATTAGTCAACCATATTGTCATACCGGTTGCCCAGTGTAACGCCTAATATGGTTACGAACTCTTGGTAAATTATTTTTTTATTTCTTTAGGAGAACTAGTTGAATTGGCTAACTAATGTATATTGATTATGTCCAAAACACCTTAAAACTTTAATATAAACCTAACTCTAACATAGTTTAACCAAACCTCCTAAAATAAGTTTTAAAAAACTTTTCAAGTTTTTTATTATTGATACATAAAAGGGGTCGGATTGATTGTTAGTGAATTTAATAAAACTTTTTGTAACTTAATAAAGACCCATAATTTATTTCAAATTGAACAATGAAATGCAAAAATAGTTTAATTAAAACCAATCAATCAAACAATAATAAAGTAAAGAGTATAGCTAATAAAAGTTTTAAATCAATGTTTATATTGGTTTGATAAATATACATTGCTTACATCCACTCCATAAGTCTATTTTGGGATTTTACTAAACTCTTCCTTCAATTAGGTAAAGAGGAATTTTATTACAACAATCTTTGTTCAGAAATGATAAACTCTTGTGTAATCTTCCTTGAAAGTGAAGAGCAACCTCAATACTCATAAGAACACTCAAATATAATAAACCAACCAAAATTGATGTTTATAACTTGAATAAACCTTATTTGCTCACTTTGATGCTTAAAGGCTTTCAATCAATTAGCAACTAATGGATGGATTCTTATAAATGATCAAAAACTCTTGTAAATGTGTTATTGTAATCCCCAAATATTATAAAGATGTTTAGCAATCAAATATCCAAGTATTTATACATATACTAGCTCAAAATTGTCATCTTACACAAAAACTAGTCGTTGTAACTACTAGCAACTGTAACATTGGTTAACCAACATGGAAATTTCTTCTTTACAAACAAACTACCAATATTACAACGGATAGTAAAACTCCCTGAATTTTTAATTTATATAATAGCTTGCTCTAAAGGATGGCGGAACATTCTTTAAGGACAACCCCCTTTCTCTTAGTTTCCTTCTTTTCTTCCTCTGTAAACTTACCATTTCTTAAAAATTGCTTATTTAAATTCACTTATGTTTTATTTGTAAGGACGTTTGCCCCTAGAGCTAATGGATTTGGCTAATTTCCTAATCTAGAATTCCAAGTTTATGTTTAAAATTTTCAATTGATCAACCTTTGTTTCTAATATCTCAAATCTTTTAGAAGTTACATCAAATAGTTTCTCAATGGCTAATTTCCAAGATGACTTACTTTCTTGCTGCTATTGTATATATGTATATAGATGGATTTTGAGTTGCCTTGATTATTTCATAAGAATTTCAAGTGATTTCTCCACCATATATTACATGTATTATTTTATAGATTGTTCTAAGATCATAGGTAATTCCTTATTTAGTTAACATATTTAGCTGGCTTAATAAAGGGATTACCAATATGATAATCATAGATGATTTCCCCATGCATTTAATAACATAATGCTTATGTTAGTCTTTCTATTCCACTTAGTTTTTTTAATTTTCTTTATTAATGCTTCCACTTGAGTTGCCAATATGGTGGCAACATCCATATTATATATCCTTACTAGTTTGGTTGCCTTCGCCCTAATTGATTAAAACTGATTGTTATTCCTCACAATCTCCTTAATCAGCTCTAGGGACTTTTGGATTTTTTTTATTCAAATTTTTCTCAGCTACTAAATCAATAATCTACTTTTTGTATAGTTCAAACCATTATAGGATGCCTAAACTTGCAACCATGGCATAAAACTTAATGTGAGAACCTCTAAAGCAAATCCTTAAATCTCTCCCATAACTCATAGAATGTCTCATTGTCAAATTGTGAATAGGTAGAGGTACCATTCAAAAGCTTGGATGTCTTTACTAATAGGAATTACTTTGCCAAAAACTTCTCCATTAATTTTTTTATATGTTAATTAAAGCCATAAGTAATGAATTCAACCAATACTTAGTACGATCACTTAATGAGAATGAGAAAAATCCTCAATTATATGACATTATCAGTTACTCCATTAACATATCTCTGAAAAATTGGTTATATACTAACTAGTATCTTTATTCAATAAACTAGCAAACCATATAAATTATTAAATCATCTTAATCATCTCAAAATTATTTATTGTAATTATTAACCTCAGTATGTTAGACTATGTTCCCATGAGTGATTTCTTCATATATTCCAATATAAATTTATGCTTTCCTTTTATATTTTCAAATTTCTTGATTTCTGGCCTAACCCTTTTCAATCTTTGAGTGTCTAAAGAAGTATCTTCTTTATTTTTAGATTTTCTTCAAAGAGTTCAGATGAATTACTTCTTGTCATACATTAAGTACTCCCAAACTTAAGATCAAAATAAAAAAATCATAGAAAAACAAAGAAGTTCGAATTAAATAAAAGAAAATAAATAACAAGAATAAAAATGACTAGAATAATAATGATTGAGACTGTTTAATATTACTAAATCCTTGGCAATGACATTAAAATGTTGATTTTTATTTTTTTACCCCTAATATTATAAACTTTATGCTAGTGGATATATCATTATGTAGTAGTGTAGTGATGAGCAGATTATTGTTTCCATGAGAATTAAGTACAAAGTCTAATCCTCATATGATTGAGTTAACAATAAAGATGGTGATATGAATTTAACCTAAACCTAAAATTAGACCAAAGCAAATCAAGATGATACTAGAAATGAATTAAGTAATCAACTATATAACATGCAAATAAGAATTCCCCTAAGATCATCTTGTACCTATTGATTTAGTTATTTA
>JAOQMS010000002.1:20543527-20573331 GCA_027563885.1 Erythroxylum longipes
TTTAATATAAAGCATATATTAATTAATTAAGAATAATGATTTTATTTTAATTTTTAATAAATAAATAAATAAATAAATATAAATTATTATATAAATATAAATTAATTTAGTTAATAACTAAATTATTGTGGTTGTATAAATATAAATTAATTTAGTTACTAACTAAATTATTGTGGTATATTCTTTGTAAAAATTTGGTGTAAAATTTTGGTATAGAATAGTTTGAGTAACACCAAATTTGGTGTAAAAAGATTATGAGAATATTCCCTTTTATACTAAATTTGGTGTAATGGTTGGAGATGGCCTAAGAGGCCTGATACCAAAAAGTATATCATTGTCTTTTCGGAGACCTACACGCATGTTAAGGTTAAAATATTAGGGTTTTTTTTTTAACTTTTTGGCCACGACTCATCCTGAAACGATACCCCTAATTTGGTGCAGACTTCTACCTCTTCCCAAATCAGGTAAATTTCTTGTTCTGTTCGTTGATTTAAGACTTGTATGCATGTTTCCACTCTTTTCGAGTCACGTCAAAAGAGAAGAAATGGAATTTTTGTCTTATTGATGATCCTTTAATTTTTTGGGTAAAGCTTCTTGATCGGATCAATTACGGATGTCTCGTTTCCAACAACAGTGTGGAAGTTGAAGCTACTAGGGAACTCAAGGGTTGCTGAAAACTTGATGCTGAGTTGGGCCAGCGATCAATTAGCAGTTGACCAATCAAGTATGTGACGACTCTTTGTGCGCAGAAGTGTACAGGCTACGTAAGAATCTGAGAGATCTTGGGGTTCCAGATTTACATCCTCTAGAATTCTTGAAATGAGGTCTTAGATGCTTAGAATTAGTTCGGTTAAGCTGAGAAACTTAACGTAACCTAATGTAATAAAAAAAAAAAATCAGATTCTGTTGACGTTGTTTACACCCATTCTCTTTTTTGCTTTTTTGCTTTTTGCTACTTAGATTCACCGTAATTCCCTTGCATTATTGCTTATCTTCTTCTCTTTGTTATTCATCAAGAAGGAACAAATTTCTCGTGAAAGATTCTCTCTGAATACTGGAGCGCTTCTGGGCTGATCCCTGAAGCTCTATAGTTTCTTTCCTTACATAGAAACCATACGGAGTATGTCAGTGCTATTTGACATATCCATTCCTCGATTCATGTTTTTGTCTTACACACCATAAGATAGTATCTTGCCATGCTTGAGGTGGAGGACCTATACCACACCTATATCTAGTTACTTCCCACGCTCTACAGGAGTAGAAGCAATTAAAAAACGTATGTCATGTGCTTCCTGATCATTCTACATTAGTAGCAACGATTAGGGATATACAGGAATCTGATGATTCCGTCTATTGTGGGTAATTTACCCGACGTTGCTAAGCAGCAGCCTTAGGAGGTGTTGGTTCTATCCATGCTAGTCTATGGTGAGTCATTAACAAGCTCGATGAATAAGTGGTAAGTGTTATATTACATATTACATGTAACAGATGAAATGATTTATTTCTTTTGTTACAAATAATTATGTAGGCAAATATTTACATGAAAACTAAAGTGCAATCATTTAAGTAACTCATATATGATTAAGTAATTAGACATGATATTATTTTTCACTAAATGAGAATATTATTGTATTTGTACCTCGAGGGGATAGGAACAAGCAAAATCATCCTTTTCTTACTCCTTCATCCTCCTTTGGCACAATTCAATTTTATGTTACTAGAAAAGTTTAATTATTTTTTATAAGATAAAAATAAAAGAAACTAAAATAAAAAGTGAAAATAATTATATCTTTCAACTGAATTTAAAAGTGAAATAAAAATTAAAAATTGTACAAATCTAAATTTAATAATAATTATTAATATGAATAAAAATTATAATTTTAAAAGTAAATAATAAATTTGATAAATATGTTTTAAAATCAAAACATCATATACATTTTGAAATAGTTACGAATAAAATAATATTTTTAGATTTCAAATAATTAAGATATATATTAACGAATAAAATTTAATTATTTAACTATTTATTTCAATAAAATATAATTAATTTGATTAATAAATATTATATAAACAACAACAACAACATTCAGTATAACTTCCATTGGGACGCGAGATTTAGAGAAGTCTTGTAGTACGCAGCCTTAATCCTAAATAGTAGAGAGGCTGTTTTCAAATGAGTCACGTGTATGAATGAAAAATAAAATAATAATAATAAATAATAATAATACACATAAAGTATAAATAAATAAATAACCATAAAATTAGAAAAGAAAGAAAAAAATGAAAAAATAAAATAAAAATACTAGGGATAAATAAATAAATATATAAAAACAAATATGAATAATATATAATACTAAAAGAAATAAAAGAGAAAAAATAAACTAAAAATATTATTAAAAGTAAAAATCATATACATAATGATACTAATATCACTAAAGACAATACTAAATATTCTAAATATTTTAATAATAATACTAATATTAATAACAGTAATACTAATACGAATAATAAGTAAATACCACTTAGGCTAACTATAACAGACAATAGGTAAAAGATATACGAGAGCTACCAGATCTCTTTACGAGAGATTCATTACCTGAATCTTAGCAATCCAAAGTTTTTTTATTATGGGTCATATCTTTGGTAAGTTCCAACATTAGCAAATCATTTTTGATCCTCTCTTTCCAATTCTTTTTGGGCCTTCTTAATTTTCTCTTACAATCTCTAAGTACGTTGCATCTTTCACTGGAGCGTCTTGATGTCTCCTCTTAACATATTCAAACCACCTAGGTCCCGTCTCCTTTAATTTGTCCATAATATTAGCTATATTTATTTTATTCCTTACCATTACATTACTGACCTTATTCTTTTTAATAAGGTTGCATATCCAACGAAACATTCTCATCTCTATCACTATTAGCTTATAACTATAAACTTGTTTGATAAGCCAACACTCTATCCCATTGAGCATGGGCGACCTAACTAGTAAATGATAAATTTTGCTTTTAAACTTGAAGAGTATCTTCTTATCACACAAAACTCCTGAAGCACCTCTCCATTTAAGCCATCATGATCTGATCTTGTGAATTATGTCTTTATCAATTTCTTTGTTACTCTAGATGATAGATTCTAGATATTTAAAACATTCTTTTTGTGAGATAGCTTCTAAGCCCATTTTTATGTCCATATCTCTAATCACTCTACATCTTGAAAAATTATACTTCACATACTTAATCGTAGTTCTACTCAATTGAAAATTTTTTGACTCTAACATATCCCTTCAAAATTCAAGCTTGGTATTAACCCCCTCTTTGGTCTCATTCACTAAAATATTGTTATCAATAAATAATATATACTGAGGCACATCCCTTTATATGTTCTTGGTGAGTTCATCAATTACTACTGCAAACACAAAGATACTCAAAGCAGAATTTTGATGTAACTCAATACTTATAGAAAAATGTTTTGCGTCTTCCTATTGTCCTTACTTTTGTTTTTACACTTTCACACATATCCCTATTAATAAATATTTATGAGATTAAATAAAAATATTTATTTTATTATTTTATTAGTATTTATTATTAGCAATAAAATGTAGTATAAATTAATAATAACTAGATTTTTACTTCTAAATAAAACTAAAAATTAAAAACCAAAAAACAAAAAGAAGTCAAACGAAACGAAACGGCCGCTAACGAAGTCTTTCTTAACATAAGAAGCCAGAAATTAACACTCTCGCTAAAAAGGCTCTCTAATCTTCTTCTCGTCTGTATATGGAACTGTCAATTCAAAGCGACGAAGACGACTCTTTTCATGATGCCCTCGACGACTTCCCGTTTGAAGATTGCTCAGTGTCAGACACCGTCCAATGCGATCTATCCACCTCCTACTCCACTCTCACCGTCACTGCCTCCCCCTTCCCAGAGCTTTCTTCATCGCTCCGGCGCCGTTCAATCTCCGACAACAGGTTCTCTAACAAATCGTTCGTGGATTCGAGCATTACCAAAATTTATGACCCAAAATCCAATTTTGGTGATTGCAGGTATAAGTTTATAAATAAAGATTTGAAAGAAAATGAGAAGAATTTGGAGAGTCCCGAATCTACCGAAACGAGTCAGGATGTTGTTAACTCGTCCGGGACTGTGAGTTGTGTCACCGAATTGGGGGATGGCGAGAAACAGGAATCAACTATTACCAACTCGAAGGGTAACCTAATTGATGGCCCAATCGATTCAGTTGCTGAATCTCTAGATTCTAATTCCTCAAATTTGCTTGTGCTGATTGCTGGATTGGTGATCAACGCAATTGGGTTTCAGATAAATTTGTTCTTTTCCTTCCTGAGCTTTCCAATTGTGGTTTTGTATTATTCTTGCATGTTTATTGTTGATCCCTTTGGAGCTATAAGGCGTGTCAGACGGCTTTGTTTCCGGAAATTGGTGACCCTGGGGGGTTTATTAGGTAGAATGCTTGGTCCGCTTTTAAATGATTTGCTAAAGGATCATAAGACGATTTGGAAACTTGTTTTGAGATTTGGTTGGGGATGCATGTGGTCTGTTTATGTTTGTATCATTTTGTGTGGATTGTTGGTTTTATCAGTTGTGATCGGTGCATTTTGTATGAAGTATTTGGTGGAGGAACCAATGCAAATCAAGGAAGAGTTGAATTTTGATTACACGAAGATAAGTCCAGTTGCATATGTCCCCATAATCTCTAGTGGTGGTCTTGGTTGTGATGTGAATGGTATGGAGGTTGGAGAGATCATGAATTTGGGGCTACGAGCTATACCTCGTAACCACAAGTTGCAAATTGATGTTTCATTGACATTGCCAGAGTCAGAATATAACCGAAATCTTGGGATGTTTCAGGTATTCATCTGATTCTTTGAACATTGAATTTTCAGTGTTTTGGATGCTAAGATATTGAATTCTATTTTTGTCATTTATTGGCATATATTACCCTTTCGTGGTTTAACTTATTTCATCATACTACTTGGTATTTTATAATTTTGGTCCTTTGGGATGGTGAGGTTGTGGAATCTAAAGGAGAAGAGAGTAAATGCCACCAAAGTTAACTTTTGCAGTTCAGATATAGCAGAAATAACTGCCTGGCATTTGGATATTTTTTATTATGTTAACCTGTTAAACTTAGTTCCCTTTCATCTCAATTAGCAAGGAATTCTAGTATTGAAGTAAATAATGTCATTTTGGCAGTTTTGAAAGTGAAACATTCTGATAACTCCATGTATTATTTAAAAATAAAGTCTCTTTGAAACGTATGCAGTAGTCCAGAAAGCCATACTTTAAAGACATATTTAGTAACAGTTCTATATTCTCCCTTAAAATTCTTTTCGGTTCCCAATTCTGGTTCTCCACGTCTTGTGTAAAAAGAAATTCTCTTTGAAATGTAGACAGTAGTCCAGAAAACCATACTTTAAAGACATATTTAGTAACAGCTTTATATTCTCCCTTAAAATTCTTTTCGGTTCCCCACTCTGAGAGAACTTGACCACATTTTGAAGAGTATTTCAAATTATAATAGACATAGGTGAAATATCACTGACTTTACAGTTGCTTGTACATTTTGTTACCCAAGTATAGCATATATATCTTGACCAATCTTACAATGTTTCTCCCATGTAGTGTGACTTGAACAAGTTTTTCAAATTCTAACATGATTTATGATAGTGGACCAATTGAGCTGATCGCACATCAAGTTACATGTTCATCTTTGCCGTATGTCACATCCTGCACGTTCTACTGATTAAGAAATTGGTTTTTGTAAATTGATATGTGGAAGTAGATAAAGGTATTAAGCTTGAATGTAAGTTATATTTCTCTCCCTTGTGACATGACCTAATCATGATCATAATTCCAGTTTCCTTCTTTAATGTTTACTGTTCATGTCTGTGCTTGAAGACTGATTTTTATTGAGTCATTTGTAATTTGAAGGTTCGAGTGGAGTTCCTCTCTGCTGCTGGTATAACACTTGCCAGCAAAAGCCAACCATGCATGCTAAAGTTCCAAAGTGAGCCTATCCGTATACTTTTAACTTTCCTAAAGATTGCGCCTCTTGTTGCTGGCTACATAACAGAATCCCAGACTCTTAAATTGAAGGTAAAAGGTTTTACCGAAGGAGTTGTGCCATCTTCCTGCTTAAAGGTGGTAATTGAACAAAGAGCTGAATTTCGGCCTGGTGCTGGTATCCCTGAAATATATGATGCATCCCTCATGCTTCAATCTGAACTTCCTTTTCTCAAAAGGATTATATGGTGTTGGAGGAAAACCATATTTGTTTGGACCAGCATTATGTTGTTTATGATTGAGTTTCTGTTTACTCTCATCTGTTGTAGACCTTTAGTTATTCCAAGAACAAGGCCAAGGGATGCTTCTCCTAGTTCTAATACAAATGGTGTCCTGCAACGGAGTTGATGCTGGGTTCCTTTGAACTTGTCGATGTGATGGAAGTAAAGTTTGAATACTGCAGTACTAAACAAATCTTCTAGGTAAAGCACCTAACTATTATATATTCAATTCTTTAAATTCTTTTATCATCTTTATAGATTGTACCATTGTTGGATGTATACGGGTGTAATATGTTAGAAAGACATCTAAGATTTACAACTTACCAACTGGGAAGTTCTCCATTTTTAGTTGGGCTGCTAGTTGGCCATGTAATTAGGAATGTGTGACAATAAAGGAAAACCTGCAACATAGTGTTCTATTTACTATCTAGATCCTCAGAAAGTGTTATGATATTTAAATTGCACCTTCATTGTTATTTAGAGAGATACACTCTTCCAATAATCGGAAAATTTGATAAATATGGACATCTGTGAACATTGCTTCCCTTGGATATTCATGCATACTTACTAATTTAAGCTGTTAAATTTGGAAAAAGAACTGGTCTTTGTACAGTGTTAGAGGTATCCCACTACCTGCTAGGGAAGTTGTCGTCAACAGAACTTAGCATGCTAATGTGAAATTTTGGTCTCATCAAGCCTGTGAATTAGCTAGTTTTGTCTGCACTCAGCACGTTGGTTGACCTGTTGCTTTGGGACCATAAGTTTTCTTAGCTATTGTATCATACACATAGCTGTCGTGTTCTTGGTCTAGACTGGCTTATAATTCCAGTGTTTTGGCACTTCTAACTCTGGAATTTGAAGTCCTTCACTAGGTTTTTGGATTGATTTATAGCCCTCCCTCAAAGCAATAAAAGAGGCTAGCACTTCTTTTGCTTACTATTCCAGCCAACACTTTAATTTAAGCAGACAACTGTGTATAACTTTTACCACAAATTGGTTATTCCAATTGTCATTATGCTTACTTCCCTTTTCATCTTCTGGCATAAGAGTAAATGTTTTAAAGGCCCACACATCCCCTCAAAAGAAAACAATTATCTTTTAGCTGGTCTTCCCTTCTCTAGTTTATATTTGTTTTCGAAGTACATGATTAGGTCTCCCATGTGATGATGGATTTAAAAAATGGTGATCAGAGCCATGACTGAATAGTACCGTGACTTTTAGTTAAACCTAAAGGTTTTATGTTTGTGTATCCTCATCTGCGAGGCCAATGTATATCAACATTTAAAAATTCATTTTCCAACAGATTCACACACAATCAGCTGTTGCTATGATTTTATTTGATCTCGGCGGTTCAATTCAAGTAGTTGCTGCAACTTCTTTTGTTTCCTCTGTTTCCTTTCTGCTATGTGTGGCTGCAGGTTAAATGAAAAGTCAAACATCTGATCAAGTAAAACTTGATTCCTGCTCTTACTTAAAAAATTCAGTTCCATGCAAAGCTAATTGTATGTATCGATCCTCACTATCGTTGTGTGGAAACTCTAATGTTAAATTGGGTTTGGACAAGCAATGTAAATATTTTACTTAGGCTGTGGTCTTCGTGCAACCCAATCAGATATCTGAATCAAAACTCCTTACTTATAATGGCCTGTCATGTGCCTCATCTCTTGTTTAATCGTTATTTCTGGTTATCAATCTTGTGTTTTTTCTTCTTCTCTAATGGACGGGAAGAAAGGCAAAGGAGGGGAAGGGAGGTTTAAATTTTAGATTGAGAGAACTGCCCTTTAGATTTATGGTCATTGGAATGAATTTTGTGACCGACTATTTTGAATGAAAGAGGAGAGTTTTTAACCCTACATAAAACCTCCCATTGCCCATTGGTCAAAAATAGTGATTAGGGAAGAGCCAAAATTAATCAATTTCGGCACCATGGTGCTATATATTTTACACGCTATTATGGACATATGAATTATTGCAGAAGCAGGTCAAGACAGCGTTTAGAAATAGTAGGGTGATCAGTATTGGTCCATATAATATGAGCTTATAGTTATTGGAAAAGAAATACTTGCAGGATGTTCTTAGTTAGTTCATCTTCTGATGACTTTCAAAGTTCAGTCCAACCATCTGCCGCATTTGTTTTCTGGAGATAAGAGCCGCTCCAGAGTCAAAATCTGCTCACATTCAGCGCGACAAGTTTCTTCCAACCTTTGAACTGGGAAATCATTGCATAGCTGGTCCTAAATGAATGAAATGTGTAGACACCCGAGTAGATACCAGAATCCTGAAACAATTCAACAGCAGCATTGAATCCCATCAGTGCACTACAGCTTGAGGCCTTGAAGAAAGGTGAACAGATAAGAAGTGCGTGCAATTTGTGAAAGAATAATATCTGAAAAACTGAAGTAATCATGTGGAGCTTCAAGCTTGAAAGCAGCATTCCAGTTGAATGGGTGTACTATGTTTACCGATCATGAATCTTCATGTGATTATTTATATTAGCCAATAGGTTTCAGAGATAGACACAAGCGGGTAATATATAATTTGTTCCTTGTCCATTTGCAAGCTAGGTTCTGGTGTCTTTTGTAATCCTCAAATGTGTATATTTCCCCACTAGTGCATGGAGAGAACTTGGTGCCTTATAATAGTCACATGTATGTTTATAGGCAGATGTTAAGTGTCATTTTATCCTTTAGGATTTATTGTCATTTTGGGTTCACATTACGATCCCTTGTGTTGTGCCAATTGCGGACATGAAACTGTTTTATGACGAATCTATAAATAAAACACACAATTCTTTGTTCGCTTTGAAAGTTGTCTAGTACTTTGATTTGGATACCCACATTTACTACTGCTAGTTAATTATCTCAACATAAAACTCTCGTTTCATGCAAACCTCAAGAGCCAAGTGGTACGAATTAATCATTGGTCATCGCAATAACTTGAAAGTTGTCTGATCCTCATTATCTTTGTTCACCTGGAAACGAGATACGTTTATTTGTTCAGTTCATGGTCCTTAAATTATTCTTCTCAATTTTGGTACAATAAACTCATACTTGAAAGGGGATTCCACAGAATAGTAATACAACCTGGGATTTTTTCATGATCAAGGCTTTATTGTTACATCATCCAACTTTGCACCGTTGGTGTGGAATAACATATTTTTTTGGGTCAAAGTGCATAAACCTTATTGCTAAATCTACATGCGGACAGTTTTTCCACAAACCACCGAAAGTGATCCGTAGTTGGGATTCAATCAGTTATATTCAAATGAAAGCCAACATATTGTAAAGCAGATTTTTATATTCTAATTTTGAAATATAAAAACCTTATATTAAGAGTTCTTGTTTGCCGGTCTAATAATGAGTGTTCATATGATGAAATAGTGTCTTGCTTTGATCACATTAATGTGTGGGGGCTCATTGCTAATAATTTTGATGAAAGATTGATAAATTGAATTTTCAATTTCGAAACTTAAATAACACAAAGATGATATTGTAGTTTAAATTTAGATCTAATAGAAACTTGCTTTACAATGGCCCAAATTAAAGGATGTAAGGCTCAGATTCACTTTGTGGATTAAAACGTGGAAGTCACATAAAATAGTACGTGGGTGTAGTAGTAGACTTGCTACATTGGTTTCTTTTGAAAAAAAGAGCATTTATTGCAAGCTGGTTTCTTGTTAACCACGTTCTCCACTCCTCAAGAATGACGTACTCTTGGTAATCTCCCTTAAAGGCTTGTCAGTGAATCGGATCATATTGTAAACCCAGGCACCAGCCTGAGCCCCAATTGTTGGAGAGACAAGGTATATCCATATGCCCTTATACTTGTGCCATACAATGGCTGGTCCCAAGCTTCTTGCTGGGTTCATTGATGCTCCTGAAATTGGCCTGCATAACACCACAATTCCCAATTTGAACTTCTTTACTAGGTTAATCTGGTCTCGTCTTAAGGGAGTTTCAACTGAAATCTAGAGCTTAATAGAATAGTAATTCTTTTATGTCTTTGTTGCGAACCGGAATTGCAAGTCAAAATGGAAAATTTAAATACTTTTGAGCAATTACCCGGCAAACATTACATTAAGCAAAACTGTTGCACCAACGGCAAGGCCAGCAAGTTCACCAATCTGCATAATAAATAAAATTATTTAGTAAGTGTTTCATGTTAATTTGGAATGAGAGGGTGTTAGGGACAAATTCTCTCAAAATTTGTACCTGATTTTTATCAACAATTTAAGGGAACTTTGAAAAACTTAGAGAATAGAATTTTAAGCTACTGAAACGCTGAAAATGTGATAAAATGAGATTTGAATCAAAGAAACTATTGATTGTTGCAAAAAGGAATCACAAACTAGATGAGATATTTCAAAGTAACAAACATGAATTGGCAAAGTAAAAAAAGCTAAAAATAACAAAAATTGTTTTGAAATAGGTTAATTGATTTCTCTAGAAAGTGAATTTTGATATAATGTGCTTGTGATAGTATAGGAATTGTCTGTTGATATGTGAAAATTGTCCTAGGTGAATTTATAGTCCTCTTATCTTTAAGCAATTTTTGTTATAACTACCTACTTCCTTATATTTTAGCTAACTACTTACCACGATTCACGGGAATTTTGTAATTGCTTAACTTCTAGCCCACTCAATCATTTTCTTGTTAACTATCTTCTATCATTTTGACAACTTTCATATTCTACTCAAGTAAATTCCTAACTTCTTGTCTATTCTCCTATATTTTAACTAACTTCCCTCCTACAGTATTTTTTAAAAGCACATGCCAATTATGTATTAACTATTTAAAATTCTTAATTCCTACACTTCTCAACTAATTGCCATATTCATGAATTCTATGATAAAATGACTTTTATAACTTCTAGTATTTGGGTCTCTTTTACTTTTGAGCCAAATGAGCTAAATTATTTTAGGCCATTATTAACAATTGCCCTCGCAAATGTTTACTTGAGCAAACTAAACATATGATATGGAAATTCTCTTGATGGTATTCCATCCCAAAGGCTTATGGGTTTCTTGGCTGAATTCTTAAGTTAAGACAAGTAAAATCATTTATGGGGAATCTTCTAAATCTCAAACAATCTTTTATAAATAGGAAATTTTAGATCCAATTAAATTGAGATCTTTCAATTTTGAAATCTTTACTTTGCTATCTGTTATAGATGATAGTAAATCTCTTTAAAATTTCACCTTTTGTTATTCCTTTAGGATTCGACTATTTCTACACTATAAAACTCCTCGTTACTTCTTTACTTTTCACCTTAGGTTCAAACAAACTTTTATCCTCTTTTCTGACTTCCACCCTCCCTTCTTGTGACTTCTTTGACCATGGCTTCTTCCTGCCATGCTTCTTTTTCTTCTTCTTCAATAAATTTTGCTGAGCTGAATAACACTGATGTATGCTTCAAATTCCAATATTTTCTAAAAATCTATATGATTTTTCCTAATTCCACTTCTTTTGTAGGCTATTAAACTTGAAGTGGTCTTCATTCTTTCTGAGTCTCTTTTGTCTTTTAAATTTGCACTGGCTTTACATGATTCCTATAGAATTTTGCCTTCATTGTATCAACTTTAGTATAGAATGACTATGAATCAGCCTAAATGATTTCTATTTCATATGCTATCTATAAAAGCTAATCAAGAGATGATGAAATGCAATAATTGGATTAGATCTAACCTCGGCCTAATAAGACTTAGTAGCTGGCTTGGGTATCGATAATAAAGAATATAGCTAATGAAGTCTTCATTCCCAATTTAAGATTTAAAGGGAGAATTTTTCATGCTCTAATAGTTTAACCACTGAATGCAATAATGAATAGTTAAGTTAGGATTAAGTCAATGTCATCTTTTCTTAAAGTTATCATCATTTGAGTCGGTATAATTTTCACTGCCAACCTATGATGGTGGTATCTTGAATTAGGGTTGTTTGCGCTATTAGAGGTCTTAATATATAGAGGTCTTATATATTATGTCATAACCTCACATGGCTTTTCTAATACTACCTTCGGGAATTCCTGGTCCTGTTGTCAATACTGACACCTTACATTCACCTTTCTCAAGAAGAGTTTCTACCTTTTTGCACTAGATTTTCCAAATGATGTTGGGAGATTCATGGAAGAAACAGTATATAAAACTTGAATAGGAATCTCTTGAATTGTAATGAACTTTTTATAATCCTTTTTTTGGCTCTCACAACGAGCTGACTTCTCATGAAATCTAATATTCACATTTTTAATCTTTCTTTCCACTGATAATTTCTAACCTTCTATTTTTGTTGTCAAGGTTCGTAGTACTTTATTTAAAGAAAACATGTTTCACATGAAATGACTTTCTTGAAGTTACCCCTCCATTACTGTTGGTTTATTTTTGTCAACCTTGGTAGTGGATTTATATCACTGAATTCATTCTGAGTTCTAGTTAAAGGTATCAAATTCTTTAAATGTCTTACTTACTGCCAATATTGAGATGGAAACACTTATGGTGGTATCCTGAGTTAGGGTTGTTTATACTGATAACTTAGAATTTGAGTTTCATTTCTCTGTTTATAAACTTGAGTGAATTATGCTTGATGATTTTTTTCTTGAGATTTTTACTTTCTGTTAGATCCTAGAAATTCTCTGGCCCTAAATCCTAGAGTTAGTATTCTATTTAGGAAAAAAAACCCTATTCTTGAATTTGATATCGACGCCTAATGATTTTCCATAATTTTCAACTTCATCTAACGTCTAACAATAAATTCAGTGGTAATAGTTTCCACTGGTGGGAACAAGTCTTCATCTATCAACGTAGCCTGGTCAACTTTAAAAATATCAAAATTCTTTTACTAATATTTGGTTCACATTTTTAAATCTTCAACACGAATTTATCAAATAGCTACAAGTATTATGATATTGGCATTGGTCTCTGCCTTTGATTTCCTCTTTCGTAGAATTTCTAAGCTCTAGGGGCAAGGTGATAAACTTTTCTTGTAATAAATAATAAAAAATTTCCTCTATTTTGGAGGTTTTAAAGGTGAACTGAACTTGGATCAATGGAGCTTGCATTTTCTTTTTAACTTCTAGGGATTTGTGCTTCATGGAAGGGTGAACACAAGTTCTAGGGATGTCGACTTTGGCTACTGCCGAATCATAAGAATTCGTCTCAGTAACATAAATGCCTAGCAAATTCTTCTTATGATGACGTTCTTCTCTAAGAAGCTCTTCATATTTAGAGACTTCACTGCTAATTATAGGAATAACAAAATTCCATACCTTGAAATCTCTTTTGCAGTTTAATATCCATCCCCCTTTGAGCAAATTTCACATATTTAGTTTCTGGAAGCGCGATTTGGCATCAAATTCTCATTTTCTTAAAATGAATGATTAACATATCAGCGTGCTCACCGTACCCTCAATAACTCTATTATGCTAACTTCAGGCTTAGTTCTAAAAAACTTAGTATGAAACAATCTTTCCATTTTAGCCATAGGAAAGATATAATTATTGGGAAATAAAACATATCATGAAAAGTTGGTCCCTATTAATGAATTCAAGAATAGACTAAGCTTAAAGTAGTTGAAGTTTTCATAATTGGCTAGCTCTCCAAATTGTATAGTGAATTTAGAGATGCGCTCAATGGTGGATTAACTATCTTCAATAGAAAATAAGTTAGATTAAGGAATTCTGTAGCTACGAGGATAAGGATTCCAATCTATTATGAATAAGGTTTTATGGAATTTTTGAAGGCTAAGTTGGCTTAAACCAGCCTTGTGCAATTCCTAAATTACTTCTCTGACTACTTTCATATCAACTTGTAACCTCATTTATGGTGAGTGAATAATGGGATTATGTTTTATAGTTGCAATGTTAGCTCCTAAACCATAAAATGGTCCATTAGCTTCATCCTTCCTACCAAATCCTTGTCTTATTGTAATTTGGGTTTGACTACATATCAACTGTTGTCCTGTTTAATGTGAGGAAGCGCCACAAAGATATCTTCTCTCTTAGGTAGAGGGACATATCTTTTGCCTACAGAAGAAGTAGCTGGAAGGTAGTTGCATTTTCCAACTTCTATTACATTAGGAGTAGGATGTCCCTCGAGTCCTTCAAAGATTTGCATTGCTAAAACAAGTAAAATTCACCTAGTAAATTGTATTAAAGTGGTAGACAATTTGTCAACCTTCTTTGTCAATATTTTGATTTAGTCATGGAGGCAGCATTAGACTTTAACTCCAGAACTTCATTTATACGAACAATGTTGTTCTGTTGTGGCAATTTTGGGTTCTCGCTTGTGGGGAGATGAAGGCGAGGTTGCCTTCTCAAGATTTTCTACCACCCAAAATATAATGTCTTCATTCCCTACAGCTGTAGTGACTTCTTCCTCCAAAACTAGAGGCAAATCACTTTCTTTTCCATTCGTGTTCTTGGCATTGTGGTCCTATTGGACGTGCCAAATTATTTGGTATTAATCTAGAATGTAGGTGTGCTAAGGAGGAATTATCTTAGAATTTATACTGGACTTCTATCAATAATATAAGTAAGCTTCAGAAAACTTAGAAAGTAGAATTCTAAGCTACCAAAATGCTTAATGTGACAAAATGATATCTAAATTGAAGAAAGTAGATGATTTTTGCAAAAGGAAATCACAAACTATGCGAGATATTTTAAAGTAACAAACATGAATTCTTAGAGTAAAGAAAGCTAAAAAATAACACAAGTAGGTTAATGTCATGTTCCACATCGGATAGGCAATGGGAAGGGTCCTGGCTTATAAGCGTGGGCGTTGTACACCCTATTAGGTGTATCTTTTAGGGAGAGGGTAATGGACACGTAACAAGTGGTATCAGAGTCAACTTGTTCCCGACTCCGATGTCCCACCAAGCGCCCCTCGGGGTGGGGTAAGCAGGGGGCCCCACCTGTTACGAAGGCGTCACAAGATTGGGTAGGGGGGAATATCATGTCCCACATCGGATAGGTAATGGGAAGGGTCCTAGCTTATAAGCGTGGGCGCTGCACACCCTACTAGGTGCATCTTTTGGAAAGAGGGTAATGAACACGTGACAAGTAAAATGAATTCGCAGAGTATTGTGCTTGTGTAGGTTTGGGAATTATTATGTTGTTGTGTGAAAATTGTCCTAGTAGTGCAGGTGAATTGATAGTCCTCTTATCTTTAAACAATTTTTGCCATAACTATCCCCATTTCTCTATATTTTTAGCTAACTACTTGTAACTATTCATGCTCTAGAATTCTATAACTGCTTAACTTCGATCCCACTCAACCATGTTCTTGTTAACTATCTTCTATCATTTTCTCAACTTCCGTATTTTGCTTAAGGGAACTTCCTAACTTATAGTTCGTGCTCCTATATTTTAGTTAATTGCCCTCCTGCACTCTTTTAAGAAAATCCTAGAATTTTCAATTGATTCTTTCATATGCATAAATTCTCTGGCTAAATTACTTCTAAGACTTCTTGTATTTGAGTCTCTTTCACTTTTGGATCAAATGAATTGAATTATTTAAGACTATTATTAATAAGAAATTATGTGAACAAAACAACATATCCAATAATATTAAAAATTAGAGGATGGAAAGGGTGCTTACAGCCCTGTTATCAGTGGCAACCCCGGATACGACAAACATGAGGTAGAACGTGATTATGAACTCAACTACAAAAGATTGTATATCTGAACCTGCTGGCATAGTTCCCGTAAATTTGTTTTGGTCCCCAGTAAATAGTAATCGAATAGTTCCTGCAGCCAATGTCGATCCACCAACTTGACACGCTATATAAGCTGGTACCTACACAAAACATTTCAAAGCAACTTATTGCCCAGTTAGTCAATTCCTTGAACCTACTAGTTCACCTGTTTTTCATTTTTTTTTAGTTATTATTTTTTCAACATGTTAGTTATAATATTCTCACCTGTTTCCATGGGAATCTCTTGCAGGTGGCAAAGGCAAGGGTGACAGCAGGGTTAAAATGGGCACCCGAGATGTGACCAACAGAGTAAACCAGAACCATCACAGCCAATCCCCACACTATTGATATTCCTGGTAGCGTCACAACCTTGTCAAAGTTCTGATTCACAGTCACCGACGAACAGCCAGCAAATATCAGCAAGTATGTTCCAAACAGCTCGGCTACCAGCTGCAAAATCGTCATTCATTAACCACACCAATGCCTAACCCAAAAAAAACAAAAACTTTCAAACTGGACATGAACTCAGATGGTATCCAATCAGATGAAAGGGTATAACAAGAACGTTTTTTACAGGGGTTAGTACCTTCTGGAAGAAAGGGACAGAGAAGCTCAAGAATGAATCTTTGGAAGCACAGACAGGAAGATGGTTATGATCATCCTTCACACCTAAACAAACTTCATGGCTACCTGAGATATCTCCCATCTCGGTGTTGCCCCAAACTCAACTGATAAGAAAAAAAACACCAAGCTGATGATAACAAGAGTGAGCCAAGAAATAAGAATAATGAAGCCGAAATCCTACGTCCTATTGTTACTCTTCCCTCGTCGAGTTTGTAAGAACCAAGGAAGACGTGTGTGTTATTTATAGGGGCCCAAAAGATAAATATAATCACAACAAAATGTAGGAGATTGATCACTTTGTGTGTCTTTTCGGATAATTCCTGGTTTATATGTCATTTTTTATTTGAATTGCAACTGACAGGCATAGAGATATCATTGAAATCTACGACATGGAAGTCCGCTTCGGCTAGCGTAGATGCCTTTTATTTTTGTTTACTAACTAATTATTCTCATTGTTATGAAAATAAAATCTAATTTGTGAATGTCATCCTTTCATCTGCTGTTCATGCATTGCTCCATGCGTACTCTACATCGAGATTACTTTTTAAGGAAAAAAAAGTTATTAAAGCTATATTACTACTCCGAAAAGTCTTGGGTGGATTAGCAACTTTGAAATGAGTTATTGATGAAATCTGAATATATGTTAAGAGAAGAGGCATTAAAATTATTTTCCTTAATTACCTAAGTCTGGATTATGGACTTATATTCTATCAATGAAGTTGTTTATTGATGATTAGCTGATCTTGAGCAGGGTTACCTTTTGTTTGCTTTTACAGTCTGTCCTGTCCTGAAGTATGTGCTTCAGTAAATCACTAAATCAATATAAAGTAAATAAATTAAGAATAATTTTTTAGTAGGACAGGGTAGTTAATTAAGTTCTAGACAAAAAAATTAGATTTGGATTTGTTCTAACCTTAAATTAAACTTAAATAAAATATTTATAACTTGAAATCTAATTCTTTTTCAAATTTAGGATACCGATATCATTGAAACATTTATTTTTAATTATCTCTAACCTTAAACCAAATTTCGTACATGTAAAGGAATTTTATATTACTGAAATTATAATGTATAAAGGTCACTGATGAACTATAAGTACTTATTCATCCATCGCCATTCAAATTTTAATAAATACATGGGACGGGTTTATATCATTATAGAAAATAGATCAATGATAGGACGCGAATATATATATTATCAACAATAATGAAAGACGTACATAAAACCTCTTAAAATACACGAATCTCGTTTTACCTTGTTTAGTAGGCATTCATAAATTAGTAAAAATAGGTGAAACAACCCAAAACAAAGAGTCAACCTTGAAATAGATACATATGGGAATCGAAGAAAAGTTTTCTATTATCCAACCCTCACTTCTTTGCACTGTAAACGCCAACTGCCTGGCCGAATAGCATATCAAATAGTCATGTACTTTAAGGTGAACTAAATATTCAAATAAATATAGACCATTCCTATTGCACAGATAATCCATCTATTGCAAAATATGTGACCTAGTATGTTGCATCAGATCTTGTTGTTAGGGCTCCAAGCAATAATGTTCACAATATTTTCATGTTCATTCAACCAATAACAAACCACTCAAACAATAAAGATAACTAAAAAGAAACTAAACACAAGATTTTAGCGTGAAAAATAGAGTTAAAATTACGGAACAAACCGACAATAAAATTTACTAAAATCAAATAGTAGGATACAAACGATAAAGGTTTCAAGCTATCTCACTCAAGAACACCCTGCAAGACAATTATAGCTGAACTCTTTAGCTGTCTCTTTTGTTAGCTCTCTTGGAAAAACTTCTAGGGTTGAGTACAAATTGACATATATATATAACAATATTAATCCCAACTAATCCTAGGGATCAAACTTCAATAGAATTGTAATAGATGAATTCTATTTAGATTCTAAAACTCTTCTTTTGTTAAGTGTTTATGTCCCATGCAACTTCAATCTCTCTTTAAATCTCAAAAGGTTAAGATCTTATATTGCACATGGTCACTATATTCGACCATTTAAGCTTTAAATCTTGATGTCATAGATATACGATTATAGTGAGTTACATAACTAGCGGACGCAATCATGTCCTCCACTTATATGGCCATGCTTGACTCCACATAGCTGTGTTTGATCTTGAAACATTGCCTCTCAACTTGCACACAATTAAAAAAGCTTACACAGTCATACATACAACCATATCCACCTTTGACACAGACATGTCCTTCAAAAACAACTTCCAATCATCAGTTTTTGCCTAAAATCTATCTAAACTTCATTCCTTTTGATCTATGAAAATAAGTAAGACTTTTGGAGTCCGGATTTAGTGGTATTAAACAAAGAAACATCCATAAAATAAAACTAGACCCACATCAATCTCCCTCTTTATCCCATTTAGGTGGAGAAATCTATCACCCATTATTCACTTAAAAACCATCCTGACAAGCTTACTACAAAGCTTAAGCTTACTCTGAAGAACCACCTTCGTTAACTTGTCAACATCATTCTTGTCCTTGGGAATCTTCTTCAACTTTATTAGTTGCTCCTTAACCATAGATCACAACCAATGATACCTATGTGCTTAATGCGGGAATCATACATTAAAATTTTGCTTAAATTCATAGCACTTTGACTATTATAATAAACCATGTACTCATCTTGTTTCAGTCCACTTCTTAAAGATATCACTTCAACCAAAGCATCTCCTTTCCAGCTTCTATGGCTGCAACATATGTCACCTTATTAGTAGACAAAGTTATACACTTTTGTGACATAGATTGCTAAGAAATATTTCCTCCGTAAATTTGAACAAATAGCATGAAGTCAACTTTTTTATTATTTAGATCACCAACCATGTCCACGTATGTGTATTTTTCTAGAATTAGCTTACTACTTATATAAAACAAACACAATTTAGAAGTGCCTTGCAGATATTTGAAGATCTACTTTACTGCTTCCTAATGTATCTTTCTGGAATCAGATAAAAATCTACTTACTAATCCAACAATGTGTGCAAAATCTGATCTTTTACATACCGTGGTATACATTAGGGAGCCAACAACTGAGAAATATGGAATTAAGGACACATTCTCTTTCTCCTTTTCAATAGTAGGACAAGCTCTCTTGCTTATCTTGGAATGAGCTACTAATGGTGTATTCACTAGCTTGGCATGCTTCATATTAAGTCTTTCAAACACATGTTTAATATATTTCTCATGTGACAGTTATGACTTTCCATCCTTATTATCACAAATGATCTCTATGTTTGAAAGTTGTTTTGTAAGACCTAAATCTTTCATGTCAAAGTACTTGGAAAAGTCCTCTTGCAACTTAAAAAACATACCAGTATCTTGTCCCACTATCTACATATCAACCACATACAAGATAGGAATAATGAAGTAACCATCAAGGAATTTTATAAAATACACATAAGTATTAGCTAACATTAGATTATACCTATTTCTCATCATAAACAAATCAAACTTCTTATACCACTATCTTGGTGTCTATTTGAGCCTATAAAGACTCTTCTTTAACTTGCATATAAAGTCCTGTTTTATTTGACTTTGAATCCTTCTGTCTGCTCTATGCAAATATCCTCTTTCAAATCAATATGTAAAAAAGTAGTCTTGACATCAAGCTATCCTAGTTCAAGATCCAAATTAGCAACTAGTCCCAATACTATACATATTGATGTCATCTTAACTACTGATGAGAAAATCTCATTAAAATTGACGCCCTTATTTTGATTATATCCTCTCACCAACAATCTTTTATGCTCTACTAATTTGTCACCATCTTTCTTAATCTAGAATACCCATCTATTTTTCGAAGCCTTATTGATTTTGGGAAGTTTTACTAATTCACAAGTCACATTCTTTTTTAATAAGTTCATCTCCTCTTACATTTCTTCAAGTCAACAGTCTTTGTCTTCAAGTGGTTGAACTTCTTGAAAATTCTCCAGCTCCCCTTCAGCAGTGACTAGGAGACAAACCAATATAGGCTATTTTATCGAAGGTCTCTTCACACTAGTTGCCTTTTAAAGTTAGACATCTTTCAATACTTAAGCAGGTTCCTCCTTATGATCATAATGTTCGTGGACCTCCTCTACTTCATCCACAGGGTATGTCTAATATGACTTATCACCATCAGATTACCCCTAATCATTATCATCCTATGCTAGCTTATGCTTGCCTTTTTCACCTTTAGGTTAATCAATAGAAGCATAAATAGGGGTAGAATCTATAGTACTGAACAACAAACTATTGGAAATAGTATTATCTTCTTTTATGCAATTTGCACCTGTCTTATGGTCGTAGAAGATTATGTCCTTGCTTATAAATAACCTTCTAGTTTTTTGGGTCGTAAAGCCTGTAGTCAAACTCCTCATCACCATACGAACACATAAGGAATAGTCTTTAAATCTAGTTTTGATACTCTCTTGGGGATGTCAAGCTCCAATAGGATAAAAGGAGTTATGTTGATCATGTACAATGTGGTTCATATTGCTTCACCCAAAAGGACTTTGGTAGTTTTGACATTCAAATCATACACTAAACCTTCTCCACAATGGTTCTATGCATCATCTCGATAACACCATTGTGCTATGGTGTATTACGTTTCATCTTCTCTTATCTTATGCCATATATTACATAATATTATTCAAATTCATTATAGTTGTACTCTCTACCATTATTGATTTGAAGACATTTAAGCTTTCTCTCTGTCTCCCTTTTCACTATGATATGAAATTTTCAAAAGCTCTCATACACATAACTTTTTGTTTTTAACATGAAGACCTAAGTCTTGCATGTGGCAAGATAAATGTAAGAAAATATTTGTTACCTCCTAAGGTTTCTACCTCTATGGGACCACATATGTCAAAGTGCACTAGCTCTAACTTCTTCCTCCTTCTAGTAGTCCTTTTATAAAACAAAACTCGATGCTACTTTCCAGTCATATAATGGTTGAGAGAAATTATAGTCTTCCTAAATGGTACATGCATATTTAACTATAAATATATGCCCATATTTCGTGTGTTTTGCTTGATATTTAATAGTTTTGTTGTATATTTGGTACTTAATTTACTCCAAGTGCATATATAGGTGATAACTGCCAGCATGGATAAAAAAGACAAAAATTCAAATGAAATCATAATATAAAACAAATATTTGAAGCTACTTAGAGATACATGACCATGTAAATCTCTGAGAATGTGCAAAGTCATAATTTTAGGTATTCTTTAAGCTATAAAATTACCTACATGTCTATATAAGTGATCGTGTATGCCCCAAGAACCTTAACTTTTCCTATAAAAGGATATTAGTGGAGGCTAAAAAGGGAGTGTCGAATTATTAAGCAGTTTTTAGATGTAAACCACCTAGAGAGGTGATGATTTTGATTAAGGGATGAGGAAAACATGAAGTTAACATCAAGAGATCTAGTAGATAACTACCACTAAATCCAAACTTACAAGAAAATTCATTGTAAGAAACAGAGAGATTTAGAATTATGATTCCTTTGTTTTCTATTAGTTTTTCTACATGTTTATCTTTAATCTTGTTTTTTATGATTAGACACTAAACATGTTTAGTGTCTAGGTATGATGAACCCTAATTTAGGATAATAATATGTTTTAATTTTTTATTCAAAGCAATTATATTGATTGATAATTATGATTCAATTATGTATTTTACTCTTGTTCTAATATATTCGAAATATTAGTGCATGGTTTGATTTCATATGATTGAGATTGGTAAATCTTCTTTTATGAATAGATCTACCATAATTTGAAGAAGTTGCATGCAAATCTAGAGATAGGTTGATATAAATCCTCAACTAAGGTCAAAACTAAAAATAAAATTCATAAATCAATAATGCAATCCTAGGGATTTTAACTACAAAGATTTATCTTTATCAACTCATGGATTAGTTGTTAATAGTCTCGAGAGAGTTATTAACATAAGATAGGAATTTTTACGGTCCAATAATCAATAATATAATTACATGATAAAATTTTAATAATTTAAAGATACTTAGGTAGATTCATCACCTAGAAACTACTAAAAAAGGTAACTACTAATAATTACAATCTTCATAGGATTGACCTGTACTTGACTGTGTTAGTTACACCTACATTATGCACTTACGATTAAATTAATATTGACCTTAACTCCTAGAGGATCAATCAAGTTTTTAGGGCTATTGTTGGGAACATTAATATTAGGAAAGCTCAAATTTTATTAATCTAACCATTGTTTTTGTATTTAATTTAATTTTATTATATTTCCCTTTATTTGTGGCTTGCTCATTTAATTATCTTTTAAAATTTTCTACTATGACTTTGAGTTTATGACTTATTGTTAGGATTTACAATTCACTATCATAGCCACAACTCACAATGGAATGGTGGAGCAGTCAATATTCTCAGAAGTTATGATATGTTATCGTAATATGTAACATTACCATATTGGAAAGAGATGTTTCTTGACATGTTTTTAAGAGCTTAACTGATACCCATGCCTTGTTACAAAATTTGTTGGAGTAATTATTACAATCATGAATGTCAGGTACCAAAATGTATATGAGAGCAACCAAGCATACAGAATTGGTCTCAGAATGTACGCTATGATAATACATATAATTCAGAGTGGAGCAACCCTTACGCATATAAATGGAATGACTATGCTCTAACTGAATATGTACAAAAACAATAGCAGGAAGAAAGTATTACAGATAAAATAATGGTATAGCTTGCCAAGAGTGAAGCTAGCCGAGGAGAGATTTTTGCACCTAAATAAATTGATCTTGTACTATCTGAGCTTACTAATGTCCCAGAGTGAAAAAGATAGGAAGTTCGATTTCATAAATGAAGTTGCATCTCAAGAAGGTGAGAAGGTAACTGCTACTGTAGGAGAGAATGATGAACAGATGATAGAGGTAGTAGAGCAAAAAGAAAAGAAAGAAGCCTCTGTCCAAGAAGAAGAGGAAGTAAAGAAGGGGCAAAAGCCGATTGAAGTAGAAAAAGAGGAAGAAGTCTTTGTCTGACAAGAGAAAGTGGAAGAGTGGACAAAGGAGATTAAGGAAGAATTAAAAGAGGAGCCAATGTAAGAAACTGTTGATGAATGATTGGTAATCACTTTAAATACGAAGGGTTCCCAATTCTTGTAAGACAAACTGCTTGTATCAACCTAAGATTTAGGGGAAGTTTTGTTATTCCTTATTTTATGAACAGTTTTTTGTTAAAAAGAGCATTAATGTAGTACATTGGAGTTATTAATTCAATATTATTCCCTTATTTTCATTTTGCAATATGTGACTTACTTACAGGCTATGAAACTGCTATATGGAGAAATGGTGGAAAAAAGCCATTAATCATGGACCCAGGATGATGGTAATGTGCAAGGTATGTCGAGTTAACAACGTTAAACAAGCACTGCAAGTGAGGCAACCCATGAATTAGGATAGGTTTTGTTTTAAATTTTGTTTCTTTTTGTTTCCATTTTTGGGGTTAACATTGGACTTTAATGTTATTTTCTTTTATGCTATTTCCATTTTCATATTTTCTTCTTTATTTATATTTATATTTTATTTTATTTTATTTTATTTTCTCTTTTTATCCCTTTTTCTTTATATTTTGCAAGTATTTTAGTATTTAGAATCAGATGGACAAACCCAAAATCAAAAGTTAGAAAATCTTATTATGCAAGAAAGTACTGAAAACTTCGCTTTCTCACTTTTCATATATGTTTATATTGTGTACATTAAGGATAATGTCTAACTTTAAGTGTGGGGAAGGGGTTAATAATTTTCTTAAGCTTATTGTAATATTTGTTATTAAATTTATTAACTGATCTTCTGAGTTAATTGAAATCTATGCATAAATACTTTGTTTATTTATTGAATATTGATTTGAATTAGTATGCAGAAGGTGATAGTTAAAATACACTTTCTTTTATAAGTCATAATTTTAGTAGTCATTGAGATAAACAATTTGAATGAAATTTGCATATTATTTACACACATAAGACCTTTTTTGTGAGCTTTTGAGCCTAAAAGTAAAAAATTCAAATATTTGAAGCTCTTTTATTTCTTTCATATGTGTTATCGTGCATAATTGAAGAATTATATAACTTGCTTTTATTATGCATACTGAGATCACAAATTGTTAACTGAGAAGCATAAAAGTGATAAAGACACTTAGATTCAACAATTGTTTAAGCCTATTTCTTTGAAAATTACCTACTACACTTTGTCTCTTAGGAATAACCAATTTTGAGCTTTATTCCATTGATTATAACCAAATAATTGACCTTTATCCTATCTTTGAAGCCTTTTTATTAATTTAAACCCTGAAAGTATTTATAATTACTTGATTATTTGAAAATTGAATTTTGAAAGGTCCAACATTTCTTCAATTTTGGAACATGATGAATGCTCGATATTGTAAAAAAAGTATATTGCGGGCATAGAATATGGAGAAAAAAAAAGTGTTTGAATGACAGCACTAATGGACTCATATTATGAAGGGCCTATTTTGTGAAAGAACAAGTTTCTTGTAATCTTGTCTATTGTAAATTTCTTTCAATTTTAGCAACCTTTATATTGTCCCAATCATATCTTACCTAAGCTCCATTGAACCCTTATAAAGACCTTCTGATTTTTGTTTCTAATATACTTATAAGTGGTGGAGATGTGACAATATTGCAAGCTTAAAGTTGAGAGTTCTGCTATGCATTAATTGGAGAGTTCCCATGCTTTTCACCCTAAACACTTAAGTGCATTGAACGAAACCTTGGTGAGGATGTAAAGATTAATGTTTTTGATTTCAAAAAGATTATTGATTTGATTACTAGTGATATTGACTTGTGAAGTTAGTTTTAGGATAACTTGAATCTAATTGTATGTTAATTAGATCAATATGATTTGATCATTTAAAGTATGAATGGATAAGTTGAGGTTAAGGAGGGATAGATGTTTGTAAAGTTGACAATTTAGATTTGGTTTGCTTGAGGACAAGCAAAAACTAAAATGTGGGGATTTTCAATAGATGCGCATTTGACTATGATTATACACTCATACTTCATGTGTTTTGCTTGATATTTATAGTTTTATTGTATATTTGGTACTTAATTGGCTCCATGGGTATTTATAACTGATAATTGCCTTCATGGACAAAAAGGAGTATAATTCAGATGAAATCGTGGCATGAAACCAAGATTTGAAGCTATTAAGAGATACATGGTCGTGTATGTGGCTGTATAAGTCTCTAAGAACATGTAAAGTCATGATTTAGGTATTTTTGAAGCTACATGGTCGTGTAAGTGACAGTGTATGTTATAGAAGCCCTAATTTTTACTATAAAAGGATGTGAACGGAGGAAAACAAGGGAGAGCTGAATTGCTAAGCAGTTTTAAGATGTAAATCACCTAATAAGGTGATTATTTTGATCAAGGGACGAGAAAAACACAAAGTTAACATCATGAGATTCAGTAGATAGCTCCATCAAATCCAATTTTGCAAGAAGATTCAATATAACAAAAAGGGAGATTTAGAATTATGATTCCTTTGTTTTCTATTAGTTTTTCTTCATGTTTATCTTTGATTTTGTTTTCTATGATTAGTAACTAAACATGTTTAGTGCCCTAGTTCAGTTTAACAATATTTTTTATTTAAATCAATTATATTAATTAATTATTATGATTCAATTATGTGTTTTACTCTTGTTCTAATATATCCGGAATATTAGTACATGATTTGATTTCATATAATTGAGATTAAAAAATCCTCTTGCATGAATAGATCTACCATAATTGGAAGGAGTTGCATGCAAACCTAGAGATAAGTTGATATAAATCCTCTGGATAAGGGTCAAACTTAATAGTGGAATTCATAAATCAATAATGCAATCTTAAGGGTTTTAACTAGAAAGATTTTTGTTAATCAACTGATGAATTAGTTGTTAATAGTCTCAAGAGAGTTGTTAACTTAAGATAGGAAATTCCACGATCCAATAATCAATAATATAATTTTATAATTAAAGGTTAATAATTCAAAGATAGGGGATTCATCACTTAATCGCTACTATTTGATATTGATTTTTCTTCGTATTTTACTTATCCAGGGTTCAAATTGTTTAATCGTATCTTAGTCTATTTTTTTAGCTTTTTTTAATTAAAAACCAAATTTTGATTCTTAGGCTAGATAATAGAAAAGATTAACTAATAGTAATTATTGTCTTCATGGGATCGACCAGTATTTGCTTATGCTAGCTACAGCTACATTGTGTACTTACATTTAAATTAATATAGACCTTAACCCCTAAAGGATCAATCCCTAGGGATAAGTGATTTTCCAACTAACAACTTAATCCCCTTCTCGCTATTGTATCCCAATCTCTAGTGTCACAAATTTGGTGAAATATATTCTTGAATAACATGTAATTCCCTAACACACACCTTCAAGTGTGTCTTATTCGAGTGCAACCCAATCCGCCATGGCTAACCATTGATGCTCATTTTGACATATTCCACTTGCCATCTCCAAAAGTATGTTAGTATCTCTCTTTCTTAAACACATTTATAAATAATAAATTAAGATGTAAGCTTATATGTTGTACACCTCTTAATGTCAAAACACACTCAATTTTCCTCGTAGATCACATCCATCGACGATGCTAACAGAGCTATGGTTTTCCATCTTCACACTTACAACATTAGCACTCCTATAGTTGGTGAAGTATTTCCTCTTTGGAGCACAATGTTAGGATGCCCCTGTATCAACAAGCCATTTGGAATCTGAGTGACTAATATGATGATGCTCACTAGTCACATAAATCAACTACCCTTCATCATCTGTTCTTGACGTCATGACTGTTGTGTTATTGTTGTATCCATCCTTTTATATGTCTTGTTTCTTTTGGTCTCTCTGCTACGTGTAGCAGAACTCCTTTGTATGAATAAGTTTGGTACAATAGTCACATGTTCTAGTTTTCTTGGCATCTCTTAACTTGAGCACATTCTTCGACTTACCTTACCTTTTGAAAGGTAAGTCGAAAACCTACTGATCTTGTAAAAATAGCAATAATTTTCATGAAATTAGAATTATTGATAGTTAACCTTTTTAATTTATCAATAATAGTAAACGCATGTTTGTAAGTCTCATAGGTGTGATACTAAGTTGTTTATATTTTGATTGATATATATATTTATATTAAAGTGCTTAAACATAATGGAATTGGTTGATATATTGAAACTTATTGAATAATTGTTGTTTAAGACAAAGTTAATTCCATAATGTTGAGGCCATTGAACCATTAATTTTATGTTGCATATGTGCATGCTTGTCTGAATTTGTGTGCATCGTGTTGTTTTGTGTTTAATTTTACTTAAGGACAAGCAAAAGTGTAAGTGTGGGAGAGTTGATAAGTAATATTTGTTATATGATTGTGTAATTCATTTTATTTGATAATGTGTATGTTTATGTATACATACTAGGATGTTTAGCCTAGTTTTTGTGTTATTTTCACATAATTTGCATGTGTATGTGATTGTATATGAAAAATTGCATATTAGGTTATAACTGAAGGTTTTTAAGCTTAGGTTTTGCATGCTTTTCATATATTTTGATGTACATACATTTTGCATGGTTCTATGTCAATGTTTGGGTAAGATTTGGACCTTATTTATATTGATTATTAAATTACTGCATATGGACTTGTTGTAGGTATCAAAGGAGAAAGTGTGGGGGAGTAAGTTAAAATATCATTAAAGTGAAGCAAACGAGTATGGATAGAAAATGTTAAAGTACCATTAAAGGAAACAAGTAGCGCATATGTATTACTAATAATCACTTAGTTTGAACCCTCATACAAAGTTTCAAATTCCACAAATCGAGGATTGATTGTAATGTGAGCAGTGACATTAATGTCAGTTGGCTATTCAATAGCACCATTAGAATTAAATTATCGAGTATTCATATTAGTCTAGACATTTATGGCAGAGAAAGTTATGGTAAGTGTATTGAGTATAAGTTGGGGCCAAAATTGATGATAAACAATATTATACAATAATATATCTCTATTCCTAATAAATTTGACATTATGACGGTGGTTTATTGTAATCAAACTGATGAAAAGTGGTTTGCATCTTGATTTGGACATTGATCTTGGCTATTATAGTTGGACATATAAAGAGTGATTTAGGTTTGATTTAGACTGGATTGGAAATGTCACGACCCGAAACCACATCGAGCATATGACAACCGCCGCATACCCGTGCTAAGGATACTCTCGGTATCCTTAACTCGACTATGCAAGGCTAACTGAATATCGTTAAAAAACATTTGGACAACATAAAATGTTCACACGTAAGGTTATTTACAAACCACAAGACAATCAAGAGTTAATTTACAAAATTTTAAAGCACAACCAATATAATCATGAGCCATTATACAACAAAAGTACAAAATAGAGACTACCCACGTGCGATAATACCCCAAAAATGTCAAAAGATCGCACAATCCACTCAGAACTTCAAACTCACCAAATTAACCTGCATGGTTGGGAAGCAGAGGGGGTGAGTACACTAAGTACTCAGTGAGCAGGAAAGACACATATCATAAATAGAACCCGTTACACACAAAAACGGTCTAAATAACCTAAGGACAGTTTTACACATCTAACATGCACATAACTACCTATGATGTGAATATGCATGACATAGAAACACATGAACCTAGTCTATAACTCATGCCTTACTGGTTAGGAACCGCATAGTCCTAGCCTATTTATCACTCTTTCAATGAACATAGGTTCCAGTTCTAGTACAAATGAGCAAAAAAGCATCACTTGTAAATATCAAATCTCGTCAGGAAGCCAACTCTCATAATAAGCCAAAACAATTATATGCGTCACCACTAGTCGACCAAACTAGTGTGCACACCCACCGAATCCTGATGTTGGCTCGACCTTCATCTGTGGTGAGTCCAGACTACGGTTTACGAGAGCATCATAACCCTAGGTAATGACCTCGTCGGTGACCAGACTTCTAGGTGTGCAATCACCCACGAGCCCTGTAGAATGGTATCATTACAAGGACTCGACTTTAATGTACCAGCATCAAGGGTACAGGGGTTGCTTAATCTATTGTGCCCAGCACACGATTGGCCAATCGTTTCCTCACCA
>JAOQMS010000002.1:20576110-20616536 GCA_027563885.1 Erythroxylum longipes
GTGTATGTTGATATGTAAGTAAAGCTTGTTTAAACATTCACTTTGTTTAGAAATGAGAATGAGAAATTGAGAAGTTCTCTTTTATGTATGATTATGTTATTTTAAAGGTTGAGTATAATGGAATGTATATGTGCATATTCTTCTTTGTTGAGATTGTAAATTGTTGTTTGGTTTAGAATAACATGTTAGAGATTGGAAAGGTCGTATGGGGTTAATTATTTGAGGGGAGATTTAAGAATTTAACAAAAGTACTTAGTAGTTGAATTGATATGGAGTGTATGTATATTTTTTGGTGTTGAAATGTTGAGCTAGAGTTGCAGATTAGAAGGTTTCACCGCGGCGAAGTTAGCCTCAGCTGCAGCGAACTTTTCCCAAAAGGTATTTTCGTCTCCATCTCATGGCTTCGTCGCCGCGAAATATTATAGGTTTGCCGCGGTGAACAATTTCCCGAGAGGTCCAAGGAATTATTTCCTGATTTCGCCACAGCGAAGTTATATTGGTTGATCGCGGCAAAATTTTCCCGATAGGTCCTGAGAATTATTTCCTGATTTCGCCGCGGCGAGATTATATTAGTTGGCCGCAGCGAACTTTTTCTGAGAGGTCCTGGGAATTATTTCCTGATTTTGCCGCGGCGAAGTTATATTGGTTGGCCACGGCGAACTTTTCCCGAGAGGTCCTGGGAATTATTTCTTGATTTCGCCGCGGCGAAACATTTAGTTTGCCGCGGCGAACCCATGTTTGACCCTCCAAATAGCAAAATCTTTTTTCGGAGTCTTCACGAAAGTTGTAGATCTAGAAGTCCTCATCAAAACTGTCCTAAGATGACCTTAATCTGATCTCTATCTAGTGAAAGTTATGTCAATTGTCCCAAGATAGGTACAATATGATTGAGGACACAATTAGGGTTGACTCGTTAGGCCATAACTCCATCATCCAATCACCTAATGAAGTGAGTATTGATTTAAGAGATCTCATAGAAATAACCTTACAGGATAATACGTTCACGTCTTTTGATATTCCAGATAGTTGGGCTCCGAAAACGGGGTCCAACACTATGGCTGACGACTCAAGCAAAAGATAATGGTTTTTTCACCGTAACCCTAATGAACCTATTTATACCTAGGTTTAATAATAAGTACTCGGGCTTTAACATGGGTTAGCCCAAAACAAAAAGGTGTCTTAACTTAAAATAATTAAAAGATCTAATGTATGGACTTAATAGTCCAAGTCTTCAAGTCCCAAGGGTATCCGATCCAAGAATTTGAGTTGGATGAATCAATTTGGGCTGGAATTAATAAAGCTCTCCTCCCACAAGCTTGGATTGTTCTATCCTCTCCAAAAGATAGCCTACATGTGCATGAAGAGCCTCCTTAAATCTCTTGGACCTAGCTCCGATCATGGGCGCCACTAGCATAGCTAACTCTCCTTCCTTACCTCTCTCATTCATGGCAACTCCATGGCGATTCGTGCTCTTGCTCACATCAGAAACTCTCCTCTTCTATCACATTTCATTCCATTTTATTATAAACCCTCCTATCAAACGATGAAATAATATTACATTCTATTCCATCCCATTAATAAACCCCTAACTAAACATAACCTAAAAGCTTCCCTTTATTCTCGTGAAAAATATTCAAAACGTCTCATCCAAGATAGATTTAACAGGCTCATATTAATCTCATGTTCTTCATATATCTAAGGATTCATCTTGGGCATATATGTATGAAGGCTAGGAGCAAGGGTCCATGTTTTAGGCTCTGTTTTTCGTATGGCACTCTCAAAGGAAAAAAAAAAGACAAAACATGGGACCATTGAATCGTGTTTTGAAAATGGATCTTTGTTATATTCATGGTTATCTAGAATCATGTCAAAGCTTCTTCAACTCGACTCCAACTTACTTGAATTTGTTTCTTCTTCATAGGAGAGCTAAAGTAAGACATAAACAAAATATAAGTCCTATTAAATACGATTGGGAGGCAACTTTTTCACCAACTAAAGGAAACTCAAATGTTGCAACTAAGATTTTTGTTAAATGGAAAGATCTTTTAGAATTTGAAGCATCATGAGTGCCTTGTGATACAATTGCCCAGCAATTTCCCACCTTACATAGGGGCGACATTATTAAGCCTCCAACTCGCACTCAATATGAAATGAAAAAGGTTCCACCAGCAAGCTTTATGACAAGCTGAAAACTTTTTTGTTAGAATGCTAGTACCATCTAAAAGAGTGAGGTGGCAAGATAGTTAGGATTCACTACCAAAGGCGTTGGGTATAACGGGTTACGAGTGAGGCATCAGGGGGATGGGGTAATCCTAACTTATTTTTCTATCAATAAAGTCCCGAAACACTAGCATTCTCTACCTTGGTTCATCTATCTATTTCTCTATTTCCTCTTCTACTGACATCTATTGCAAAAGCTTCCCACCAATATCTATAAAGACCTGCAGGCCGTTGCAAGACAATTAACTTGTTAAAATCTGAAATCCAATGGATAAGTATGCTAGAATGACTGCTCTTGACGGCCGGGCTCCAAAATTAAAAAATTTCAGAACCCAAATTTATGACAGGAACTAAATGAAAAACCATCAAACACTGAAAGGGTTTAAAAATTATGGTTAAATGCAAAGAGACGTCAATATACCTGAAAAGCATCTATATTCTTGTTAAGTGTAATTTTAACCAACAAGATTTTAAGCTTTACACAAAAAGTGACATGAAACAACTAAATATTTCTTAAATATCTGAAATAAAAGATTGTCCAGAATAATTGAAAATATGGCATCTGTCATCGATGATATAATTCGGAGGGAAAAACAAAATCTCAAATCAGTAGAATAACGTAAGATTGCATAAAATCAAAATTGACGAACAATTACAGTTTCAATCGAGTAAAAAATCTGTATGCCCCAAAAAATTTTCTGGGATTAATTGTATACAAGCATCTGCAGTAAAGTGCATGCACAAGATCAGGAAGGATATTGCAACTCAACCTCCTAGTAGCTCCTGCCCCAATACGTCCATTTTTTTGCAGGCTTTCCTGATGCAAAGCATTTTGTACCTGAAAATATTTAGCATAGCAAGTGTTTTGATGTTAATGGCATGCTACTGTCGGCAGAACAGGGAAAAATCAAGGTGCACAATAAGTTACATACTCATTACTATTTGACATTTATGCCTAAATATCAAGTTGGAACTTAGACAACTGCAAAAGCCAGATGAAATAAAATGCGCAAAATTGAAGGAACAATGAGACTGAACTTTCAGCATATCATGACCACCAATTTCTATAAGATTGAGCTTCACATACCTTCAGGGAGCTCTGGCTGATCAAATGGGCTGCAAAGGGACTTGGCTGCACCCATTTCACCCTTTGTCCGTTCCTTCACATCCTTTTCCACCTCCTGCAACATGACAATAGGAGTTCAATGAGCACAAAGTTAACACCCAATAAAGTTTGTTACCAGCTTCATGCCTACACAAAATCAATTGCAGAATAGCAATTAACATTAGAATCAATAAAACAAAAATAATTGTAAATAAAAATCACACCAAAAGGAAATCTAAGCATAAATATCTAGCAAATTAGTTGGTTTTCTCTCATATAAGTTCACTGCAGATCAATCAACTGGCGTTCATAGTTCTGAAACTCAGTATCTATAACAGTGAAATAGAAAATAAAATCAAAACACATTTCAGCAATGATATTCCCTCCGTTACATTAAAAAACAGTGTCATTTATCAAAACACATTGCAAAAACGAACTTTGAGAATACAAATCAAAAGAACCATTAAACAAAGAATTTTGGTAGCAGAAGGACTTCAACAACTTCAGCAAAATGTAGAATTCATTACTTATCTTACCTCTTCATCACACCAAGGAGCTAAGATCATTTTCCTTTGGCTAAGAGCCTCCTTGAACTCATCCCAATTTTTCACAACTTGAATACAAGCATCTCGCTTTTCTTTGGCGGTATTGAATAAGCTTTGTTGTACATTATCCAACAAATCTTTTACTTGCTCAACCAAACTAACCCTACTTATATCCACTTTTGCTCCATCATCACGGCGAACAACTCGTACCTGTAAAAAAGAAATTATAATATAGATGGCATTACATAGACCTTTTATATAAGAGAAAACAAGTGTTACAGCATACAAAATGTAGGTAGTCAACTGGTTGAATGTTGTTCGTCCTCTTTGTTTATTTGGCTTTCTTTATCTGGATTAGGATGTTGTCTATTCAGTTGAATGGATATCAGCCAGACTTGCAAGAAATTAATTCATGCGGTCTGACCCACATACACAGTATAGGTCTCCAATACCCCTCATCCCAATATTAACTATATTTAAAAATATTGCAGGAATTGCATCAGAACCAGTTGAGTCTATCACTTATCCAACAATTTACTTCTCTTAAATCAAAATTTAAACCATACAAGAATAAAGTTACTAAATTAGTTCTATAACGGATTCTAATTTTACAATCAAATCAGGTTCCACCACAAAATTACCACCAAACAAGCTGTAATAGAGCACAGAAAAATATGGGGTTCCTCACCTGATTATTTGCCAAGTCTTTTGGTCCTATTTCAATCCTTAAAGGAACACCTTTCATCTCCCAGTGAGAATACTTCCAACCAGGTGAATAATTTTCTCTGAAATCTGCCTCAGCACGAATACCAGACTTAGACAATGCATCCACAGTATCAGCACATGCATCAAAGATTCCTCGAGTATCAGCATCTTTGTAAGGCACAGGAACCACAATGACTTGTACCGATGCTATTTTAGGTGGGAGCACTAAACCCTTATCATCTCCATGAACCATCACCATTACCCCAATCTACCAGAATAAAAAAAATATTAGAGAAGATGGAAGCAGCAATGCAATGGTAAGTTGTCACAAACATAATTATTCAAATGTTTTCCCTGAAGATGCATTAATCAATAATGTACATCTAAGCAAGTCTAACAGTGTCTGCAGGTACTTATAAATTTGGCGCAAAAACAAATATGAACCAATAAAGTTAAATGGGGAAAACTGACTTATTAATTACAATAAGACAAGTCCTGGATCATACTGGCACTTCTAACCCCGAGTCAAAAGAAATGATTAACTTACTGTTCTGGTGCTATATGCCCAAGAGTTCTGCCAGACCATGCCCTTCTCTCCCTTCTCATTTTCAAAGTTTATCTCAAACATTTTTGCAAAATTCTGCCCCAGACAATGAGAAGTTGCACCTTGTATTCCACGTCCAGTGTTGGGAATAAATGCCTAGCATTACATCAATTGCATCAATATATAAATGGACTATAAATCAATCTCTAAGTCCAATCTAATTCATAAGTACATTAAATACCTCAACACTTGTTGTGTAAAGTCCACCAGCAAACTTTTCCATCTCACTTTTCTTACCCTTTATAACAGGAATAGCCAAGAATTCTTCGTATATGCGCCTATATAGCTCCAATATTTGAAGCACCTTTTACATAGGAATGATTTTATATCAGATAGAAATATAAGATGTAAGACAAAAAAAAATCTGAATGTTGAGTAATCCAAATCCAGATATCATCATCATCATCATCTAGTCTGAAATCCCACAATAAAGCGAGGTCTAGGGAGGTCTGATAATACGCAGCCTTACCCCTACATAATAGAGAGGCTGTTTCCGGTAGACCCACATGCAAATGTGACAATAAAAGAGTGATGCAGGTTAAAGAGTAAATAAGTAAAACTAATATGTTAAAAGATTATGTAAATAAAATTAAAATGTAAAAATATCATTTTGTAAAAAATATTATTGTACATTATAGATAAGTGACAGATACACTTTAAAATTAGTATACTATGACTGAATAGAAAGGAAATCATACTTCAATATAAACTATACTAGGACAATATACACACCCAGACCATCATTCAATACAGATAAGTAACATCTACACTTTAAAAATGAGAATAATCTGATTGAGTGCGAAGAATATCATGCCTCAATAAAAATTATACTTAATGTAAACTATATTAAGATAATATACATCTAATAATATGATTATGAACAAAAAAATATCATCATTTATTATGGATAAGTGTAGATGTTACTTATCTGTATATCATCTACAATATATAGAAGTAAACACTAACAAGTTAGAGCATAAACAGTTAAGACTGACAAACTGGTTTGTGGTGAAAAGAAACAAAACCAAGTAGCTGAAGGACTTTTAAGTTTCGTTTTGGATTTTTGGCCTTGTCTTTTGTAATCTTGGGTAATAGTGATCACAAAGTGTTTTAAGTATGATTGTTTGAGCCTTCCTACTAACAAGAAAATAGTTTATGCTAACTAACAAAGTTTCACCAGGTGGTCAATTGAAGAACATGATTATTATGCTTTGATAATAATTATAATTTACAATCGACAGAAGCTGTGGTTGAAAATCAGTTTTGAGGCAAGAACGAATATAATGGGAACAAAATTGATCTCGGGAATTCTTGAAGAACTTTTTTTAATGTCGTGGAACTCAATGAAACAGAAAAATGAAAACCAAAAATAGAAAATCAAACGAATAAAGCAAAACAACATTTTCAACAAAAACTGGAAGTAGAAATGATATCTGATGAAAGTCATTGTCTAAAAAGGACTGAACATATATGCAATTTCAAGCTCTAAAGGTTCTATGATTTACTTTAATGTGTCGAGATAAATAAAAGAACTAGCTTAATTTATCAAGTGATGGGCTCTTCTAAAATTAGTGAACTGATTTTTGTTAGGAACTTTGTAAGTTGAATACAAGACAATAAATATAGTCACCAGTACAAAAGGAATGAGCTGAATGCCTGAGTCATATACCTCTTCATCAGCTTCTGCCTTTGTTGCAAAAGCAGTATGCCCTTCCTGCCAAAGGAACTCACGGCTCCTGAAAAGGCAAAGTATGTTGTGAAGTACTTCAAGCACACGAATATGGAAGGGGGGAGAGGCATATATCAAGATATTTGCAGAATATCCTGTAAACAAGTAATGGAACAACTAAACCAAACGTAAGGAAAATGTGCACCATGGAGAGCAACCGGTGGTTATTATATCTCATCAGAAAAGTTCAAAAAATATTTACTTCAATAAAATCAACATCAAGTATCAATCCAAGCATCCTCATGACAAAAAGATACCTAGTACATAATGGCTATAAACCTTTAAAAAAAAGCATTTCCCAAAAGATAAAACATAAAAAACATTACTGAAACCAAAAGCATATGGAAAAAAATAAACCAGAAGTTCAGTATGACCTGATTTAAAAAATATCGTACCTAATAAATGGAGTAGGATTGCTGAACTCCCAACGAACAACATTGCACCACTGGTTAAGTTTCAAAGGTAAATCACGGTGTCCCCTTATCCACTTAGAGAAATAGGGGTACATGACTGTCTCACTAGTTGGACGAATCGCAATAGGAATTTCCAAATCAGATTTCCCAGATTTTGTCACCCAAGCGACCTAAATTGAAGAAAGAGCAAGCCATAAAGTTGTCAAAATATTTCAGTTCCCATTTGTGTGCCATGGAAGTGGACAACTTCACATATGGTAGTGAATGCTAGAAGTACATCAACAAAGCAACACCCTTTCAACAACCATGACACACATTTTGTATCTTCTCTGCTATTTTTGGGTGTAAATAAAGTTCAAACTTCTATACGAATTTTTCAAAAAAAATGCACGATTTTCAGATTTCAGACAAAAATGTCAGGAATAAATAAAGATGGCTACATTGCTAGCATAGTCTAAACAAAGATTCTACTCCCATAAGGAAAAATTAAACCTTAATCTAACATTGAACATCAATACCAACATTTTTGGGAAAAAAAAGTATCAGAAGAACTCTGTTTCTACGATTCTACTCCTCTGAGCTATTTGCCTCTCTAAATGTATATGTTAAATGTAATTAGTCCACTGCACACAACTCAAAACGATCCAAGGACAGTAACAAGGTAACTCTCAACTACTGAAGCATCCTTGAACAGTTCAAAAAAGAAAGCTTCCAAAACAAAATGTGGCAAGAAAATAACAATTATTTCTAACCTCTGGAGCAAAGCCTTCAATATGATCTTTCTCCTTTTCCAAAACACTGGATGACACAAAGAGGGGAAAGTAGCAGTTTTTAATACTCATTTTCTTGATTTCTGCATCAAAGAATGTCTGCATATTGACATAACAGGAAAAGCAAATTATCTCCACCACTAGTTAATGCACAATTATTATAAGCTCCAACAGAAAACCATGAAATTGCTAAGAAAAGAAAGAAAACAACCAGCAGATTTTTAAATACAGAAAAAACCAGCAAGGTATCTGATCAAACAAGCATCATTGAACTGATGTATTACCAAACATCCAAACCCTATCAGAAAATCAACCAAAAGAGATCTAATGGCATGGAGAATAACAAAATCAGAAAGAAAATGTTAAAATACTCGGACAAAGTGCGAACTTACTTGCATGGTCTCCCAAATTGACATTGCCCATGGCCTCAGGATGTAACAACCAGATATATCATAGTAATCAATCATCTCGCCATTGACAACCACCTAAAAGAGCAAAAATAAAGCCAATTAACAAATGTAGAACATTGCAAAATGTCATATACCACAAGATCAGGGAAGTACATCATAGAAGGAGTTTGAACCAAGTATTTTTCACCGTGTTTAGTACAATTTCACAGTAGATATCCTATTAACACACACTAAACCAAGGAATAGGTGCAATAAGACCCATTCTGTTGTCAGATAATAAGACTCTATTTCACGAGGAAAAAACAGGGGCAGAAAACAAGAACCTCTTTCAACATACCCACTTCCAACAACAGGATGTATCCCTAAATTCCAAAATTTAGATAGATGAAGCACTGAAAAATTAGAAAGTAAAGAATGAAGGACTGAAAATTAGAAAGCAAAGATGACATAATTAATATATACCTCAGAATACCATTCTCCAAAGTTGTCTTCTTTTCTGAAGGAAAGTCCTAACCCGGTCTCTTTCTTCACCTCCTTTTTTTTCCCACCTAGTATGAGAGAGGACAGATCAATTAGAAATACACCCATTTAGATAAAGCTCGCAATTTCCAATCCACGCATTGAATAGAAGACGAGACACTAACCACCAGCCATTTGGGCAACCTTAATTAACGCTCGAAACAATCTGGAGAACCAAAAAAGAGTTTAAATTATAACACAGGATAAATGAGACTAAAAATAATTAACTTAAGCCACAAAACTAGTATACTAAAGGTTCATGACAACATTCAACAAGATACAGACATTCTATAAAAAGGTGAAATCCCGATTCAAAGAGGAAATAGCGTGGATTCGAAGGAGAAACAGGAAATGTAGTAATAAGGCTGAAGTGGGAGAAACAGCGTAGATTCGACAATCAGAAGAAGAGGGTAGCTGGAGAAGAAAAAGCATAAGAAAAAGAAAAAGCGTACCAAAGAAGAGAGGCTGAGAAGAGTGAGTGCGGAGTTTGGCTTTCCTGTGTCTGGTTCTTCCCTTTTGTGCTCAAAGGTCAAATCAACACCAATGTTTTAATTTCACGTGTAAAAAAACCCTAGACTAGTTATTATTTCACAATACTATCAGTTCTACTTCCGTCAACTACTGAGTAGGAAGCAAGTTCTGATTTCCATCTGACCATTATCGCAAAAATTTAACAAAAGAAAAAGAAAAAAGTATAAGTTCTGCTTCCCTATGAAATAATAGAAAGAAAAAAGAGTATTAACTATTAAGTGGGTATATGTGTTTTCCTTCTCCTACTTCAAATATATTAAGAAGTCAATATAAATTTCTTGAAAAGCAGATTTGAAAATATGAATTAAATATTGATATTGGATATTGAATATTCAACTATTTTTATTCGCAAAGTAAATATGTAACAATTTAGAATACTTGGTAACAACTATCTATCTATCTCATATTATATTAAGAACAATGCATTTCTTATGATTATTTTTAAATGATGCAACATTCATATTAACAATGACTTTAATACTTCACAACCTATCTTAATTTAAATATGAGTTTGAAAACCTGGAGGCAACTCAAGTAAATTAGGAATTAAGAATTAGAAATGGTAATACTAAATATAAAAACATGCAACTCAAGCAAATTAGGAATTAAGAATTAGAAATGGTAATACTAAGTATAAAAACAATTTAATGTTCTATTCCCTTATCAATGGTAGATCGCTAGGAACAGTATCCAGACTAAATATTAGAAATTTTGTAACAAAAAAAAACAAAAATACCAAGTAAGGAAACATCAATAGTTATAATAAGTCTCCATTAGACTATAATAATAGGCTTATTTGAATAAAATACTCTCTTAATCTCACTCTCTCTAGCATAAAAGCTTACTTGTTTTGTGTTTTTCTCATAGTACTTTCTTTTTTATTTTACCTCAAATTTTCTCTTTTTTCATTTTTTGATTTTTATCCTTAATTTTGAGCTTACTCTCCTTTTTTATCACTCTTTCCTTAACTTTAAATTATCCTTGTACACTTGTTTAGCTGTTAATGGTACAAGAGGAATGGGTTTATGATTTATGACAAAAAGAATACATATTTGTCCCTTCTTTTATGACCCTTCTATCAAAATTCCTAAGATCTCCATAAAAAAATATAACCAACATGCATATGCACCACATCATACAACACCGTATCACAATATCTTCCAATTAAGAATGAAACCAACACTTGTTTACTGATCATTATCCAACTATAACCTTATATGGTAGATTATGTTTCATAGTAAGTAAGCTCAACTTCTTAACCAAAGTAGTGCTTACATTTGTGCAACTATCTCTATCATACTACCTACTTTATTATTAATTTGACATCTTATAAGGAAAATCTTCTCTTGTTGCTCACTAATATCATTTTATTTGACTTAATTTCTAAAAAAATATTTTTTGTACTTGAAAATTTAGAGCACACGCGATAATAAGCGCCTTCTTATCCATTAGATACTAAACATCATTATTATCATCATCATCACAATCTTCTAAAGCTGGCATAAAATCCTTATCACTCTCAAATTAGATCTCATTCTCCCCATCATTTCTCGTGATTATTGCCCATTTGTTATGACATTGTGAAGTTATAATCCCGATTCCAAAATAATGAAATCATTTATATATCATGACTAGAAGTTTTAGTTTCAAATTTACCTTCACTTTGTTAGGCACTTTTCCTCTTTCTTTAGGCGGTTCATTTTTTACTTTAAGAACAATCTTGTTCCCCATTTTCTAGCTTGATTTTTTACAAGGATGAACTAGAATTCTATTGTGAACAATTGTGCTTTCTTTTTTAGTTGCCTTTTCATACTTATGGCCATATAATGTTACAATTTTACCACAATAGCAATATTACTATTCAAACTTATTTAGAAAGCTAGTCATGGTGGCTTCCTAATCCTAGTCTACATTATTTTGAATTATGACAATCTCTATCTTCTTGTGATACTCCTATACACTCTTTGACCCTTGATTGAGACATTGAAACTCTTATAACAAATCCCTACATTGGTGATTAGGGACAAAGTGCCTCATCGTGATCGCATTCATAACCTCAAAATTACCTATAAACCTCTTGTAACTCAATTGCCTATTTATCACAAGCTGATCCCACCAAATAATAGTTTAGTCAGTAAGCTCAATAATAGTGAGTTTTACCTTTTTGTCTTTGATGTAATAGTGGTAGTAAAAAATCAACTTCTTCTTCTTTTTCCATTTTACGTAGGCCTGAGGGTCATTTCTCCTTTAGAATGAAGGAATATTTATTTTAATGTTCATAAGGTTGTTATCTTATCTAGGCTTCCTTTTATGGTCTTTATCTTACCAATCACCTTCATGTGCAAATCTGCTTATATCATTTCTTAGTGGTTAGTAATCATTAAGTAAATCATCTCTTTTTTCTCCATCATAGAAATCATCTTAAAGCACTCACCTTTTTTGTTGATGTGTATTAGGAATTTGCAGTGGTTATACCTTTTAAAAATCAGCTTTGTTAGCATCTTATAACTCCAATCAATCTCTAACATTATCAAACATCATATGCTTACAGTCAAACTATTGTTATAAAACTTAAAGCATAACTATGTTCTAATCAAACATGCTTTAGTCTTTAAAGAATGTTAGAAATAACCTTACAGCACCCCTCGTTTGTTTTTATTATTTAATATCACTTTATTTAATCATATTTTATTTTAAGTTTCTAGGTTTCTTTATTGATGTTATTAACATACTCTTACCTTTAACCCTCTTTTTCTCTTTTTGATCTTTATCAAACTAACCAAAACTCAATCCCAAATCTTGGTGAAAGCAAGGACAAGTAAGAAGCCAACAATAAAAACAAAATAAAAGAATTTAAAAGATTAAGAATAATTGCAATAGAATATAAAGTCTAGTCAAAGTTTTACGTGGACAATAATATTGAATTTCAAATATGTTAAGAAAAATTTCAACAAAATTTCTAGTTATTATAATGAAATTATAATTTTCCAAAAAATTTGGGAAAGTATATCAATATAAAATTTTTTTCCTAATAATTGTTTATAGACTCCATAAACATACTTGAACAAAAATGAAGATGTGAAGAAAAATGTAGGAGGCAAATAATGAAGGAATTAATGGATGCAAGAAAAAGAAAAAAACATAAAAGAAAAATAAAGAGGGACTCAAGAAAAACAAGAACAAATAAAAGATTGATATAACTTAATTTTAGAACTAAAACTCTAATACCAAGCTGTGTCAATCCTAATGATGAAACCTTGAATTCGGACATACTTGATTAATAATCAAGCCCCAAAGAAGCTAAAACTAGATTTAAAGATAGAATGTTGACCTAATGATTAAATTAAAACATGAACCAAGAGTATAAAAAAATCTTGATAGGTTGTTATGAAGCAATAGTACTAAGATTATAAGATGAGTTAAATGCCACAAACAAGCACTACAAGAAAAATGGGTTTAGCGATAGAAATTACCTACGGAATGTGAAGGTTTTCTGTTGGCAAGCTACATTAGCGACAGAATTTACCGACAGAATAAATTATTGGATAAATGATCATAAGTAATAATTAACAACGAAGTTCAAATTTATTGTCGCTAAGTTACCGACGAATATTTTCTATTGTGTTGCTATATTTAGCGACAATAATTTTTGTGTTGTCGGTAAATTTAGTGACGGAAGATTTGTCTCGGTGGGTAAATGTAGCGGGATAAGGCTTCTTCGTCGGTAACTTTACCAATGAATTTTCTAAATCCATAAGTAAATTCACGACTAATTTTATCGAGGGATCTTAGTTGTCTGTTGGTAAATTCACTGCATTTTACCGACAAATTTTTGTGGTCCATCGGTAAATTCACTGCATTTTATCGATGAATTTTGTTTTTCTTTTGGTAAATTTATTGATATTATTTTTTAATATTTTGATTTATTTATAATTTTAATTTGTAAAACAAAAGGTTGATCGATGATATAAAATAAAAATCATCTTAATTAGTAATAAAAAATTTATTATCTACAACAATAAGTATTTAATTCATACAAAATGACTACAACTATACTATTCATTTGGTGAATGTGGATGCTCTAATGTTACAATGGCGTGCTGCCATTTCCCTTCAACCCATTCTTCTCATTACGAAGCTGGACTATGTACTCTGTCGACTGTTACAATTGAGTTGCCAATACTTGTACTACGCTCTAAAGCTCATGGACTTATACAGACGGCCTATTGTTGCCACCATCATTGTTAACGTTTCCAATATGGTTCTAAGTTGCAACCTTCTCTCTTCTTCTTCTTTTATAATTTTGTCTACAAGTTCACTTGATTTTAGGGTTAATAGGAAGTAAATCGTCTATATTTGCACTTCTGAATCTTCTATCTCTTATCAATTACCTGAAATAAATGAAGGAAGATAATATTGAAAGAAAGATAAAATTAACAAAATCGTAATTAAAATAGTCCTTGATAACAACGCTAAAAACTTAATCACTTTTATCTGTAAGTGTATATAATTAAATTTATTAAGCTTAAAAATAGAGTATTCCAAGTTACGTATCATTCTATGAAAACTTATTAATTACTAAGTTTGTTAATCATCGAAAAGCAATAAAATTAACTATCAAGAAAAATCAACATGATAAATGCTAGGGTTTTAGGCTTCACTTATAAGGAATCTCAATTATCAAGAAAAATTATTTATAAGTGTTGAAATATCTATTAACCTAAGATATATGTGCTCTCTCTATTAATTACACATGTATATCTAATTAAGTAATTAGCACCTCTCAATGCACGATTAACCTAATCAAATTCATTTAGAGTAGTTATATTAGTTACTACAATAGTCTAAGATATCCCTATCTTTAAATCTAAAATGTTTATTTTCCTAATGTATAAGTTATAATTCTCCTTTTAGTCCTTCATACAATCTATAAGATTAAATCCATGATGGTTAGACATAAATTAAAGATTCAAGATTAAATAGAACAAATTCAATCTATGTAATAACTAATCATGTATTAATAATTGAAATATCCCACATAAGTTGTATCCTTAACCTTAACGAGAGATTTAGTTCATACTAGAATAAAAACCAACAATAAACAAGGAACAAAACAAAACGCAAGAGCTCATTGTTGTGAATCTAGAAATGTTGAATTTCATAATTAAATCTTGGTGGAATCTCCTTCTTTCTCCAAAGTTCTTACTATCTTGTTCTAAGACTAATTTGGCTCTTTTTTTCTCTCCTTTTTGACTTATGGCCCTCTTTATCCTTTTTATACCACAAACCCTAGAATTTGTGTAGAAGATACTGCTGACATGGGTTTAGTGGGGGATAATGTTGGTATTGTGTTGCTTAACATCTCTTCCTATAATTTTTGTAACAAATCACGACAATATTGGATCCAAAACATAGGTAGGTCTTGCCTGTGTTTAGCCCATATTGCATTAGTAACACCTTAAATCATATGTTCGAAGGTTCATCTTGAGAATAAGAGTCTTAAAGGTATGAATATAGATACACATATGTGCATGTTGAAGAATACGAGTAACTATTTAAGGTGTGTTTGATCATATGGCAAACTCCTTAATAAACATAACACAATAAGGTGGAACAAGGTTGGGACATTGTACTGTGTTATTGTTGTGTTTAAGAAAATGGGTCCATGTTAATGTCATATTCCTTCAAAATTATGTCAAAACTTCTCCAAATTAGCTCTAACTTGCTCGAGTTCAACTTTTTCTACATTTGAGAGCTAGAACAAAACCTAAAATCAAAATACATGGAAAATTAAATACCAAATCCTATAGGAGCCATTAAAATAAAAATAAAATCTTCTTAAAATCATGCCAAAAACATAGTGTAACTAGCTTTTATCACTTTATAATCTCATTGACACCATTATAAATAATGGTATGCATAGTGTTTACGAGCCCATTTTTCTTATTCTTGAAGAAAATCTTATATTTCTTGTTGATGACTTCAAAAAATTCCTTAGCACTCTCAATATTTGGGATGTTATCATGTATAAACTCCTCCAGTTGATAACTCATGATCATCATAATCGATTTGGGTACTCCCGATCATTATAAAACTTTTTATCATTAGCAAAACTCTCATTAATGTGTTTATTAAGAGAGTCATCTCTCAAGATCAGGTCCAATTTCAAGATCGCTAAATTTATTATGAGAGAGTCAACTTATTATTTGTGATTAGTCTTATTAAACTTTAAGAAGAAAACGAATTAACGATTGCTCAAAGCTAAAGAAAAATCATAAGCGCAATAATAATACACATATAATACAAGATCATATTATTCACTCTTTCTTCAACAACCTTAAATGATCCATAAAAGTGGTTGTTGGATGTTAGAGTCCACTGAGCATAAAAAATTGACTTATTCACATGTAAGAGGAATATATTAAATGTCACAATCAAATGTGTCGCTCAATTTACGATAGTAAAATTGTATTAATTCATAATATTCAATGGATTCTTTTATCAATTTAAGCATCCCACCAAACAATAAACTTATAGATAGGATAGTTTCATTGCTCATATGAATCTTAACAGAAATTTTGATTATTATTGGAAGAAAATAATATTAATAAAAATATTATGATGCCTAGACTTATGAAATGTAAGTTCATAAGCACACAATATTCAATAATATCCAAAGTATGATAAAAAAAATTAACATAATCAAAATTCTATATTAAACAAATGACAACTAGTAAAAAAGACATGTAAAGTTGTCTAAAATATATCAAACTTATCATGTGAATAAATAAAATATTCAACTCAAGAAAATTGTAATAAATAAAGCATACCAAGACACTCGTTTCAAAATAATCACAATGACAATTTTTTTCTTTGATTAACAAAAACTATTAATATACAAACAGGGGAAAAGTTATAAATATTCAACAATGATAGAATTGTAAATCCTCATCAGTGGTATAATTGTAAATATCCAGTGGTAGTAGATTTGTAAATATTTAGTAATAACAATATTTAATAATGACATAATTGTAAATACTTTATTTTCAATCTCTACAATTTTTTCTTCCTCTTCCAAAAATTAATTGATTTATGACATTATTTTGAACAAAACTTTACCCAAAAAAGAGATCAAAAAGCTAAAAGTTTCATTTAAAAAAAATGATTTAACCTATTTTTTATTCAAAAATCTTATCCAAAATGTGTGTGAATAATTGTTTGAATGATACAAAAGTTGTTTATGCCCTAAAAAATAGTTTATTCATTATCAATAAGAGTTTTCAAAAATGGATATAAGAATAAGACATGCAAGGTCACATAAATTTAAAAAAAAGGAGAAAAAATAACTTTAAAGCAAATGGAAAGGATATTTAATACCAAATGTTGAAATTTGTATCACTACCAATAACATTAAATAAACAACATCAATCAATCAAAATAAAATTTCATAAATTTGAAGTGTGTATAAACAATGAGATTTAGAAGAATCCTTCTAAAGGTAATGGAAATTGATTGGAAGTTATGATTCCTCGTAGATTATTGTAAGACAAAAATCAATACAATTGAAAGAAAAAGTAAAGTCTTTGAATCTTATTCACTAATCTCCTCCACATTCAACACAACACAACACATCACCTAATTTAACAAAGAGCAAGAATACATTAATTAGATTAATCTACGTTTTGTGGTAGGCTACAAGCCCTATGGGTAAACTCAGGCAAGATTGGTGAATAGATCTAAGATCCTATGTTACTGTTAACAATGTAATATTCATCCCATAAATTGCCCAAATATCTCGTGCACTTAATTTAAATATTATCATTTATATTAATTAATATAATGGTCAGTAAAGAATTAGAAACCAAAATACTGAAAAATATAAAAAATGATATTAGAGTTACAAATTAAAAAAATTAAAGGACTAAATTTAAAAATAAATTTATATTTAAATATTTTCAAACACAAAAATATTTTAGATAAAAGCTATTATGTCTAATAATAAAATAGTTTATATTAATTTTAATAAATAAAAATTTAAAATAATTTTAATCAAAATCTGATATATATTTGTAACTTCGGTGGTTTGTGCAATTTCCTTTTGTTTTAAAATCACTGAGGTGTCGCTGCAACCATAGCTACGATTGAGACCATTTCCTGTATATTTTACAATTCCATGTTTTTCATTTGGATTTCCTAAGAAGTTTTCAAATGAAGCTCATCATGAGGTCCACCTGAACGTCTTAGAACTGCTTAAATATCGATAATTACATTTTCTGCAGAAGCATTTGTTGGGTGTTCACTTGAAGGGAGTATTGTCACTAATCGCTCAAAAGAGCAGTCCAGGGTCTGGCTGCCGATCAATAACCCACCCCCATCAGATATACTCCTTAGCACGTTGCCTGAAAAGTAAAAATGCAATTCTTAACTGGGCTCTCTGGGTCTCGGAGAGAGGTGATTGGTTGGAGTTGTGGAATTCAAAAGTGTTACCGATAGATCTTTAAACGTGGCGGTTTCTTCACAGCATTAATTGCGCCGGTTACTAAGGGAGAAGGGGTGGGAAGTGGAACCATCAACGGAAGTGGTGTTTTCCTAAATGACGGCAATTTACTTGTATGCTCTTTCCAGATTCAAACTTTTTCGTTTTTGCTTTCTCCCTTTTCCAACAAAAGAGCGATACCAATCGAGTGAAAAACGAAAAGAAACGTTGACCTTGTCTACAGAGTTTGGTGCTTGTTCCCATTCCTACTTCTCCCTTAACTAATATTTGGCACCATAAGCCCATGTCAACACCGATGTGCAAATTTTCCATTTCTACATCACAAAATTTACCTATCTTCTGCAATATTTTTTAGGCTTTTCATCTCAGTATTGAAATTACTCGAGGCAAGCAACTGTAAACAAGGATTCTTGGTGTCCAAAGGCAATGGTAACAGATTGGGAACGTAATAATATCATAAAGAATGTAACAATAATCAGATGATGAAACAGGATGTGGTGCTCTTGAAAGCCAAATGCCATTCCAATCACAAGTCCTACACCATACAGAGTATCAAGCTATAAATGAACTCTTTTGGAAAGATTAAAAGGAAAAAAGCAACAGATGGATTGGAGTGAGGGGGCGAAGTCACTGCCAAGAACTATATCTAATCTAAAATTGAGGTTCTTCGTTGAAAGCAATGGGGGAAAACGGAGAAAGAATGAACAGTTGCTCCTACAGACGCCAATCAAAACATGCAGAATATGCAGTCATTCACGTGAAGACATGGAGGGAAGGAAGAGGCCATATTAACAGATCCATGGCTAAGTCTCACTTAAGCCTCTTCTATCCGTTCTCTCTACCTATATAAGGAAAGAAAATCATTCCAACTTCAATCAAATCTAGAGACAAAATATGAGCTTCAAGGACCCTGCTACAGCTTAATTCTTAGATCTACAACCAATTTACCTGGTCTTAGAATTGCCAAGTGTGAGCTCAAGATCATCCGATACACATTCTTCATGTATTATTTCTCCTTCCCATGGTTTTACCACACCTGTTGCATTACAACCAAATGCAAACTCAGCTGCAATACTATCTGCCATTGGAACATCAGCAGTCTGATCAATCCCAGCAGGAACTGCAGGAGAACATGTCCCACTTTGCCCTGGAGTCCACATGCGTGACCCTGCACCTGACAATGCATCCTCTCGGAAGCCAAACGGGTTTCGGGAGACAAGGCTAAATGTTGGTGACGATGGTCCACTTTGAGGAATCTGGATACCAGCAAACCATCCTGAATCTGGCAGGACCTGACGTCCAGGACTTGGTGAAGTAGAGGAAGGCATTGACGAAGGCAAGAAAGAATTATTCTGTCCCAGCCACGATGGGGTAGCAGCTGGTTCATCCCAGTCATTTTTAGTACGGGGAGTTCGGGAAGTTGGAGAGCTCAAGGGAGGGGTGACCGGAGCGCTTATGGAGCCACTGTGAATATAAATATGATGCGGGTGCTTAGATGAGCCTGATGAAGAACTAGATGAGAGTGTTTTCAACCAGGGGATAAGGGAATTGGCATCAGCATTGCAACTGGCATTTGCAACATAACGAGATGATACAGGACTAGGAAAAGAAGATGAAGCAGGACTTGGGTTATAGGATGCACAGGGACTAGGTTGATATGATGAGCATGTACTAGCTGATGTAGACCCTCCAAATATGTCCATACGTTCCACAGGCTTGCATCCCTATAGAAATGCAAACAAATTAAGGGAAGAGGAAAATCATTCACAAATTGCATATGTTTAGCAGGCAGATATCCTGGTACATGACATAACGCAGATAACAAAATGAAAAAAGCAACAATTTGCCTCACAAGTATGTTTCTGGCCAGTTTGAAGATTATAGTTACTTCACATCTTACAATCACTTGAATAATACTTCAAGCCCCTCAATCTCTAAAGCTCAAATTCATGTACATCATTTCAATTTCTCATGAAAGATTCTGTAACAACATTCAGCATTTAGGAGCTAGATTTGTAATGACAAAAACAACTCTAAGCTTCAAGCTAATCGAATAAAAGAGTTAAGTATCACCCTGATCACAATCAAAAGATTTGAAGGAGATTTTTCAGACTGCAGGACTGCCACTGTGGCAATTAACATAAAATTTCCAACATGGAAGCATTACTCAGTAATCTCTTTACTCCTCAGTGCAATTAAGAAATGAGTTATATCTTCATGTATAAACGCCTCTATTTGCAGAATTAACTATCTGTCTCTCTAGAATTACTAGAGATAGTAGCCCACGTGATAATTCAAGTAGCCTCAAGGCTTGAGCTCAGGGGTTTAATTCCATTCCTTCCTGTGTCCAAGATATGGCCTAAAGATGATAACAAATCAGTTTCCCACGTGTGGAAAAGAAATCTCCAACCATTGATAATGCATCAGTTTCGTCTAACTTCATCACCGCATTTATCAGTTGATTCAAACCAAGCAAAAAATTAAAAGAGATCAGAAAAGATGTCTATATCTAAGATTTAAAATAATTTTTCATGCGCAAATGGCAAGCTCTTAAACTTGGAACCAGTCTGATAGCACAGAAGTCAGACTAGGTGAGTAAGAAATGGGGATTGACAGGTTTGGTAATAGGGTGCCTAGTTCACACGACAAATTGTTGTCTGGTGAAACGCCATGGGCAGCAATTGTGTCCACTATAAACGTGTCCACTTGTATTTATTTGATCTTGTCTTTTGGTAATAGAAGATGAACAAGACGTTATCAAAGTTTTGCTGCATTTCATTTTCAGACATGATAATAGTTGATTTCTACCCAGATCTCATTCCAAGTTTGGTAGGACTCCTGCCCAGTGCCCACCTCTCATAAGACGAATATCATTAATAGCTAAGCTACCAAAATTCCCTGCTTTACCAAGCAATAAGTAGGAATCTTCCGCCACAAAGGCTTGAAAACAAGTGGAGAAGAGAAGAACGAAGGGCACTAGTGTAATTGCGACCCGACAAAAACTTTGTTAAAGACAAATTAATGTCAAAAGATGAAGTTATCAGTGTACTGCACCACGACACGCCATCTTCCCCACATGTTCCCATTACAATAATCAAACACAAAGACACCCCCTAACCACTCTCATGTCTTAACACGCTTTATACCCTTAAAATATTCCTAAACTAAACATTCCACGAAAAGGGAATCCAAGGATTTGATATCTCCCTTCCCCATTCAAAAAAAGAAAAAAGAAAATGAGAGAAAAATGAAGACAGTCCTTTTCAACCTTCCAACACCAAACATTAATTAAGCGACAAATTAGGTCTAGGTCAACACCGAATACCCAGTAAACCAAGTCGTCTCACGCAAGGGTGAAACATGAAATGCCCCAAATGACCTTCGAGTTAAAATGAAAACGAACTAAAGAGACAGATTTGGGTTCACGAGAAAATGCAAAATTAGACAATCAGTAGCGTTAAAAATCAAAGACGATTGAATGATGAAAACGCCCTCGGATCAAACGGAATCTCGACGAGTCATATTGTTCACAGGGGAAGGACAATTTGGTACAGAACATGCTGACCAGGTTTACTCTGCTCTTTCTCGGAGTCCCCTGTCCACCATGTTCCTGCTAATAGATCGAAGCATACCGAATCTTTTGATCTCATGCTTCCGTGCATTTTAAAAGTAAAAGGCCACAAACAGGGAAAAAGTAGATTATACTAAGACAATCTCAACTCTCCATCACGACTCTCACTATTATTCTCTCATAAAACCAGTGCACGTTAGCACACACTTAAAAATAAGACAAAATCAGGTGCGGCTCCAACTCTTGGATCAATCAGATATAGATCTAATTAAAAACCGATAACCAGAAACCACTGGCGCAAGTTATCGTCGTACAAAATAAAGAGCTAAAGTGCACATTATGCTCCATCAACATACAACTCCTTTAACAAGTAAAATCAAGAGTAGCCACAAGTTGTTGTTTAAGAGTTACCTTTCTATAGGTGGTGCCATCTTCTTCAACGGTCCAACCAGCTTCGCCGCAAAGGGCTTTGAGGACTTCATTATTGTCGCAGTGCTTGGGGAGCTTGTAGTTACCATAAATTCTTAGTCCGGTGAAGATTTTTGCGGCGATCGCTCTCCTCCTCCTTTCTCTTTTCTTGTTGTTCTCCCTCTCCTTCCATGTCGGCATTCTTGCCCCCGACGTCATTTTTACTCTCAGCTATCTCTGCTCTCGAAGAACTGTTGCTTTCGCAATGATGTTTTCGCCGGAAATTTTCTTGGGGAACAAACGGAGTGAACCTGGTGAAATTTTAAAACTGGCGGTTTTTCTTTTTTGGCGTGTTTCGTCGGGTTTAGGGAGGACAGAGCTCTCACTTGATAGAGCGGGGTGAGTTGGAGAAGGTGAGATAAATACAAGCAGGTAAGGAAAAAGACCTCACGAGAACATGTGATTACGGAAATGCCACAAAAGAAAAGGCTGTATTCCGAGATCACGGCGCTGGCACGTGTTCAGGCTTTTTATAAGAGGAAAAGGAGAGGGAGTCCCACCTTGGCAAAGGAAAACGACGTCGTGTAAGTATTGTCATTATAACATGGAATTTTAATAATACTATTGTAAGGGCGGTTTGATTCGGTTCGGTTTGGTTTTGCACATTTTTGTATTTGACTTTGACCAATTTACGGATCCAATTTGTTGCCAGCGATTCTTTTTTTTTTTTGCTGCTACTTACTATATATTTACCAAAATAATTTAATAATTGAATTTCTCTTAGTATTTACACAGACTAATTAATATGTGAATTAAGGACAAAATGATTTTATCAAACAGGAATTAAGAATATGAATGAAAATGTAAAGGAGATGATATTTGACAAGTAAGATTGCTACTCTTTATTAATGGAGATTTATACAATTCAAAGAAAACAAAATATATAAAAAATTTTAAATAACAAGATAAAATTAAAATTTGTACAATTCAAAGATAATTGGAACGTGTCTCATGAGAGCTTCCCCCTCTAAGTATCCTTAAAGGAATACATTATTGATATTTAATTGATACACAATCCAATTATTTTCAAGAGTTAACCAGAGTATTAATTGGACGATAATAGGTTTAACTATAAGGCTCAATGTCAATACTAAATCTCTATGTAAATCATTTTGTAATGAGACATGTCTTATACTTGTCAATAGCTTACACTTGATTCAAGATAGCCACTTACATTTAAGGACATTATGAGATTTCTATTTTGAGTACTAATTCCCATATTTGGTTCTTCAAAAGTGCATTGGAAATTTTTTATATGTTTGTGCTTACTTATGAGTAAATGGTATGGAGTGTAGAGATAAAATAAATTTTAGTTTATAAATGTTGTTTAGGAATAAGTTGTGATGCAAGATTGAGTTAGTTGGCTTAGAAAGAGGGTTGGTTAGTTACCAGGTGGGATGGGGGCGGTTGATGTTTTTGTGTTTGGAACAGACGGAATGTCCAATATATTATACTATTATATGAAATGGGAGTAAAATAAGTGTTACTTGAATAGCTGACATTGTTAAGCTGGCATAATGAGAATAGACTTGCCGATTGAGCTACATAAATGAAGTAGTCATAATTTTTTTTATGAAAACAAGTGAAGGAGTAGGACTTTTTGGTTAAAAAGTTAAAATATATTATAACTGATCAAAAGGGTTACAAAGCCTTACAATGAAAACTAAAGCTATTAACTCACTTAGACAAATGTATAGAACAAAGGAGCAAGCTGAAAACTAGACTGTTGTATTGTGTTTAGTGTTCAATTGGAGTGTCCCTTTTGTTTACTCATAATTCCAACTCTCTACTTTTGGTTAAGGAAATCATCAGTGCATTCTCCTTGGTTGTTTGCTCAACTTTGAAGATTTTAGCATTCCTTTGTTTCCATATGGCATACATACAAATTCCTACGGAGTTGACTGCCCTTAGTTTCATTTTCTTGGTAAAATAATTGTCTCCTTGGAGTCATTCTAATATATCTTGAAAGTAGAAGAATTTTCGGTCTAGAGTGAGGAAAACAAATACTCTTTCTCAAATCCAGCTAAAATTTCAAAGAATAAATGTGATATGGATTTAGTTTGAAGCCTGAAGAATACACAAGTTCCCTGAATATTGAGGAAACTAAATTTGTGTTTTTTATTGCAAGTCCATTCCTCAAGCATAAACATAGCATAAAGGATACCTTGGGAGACTGATGTTTGCTCAACGCTAGTTTATCCCATCTCACTTCTCTTTCCTTCCTCCTCAGGAATTCTGTATAAGAGTTGTGGAGAAATTGTCACTTAAGTAAGCTTTCTAGATATATCTATCTTCAGTTTATTGGTGAGGATTGTAATATGGTAGAATTGAGGTTATCTCCCGTGGATGGTTTACCATTGGTTCCCTAATATCCATTCCTGAACTTTTACATTCATTTGAAATCTTCTTTAATAAAGAACTCTTAAGTTGGATAAGAAAAGTAGTCTATTCTTTAGCCAATTATCGTAGAAGATTGAAGCTCTTTTCTCATTGCTTATTATGCATATTATTAGGCCAGAGTGTCCCTCATCATACAAATCTGAGATATAAAATTAGAGTGATTTTGGCACTTTTTGAGCTCCAATAAACTTTTACCTTTTAACACATATGTTTGTACCCATTTAGACCATAAGGTGTGTTCAATATTGATTATCATCTATAGTCTTTTAGCTATTTGTATCTAGTTATTAGTTTTTATAGCTTGGATGCCTAGCCCTCCTTCATGATAAGGCAGAAACATATCTTGCCTTTTAATTTAGCCATCGTGTTCCTCTGTGTTCTTTCACTCTATAGGAACTTCCTTATCATTTTTTCTATAGAATTGGTTACTCCTTTAAAAAGCAACATATAAGTTGATCAGTAAATGTGTAGGGAACTTAGGACTGATTTGATCAATGTTAGCTTTACATATGATAAATCTTTATTGCTCCAATGGTTCAACCATTTTTTGTATTTTGTCTATCTTGGGTTGACATTCCCTGAATCTTAGCTTTCTGTTAGAGATAGGGAGACTAATATATTTAATTGTTAGGGTGGGTACTGTGAATAATGTGATATTTGAGATCTTGCTTTCTTCTTCCTTAACACTCATAGACATAATTAGTTAGGTTTCCCCTCATTATTCATGAGCCCTAAGTTATTGAATGTATTAAAAGTGTTGGTTATGATGTTGACTGCTTGAACATTTGCTTTGAAAAATATTAAAAGGTCATCCGCAAATTTCTTATCCACCAACTTTATTGTTCTACATTTACTATGATATGCAAAGTTAGAGCTTCTGCTAATATTAGACCTAAGCAACATGGAGAATGCTTCCATATGTACAATGAAAATGTAGGGGGAGAGTGGATCAGCTTGCTTTAGCCCTTTCCTTCATTGGAATACTTTTTTTAGTTCTCCATTCACCAGGATACTAAATGAAGTTGAGGTTATACATTCCTCGATCCAGCTTGAAAATTTTGTAGGGAAGTCGAATGTTTTTAAAAGGTGTAAAATGAAAGTCCAATTGATACTATCAAAGCCTTGTTAAAATCAATCTTAAAATCACAATCTTTTAGGGCTCTCCTTCTACCATAGTTTTTAAACAACTTTTAGGTCATTAGAATATTATCTCCAATACTCCTCCCTTTCATGAAGGCATTCTAGGAATGGAAAGCTAGCTTAAGGCTTCTTGCAAAAACTCTAGAAATGATTTTATAAATGAAATTAAAGTATAAAATGGGTCTATAATCTTTAAGACAGTTGGGGTTGTTGGATTTATATATGATGAGTCTTATTAATTTCTTTCAACAATTTACCATTGGCAAATAATTCTTTGACTTCTTTGATAATTGTATGCTTGGTAGAGTTCCAAGTCCTATGGAAAAATAATCTATTAAATCCATCTGGCCCTAGAACTTGCAAGGAATTAAGCTTAAAAACTTTTTGCTCAATTTTTTGAGTGGTTATAGATTTTCATAAGCTATTTTTCATCTCATTTGTGAAGGGGTTATGTATGAAGGAGCTTAAAATAGAAGTCGAAGAGTTGGTGGCCTGCTAAGTTCCAAGGATATTCTTAAAGTATCCATAAGCCTCCTCATTTAATTCATTTTAAGAGATAATTAGTTCCATATCCATCCTGATCAACTTAGAACTAAAGTTTACCTGCGTCCTATCCTTGAGGGTATTGTTAAGATATTTGGTGTTTTTGCCACCCTCTATGTTCCACTTCAATCTTCTACTTTGCCTCAATATGGAGTTGTGAATGGATACCACCCTTTTGTATTCATGCATTGTAATTCTCTTTTTCTTCTTTAGATGAGCATTTGAGGGATTTAGATATAAGGTACTATGTATTTGTAGAAGCATGGATTTAACACTTCCAACCATTTTAAAGGTATTCATCTCATTCTTAATAAGTTCTAATTTTTTAACTAAGTGATATTGCTTGCTGCCTTTAATCCCCTATTGAAGACTTTTGTTAATAGCTTCGTTGAATCCCTCTTTTTCTATGAGAAAGTTATTAAAATTGAAGGGATAGTTCTTCTTGCCTCCTTTATCCATTTTTTAACTAATAATTGGTAAATGATCTAAGGTTCTAAGGGCTTCGAAGGCAATTTTACACTATAGGAACTTGTCTAGCCATTTAATATTCACCATTGCATAATCTAACTTTTTCCTCAACATATATTGGGAATTTTGGTTATTGCACTAGGTAAAGTATCTTCCTTCCATTTTTACTTATGTTATCTCAATTTACATATGTTACCTCAATTTGTTATGCACAATCACTTAAATCAGTGGTGTAGGGGTTTGATCCAAAATTGCCTTCTACTTCATTTCTAAATAATACATTGTTAAAGTCCTCAAGGATTTTATAATGAACTTGAAGGTTGGTTTGGTATATTATCTCAAGTTTAATTGGAAACAAAAAATATTTTTAACTATAAATTAGTTTTCAAAAAAATAGAACATCACTTGAAAGAAATTTTTTTGATGAAAAGGGTTAAAACACAACCATTATGATATGTTTAAGAGACCAATATAGATATATGGTTTAAACCTTGGTTCTAATTTAATGGTAGTAAATGGGTAAAGCCATAGGTAATAAACGTAAACAAAGAAAGGTTCTCATAAAATTATAATGTTGGGTTTCACTAAATAATATTTAATAAGAAGATTTATTCTACAAATTTGGAATTAGTAGTCTGTTTATGAGGTAAATTGCTTATTGACAAGCAAAAGTCCAGAAGTTGGGTGTAAAATAGTTATAGTTATTTTGTATAATTTGTATGTATCAGTGTGTAGCCATAGCAATATGGCTATCCTTTGAGGTGTATATATGAGAGAAACAAGGTGTCCAATCCAGGGCCATTTCTAACATTTTATAAGCCTAGGACAAAGTAAAAAGAAGGGGCCTAATGAATCAATAATATGAAAATATGTACCGTTTAATGAAAATACAAGATTCAATTCTCGTATAGGCCTTTTTAATTAAAATGTTCCTTATTTTATTGTCAAGATTATCCTAATTTTTATGATCATAAATATTCAATAGAGGTATTACATGCTCATCTAACCTTAAATTTTCTAAATTAGATGCATTTGATAAATTTTTATATTTACTCAAATTGCTAACATTCTGATAACTATGAATCTCATCACTTTCATTAAGATGTCCAAAGCTATCTTTATATAATTTCTCATAATTCACTAAAAGAGCCACTTTTTAACAAATTCATTGATAACTCCTTTTTAGGATACTAACTATTCTACTCTTTTTTTTGGTTCACTTCTAAACAAATGCTTTTTAGACAAAACCATATAAAATAATAATAACATAATTGAACTAGAAAAAAAACAAAAGCACATGTATAAAGATGAAAAAAGCAAGTAGGCGCAACAGAATAACAATAACCCGACCATTTATCACAAAAATATATCAATAGTATTATATATATACAACAAAGAAAAAACAAAGGGTCAAATTTAATATCCTCTATTAAAAATAAAAAACAAAGAGTAAACTTTTATGATAAAAGCTATCACACTCAAAATTTATTTTTGATTTTTCAAGTAATTCTAAAACATAAAAAACTAACAATTATCCACTTTTCAGTAAAGAGAATAGAAATTAATAGCAATATCCTTATTATAAAAATATTGAAACCAGATTTCATCAATAATTTACAAAATTAAATTTATACATACAAAATTCGTCGAACCCATAAATCAGAAAATGCTAATTATGACTAATAAATGAAAGAGAAATAAATTGCAATTAAAGAAGGAAACAAGAGATAAAAACTATTAACTATGATATATGTGAACCTTTTGAAAAAGAGCTATGAAATATGTGAAATGAAAGACAAAAATTACCCAAATAAACTTCAATTCGAATTGAAGTTATAACTAGAATTGTAATTGACAAATATCATATATAATTAAATTGACATATTTCAATTTATCTAGATAAAATGCAATTGAAATAGGAAATAAAAGAAAGATACATTATACTGAAAATGTAATTTAAGTTTCAATTCAAAGATAAAAGATTCAACCTAGATTGAAAAAATTATTATACTCTTAAACAAATTTCAAAATTTTACCCAGTCTTCAGATAAAAAAAGTTATTGAGAAAATCTTAAGTTCAAAACAGAAAAAAAAAAGAGAAAAAGAGAGACTTAAAAGAATGAATGAGATGCATTTCTTACTTAGATGGGCAAAATTCTTAAATTTAAGGCCTTCTCTTACTGAATTTTAACTATAAAAATGTGAATCTTGGCATTTAGCAGGAGTAATTTGATTTTGAAATGTCCACTTTCACCATTATTTCACCTCCCAAAAAGAATTTTTCATACGTACGACGATGGACTAAGTTTTTTTAAAAAACCAAATTGAGATTGATATTTGCTCTCTAAATAAAATTTTTCAATCTTAAAAAAATAACTCGTTTTAGACCTATTTTGCTTAAAATGAAAAACTCCTATAATATAAAATAACTTGTAATTAGTAGGCCCTAATGAGCATGGGCTCTAGCGAGGGCCCTTCTTGCTCTTGCTCTTGCTGACGACCAGACTTGGTTCAATCTTATTTTTATGGAGACAAAATTTTAAAATTTGAAATACAACACCAGTGCTAGTGTAAAGTGAAATAGTTATTGTTTGAAAATAAATTTTAACTAAAGGATGAAATATGAAGAAAATGTCTAAACCTTATTTTTTGTTTTTAATATATAGCCAAATATATTTTAAATATCCCTCAATAAAAATTACATGGAGTGATTTTTTGTCAACATATATTCCAACATTGACATCACATCATAAACCTTAAATTTCTAATAGTCACGCATATTAATCATGCCTAAAAATTTGTATTATTAATCAAATAAAGATATGCAGTGCTTGAAAACCTTGTGTTCCTTTCGTCCGTAATCAAAGGGTTACAATGTACATGTAAAGAGGTGTAGCCTATAAAAATACCAAGGGCTGGATTTTTTCCAAATGCATCTTCTGGTTATGTAAAATATTTTCAGGTTGTAGCCATCCCGAGATATAAATACGAAAAAAGGAAACTGGCACGCTAAACCTTGCTGTTGCATAAGAGGGTTGTTAAGATTCCTTATATGACCCAAATTGACCTAAATAGGCATGAGGCTGCTGAGCCTTCCTCAGGCATGACCATATCGTATGCTTTCTTATTTTACTTCATTTGTGTGAGTGAGTGATAGCTATACCTCGGAAATACATAGAATCCATTAGAGCAAATTGGTACATTACCCATGTAAATTGACTAGCGGACAACTGTCCGCCTGAGGAAGCGGCTGCCACCACTTCAAACGGCGGGGGAGCAAGAAAACATCGTTGTTTCAAAGTAGTTAGTACACTACACATTCTACCATATACTAAAATCTTAATCCCTCCTTGGCCACCGAAGCACACACGTCACTCCACGACAGATCTAAGTTGGGAGGAGTACCAGAGATCTAAGTTGGACCTTCTTGGGTTAGATTTTATATCCCTCCGGTAAATAAAAAAAAAGAGTTTCGATAAATTAACAATATATAAATATATAAATTTTAAAATTGTATTTTATTATTAAGAAAATTAATTTAAACTTATCTACAATTGAAGAATATAATAAGTTTCATTAATTCTTAACATTAAAATCAGAAAATAACAAAAGAAATCAAATTAAAAATATATATAAAAAACTTTCGTTTTGCTTTTTTTTAAATGTTAAGAGTGAATTAAATTTTATTTTATCTCATTATGTTCTTTATAAATATTAAAAGTGAATCTTATTTTATTTTATTTTATTTTTTTAAAGAATTAAAAAAATATTTCATTTCATTCCGCTTTACGATATCTTTGCTACGGTGGACGTGGGATTAAGGTATAACTAATGTATTTTTGCTAAATAGTTGTATTCGTTAATAAAGAAAAGAAAAAGGGGGGAAATCAGTAATAGAAAGGTGGGAAGTTCTCTCTTCGTCACTGCTGAGGACTTACCTTTATAGTTTATACATATGTTATATGTAAAAAAAAAATGTAAAACTTTGTTAGTTATTATGGTTATTGGATTTTTACTCACTGTCGGTTGGTACTCTGTCTCCGGCTTATCCCCCTTTTCTTTTTTCTTGTTTTGCTGTAAACAGAACCTTAAGACTTTTCTTACGTCTGTTTTCTACTTTATAGACGAGAAAAAGGAGGATGAATCATGAATTGTCAAATAGGTAGGGTTGGGGTGTTTCTGAGGGAAATTCCAACTGCTAACATATATTCAAGTACTTGGGATCTTGTTGTTTTAGATATAATTACAGCAGCACTCAACTCTTGCTTTTGACAATTATGAAATGAAAATCCAGTTTTCTCACCTGTATTTACTTTTTGGGGGGTGGTTTTGATTGAAAACTGGCAAGTGGCTCCTCATGATTTTTGTTGTTTTGGGTTGATTTTTTGGTCCTTTGGGGGTTTTGGGCGACATCTTCAGTCCTGGGTGTCGTGATTTCTAAGAGATTGAAGGATAATAGAGCTTCCTTCAATCAAATTATTGTGGAGTTTGGGATTTAGAGGAGGGTTCGTTGACTCTTTGGTATTCAGCTCTACGAGATATACTAATGGTCTTGTTTGGAATTCTGGGAGAGCAAGAGGTTTTATTGGGTTTTTTCTTTTCGATTTTGATCTAAAGGTTGAAGTTTGAGTGTGAATTTCAAGTGTTGAAATTTGGGTTTTCGGGGAATTCAGGGATTGTGGAATTCTCCTGGGGGATAGAAGCGTTGTCTGATGTTTTCTGTATGAGGCGTTTTGGTACGGAGAATAGGATCGAACTTTGATCTTTGACGAAGGTAGTTCTTTTTGTATTAGACGGGCAGTTGATGGTGTGCTTCTGATTACATATTGGAATTTTAAAATGGATGAATCTCACGCCAGCTCGACTTCGCTGCCACCTTTCCTCGCAAAGACTTACGAGATGGTGGATGATCCTTCTACAGATTCAATTGTATCATGGAGTGGGAGCAATAAGAGCTTTACTGTCTGGAATCCACCAGACTTTGCAAGGGATTTGCTCCCAAGATTTTTCAAACACAATAACTTTTCAAGCTTTATCAGGCAGCTCAACACATATGTAAGTCAAATCGTCCTCTTGATACCTTTCTTTCTTTTTATTTAATAGAATTTTCTTGTTTACACATTTCTGTATGGTATTATGTTTAGGCCTTTGCTTTTCTTTTGTTCTCTCTTTTTTTTCCCCTTCTTTTGGGGGTTATGTTGAATGTGTTGTTTCTGTTTCCTATAGGGTTTTAGAAAAGTCGATCCTGAACAATGGGAGTTTGCCAACGAGGATTTTATCAGAGGTCAACCACACTTATTGAAGAACATCCACAGGAGAAAGCCAGTTCACAGTCATTCTATGCAAAATATACAGGGGTCAAACCACCCATTAACAGATTTGGAGCGGCAGAGATACAGGGATGATATTGAGAGGCTTAAACATGATAAACAATTTCTTATTTCACAGATACAAAGCCATGACCAAGAACGACAAGGATTTGAACTGCAAATGCGGGCTTTAAAGGAGAGGTTGCAACAAATGGAGCAAAGACAACAGCATATGCTGTCTTTTGTATCGCGAGTCTTACAAAAACCAGGACTTGCCTTAGATCACATGCCGCAACTGGAAGGCCATGACAGAAAGAGAAGACTACCCAGAATTGGTTATTTCTATGATGAGGCAAACATGGAGGACAATCAGACGGCAACATCCCAAGTTCCAGTTAGAGAAAATGCAGATAATGCTGCTTCATCAAAGATGGATCTTTTCGAACAATTGGAGTCTTCCCTGGCATTTTGGGAGAATATTGCTCTTGAGGCTGGTGACCCCCACCTTCGAAACCATTCCATTGGAGAATTGGATGAATCTACTAGTTGCCCAGACAGCCCAGCTGTATCATGTGTACAACCTAATATTGATGTTCGACCAAGATCCCCCGGTATTGACATGAATTCTGATCCTGCTGTAGCTGTTATCCGAGAATCAATACCTGAAAAAGAACATGCAACTGGAACTGCTCCTCCTGTGGTTGTCGGTGTCAATGACATATTCTGGGAACAGTTTTTGACTGAGAATCCTGGTTCAACCAACACTCAAGAAGCTGAATCAGAAAGAAAGGATAGTGACAGTAGGAAAAATGAAATAAAACCTGGTGATCATGGGAGATTTTTGCGGAGTATAAGGAATGTAAATAATCTTGCAGAACAGATGGGGCATCTTACTGCACGGAGAGAACTTAATACTGCTTAACTTATTTTTCCAGTTTTTGATGTCCCAGAACTACAGATGTAATAAAGGTAGGCGAGATGTCTTTTATGGTACTGATGTTTGATCTTTCATGTGATCTTATTTACTCAGCTATGCCCTGTGCTTGTTATTTCAGGTGATTTGACCATTACATGCTTAGTGCAGACTTCTCACGCAAAATATGAGTCAGTTTCCTGTTTGTTATCTAACTGGAGCCGGTAAAGTATTATCTATGGGTGAAATATTAGTCATTTGTAAAGAGATAATTTTGAATCATAATCTTGTGATATTGACTCATATTTTTAACAACATTTTGGTTTATAGTCTTTTCCTTTTTTCTGGAATTTGATATTAATCGCCTTGATTTGGTTCGCTTTTGAATATCAGCTGTTAGATTGACCCATTTTTCATATAATGCATGCTGTTCATTTTGGTATAGACTACACATTATTTATAGTTTACTTCATTTAAATTTGTTGTGCTGTTTATAACGTGGAAACTTGGATTTGTTTAACAAATGGTTTAGCTTATCAACCTAACTGCCTGCAGAAAGGGAAAATAGATGGAACTTCTTTTTGGGTCTTGTCTTTTTATTTTTTCCATTAACAAGTCACATGAAGCTTAGGAAATGGTGTGTACCTCATCAGTTTTCTTTAAGGGTATAGAACACTGATATTATTGTTATAGATTGCACGGCAAGGAATGTATGGCGAAATTTATTAGCAATTATCAACTAGGGATATCTCCACTCAAAGAAGGGTAACTTTTGGAAGAACGAAAGGGGAAAAAAGGATGTCTACTTTCAGGCTGCTACAATTGATGGTGTAGTTTTCTGGCAGTGAGTGGTACATGGTACATACAGGCAATGTTGACAGTGCTCTTCAATTCATCCCTTAACATAGCAGCTAAATGATTGATTGTTACGAATTTGATGAATGGCTGTGGTACTGAACTTTGCAAGACCACTCCGCTCCTCAGATAATGTGTCGGCTGGTAGAACGTTCAATCATGCCATGCCATTGTAGCCTCTGAAGGTTATTCATAGAAGATTTAGTCATAGACTTAAGCTGAATCAGAACCTTTAGCTTTTACCCTTGTGTTGGTTGCTACTAGTCGTAGATGTATTTTGTGTTTTCGTGGACTTGGTTGAATCTTGTTGAGTCCAGTCAAAAGAGGCATACCTGGTCCATATGTTTTGGCAGATAATGGGTCAAAATCATATTTGGAGGCGGCGCTATATTATAATTGTCTCTCCTACAATGAAGCTTAGGTCTAAGTGGCGGTTGGTTGGTTTGTTTGCATTTGTTAGGTTGAAAAGCTTCCAGCAGTTGGACTCCCTTATCCCTTATGAATAAATAAATGGGGAGATATTAAAGATTTCTTGTCTTAAAAGATTGTTAAAAAATAAAATAAAATAATGCTACAAATGGTTTTGAAGCTCTTTCTTTTCTTTTTACTGGAAAAACGATGTTCAACTTGGCTGTGAAATCTCCTATACATTTTTAAGATTTGTCCCATATAACTGTAAGCTAGAAAATGATGTGGCAAAATCACATTAGTTGCTAGTTGTGGCAATTGTAGGATCAGATTTTCTATTCTAATTATAATATTTAATTTATATTATATATAAATATATGTATGAGATTTAATTAAGACATGTAGGCAATCGTATCTTGACATGTACGATTACGTAATTGTCTTTTTTTTGGGTCAAATCATCAATATTGTCTTATTCTCTGACCACCTAATTGTAGTTAGCGACATCATTATTAGGTGAATTTTGAGATTTTCACGACAATAAACTGTAAACACTCCACCTTCTGTCTTTTTTGTTTTGGAAAATAGGGAAAATTGTTGTTATAGACCCAAATCCGTACAATCGGTGATAAAGAAATTGTGAACCCAAGCACATGTCTAATTATAATTGAGAGGCAAAGAGGGAACAGGAACACAATTTTGGTAAAAGGCCAAATAAATTTAAACTAGCTAGACTGTACTGCATTGGTAACGTTACATATATATATATATGTGTGTGTGTGTATGTGTATGCATGAACCAATGCGTTACAGTCTAGCTAGTTTAAATTAATTTGGCCTTTTACCAAAATTGTGTTCCTGTTACACACATATACACACATATATATATATATATATATAACAAAATCAATTTCTATTAGCCATGTACTTGAAAGAAGTCCGTAATTGTAAAGAAGGAAAAGAAGGATGGTAAAGAGTGATCAGTAATAAGTAGAAAGGCTTCTTACAAATCAATTTCTAGCCGAAAAGATTTCAACGCAACACTCAATTCAGTTCAGAATATTATTGAAACGGTAAAATTAATACATTTTATATTTCTTTCTTATAAATAAAATAATGATTTTATAAATTAAACTATCAAGATACTTTAACAAATGTGTTGAACTTATTAGATAATAAATTTATTGAACTGACCTAATTATGAGTTGAAACCATGCATGCATAGAATGAGTCAAACCACTTTTACATTCTTAATATTTGGGTCATCATAATATGCTGCTTAACATCAATCATGGTCTATGATTATTAATTGTTTAATTAGAGAATTAAAGATAAATTAAAAGGAGTTTCAATTTTTTAATTTTGTTTATCAGTTAGAATTATAATTTGTAATCATCGTCGATATATTAGAAACCTAATAGGTTACAATAAAGAGCAGTTAAAGAAAGAAAAATTAATTTAAATTAAGTTAGATTTAATTATAAAGTTTGAAAACTTCAAGGATCAAATATGATATATTTGATTTTGTTAAATTATAATTAGAGTTTGACTTTAATAATAATTAGAATATTTAATTTTAATAAAAATAAAACTCTAATGCTTTTTTATTTATAATTAGAGTTGGTGTAATTAAATAGCACAAAAAAAAGAGGACAAATGAAGGAATGTGATAGAAGAAGAGTAAGACAGACGGAGAGAATGAGACAAGAGTTCTTTTCCCCAAATCTTCTTATAAAATGGAGCATTGAAAACTCACTTCTCAATGCTATCTTCTTTGCTACTACCTCGTTGATTTAATTTTCCCTCTTCATCATTCTATTAGTTTGTAAAATTTTTGGTTTTTACCTTAATTGTTGTTTGACTACAATTTCTCTTAAGTTTTAGAGAGAATCAGACGGAATCAATGGGACATTTAATTTTTTTAAAATATATTTTCATTATAATTATCTTATTGGGACATCTGTGCCAACGTGTAAAAAGACCAACCTATGTTGTTGCTATTGTATTATTTCTACTACTAAAATTTTATCTATCATAAATAAATACTCATAACCTAAGGCAAGTTTACCTATCCTTGAACATTAATATAATAACGAATGAAGTGTCAATCCTATATATGAGAAAGCTTGAATGGTCTAGTATATCCTACTACGAAATATTTTTAAAAAAAGTCAACAAATCCCGACGCACAAGGTTCCCCGCTTTGCGAGGATATGATGAAGGAATATTAATAAAAAAGTCAACAAATCCCGATGCATAAGGTTCCCCGCTTTGCGAGGATATGATGAAGGAATATTAATTATATGCAGCCTTCTCTTTGCATTTTTATGAAGAAGATGTTTCTATGAGTCGAACCTGTGACCTTCCATGACTGCTAAATATTTAAAGAATATAAATATGTTGATTGTTGATGGAGCTGAATAGCAAAATGAAATAAAAATCTAGAAAACCCACCAAGAACAAAAGAAAACAAATAATTAAATAGATAATCCATATATGAATAAGCTCTAGATAAGGACTCCCCCTAGCACCATTTTTATAGTCATGATTCATTAAAGTAAGAAGGTTTTAAATATTTGGACCAACAAAAAATCGTAGATTATGAAATGACTCTCTTTTGAGTTACAATTATCTACTTTCAAGTTGATTAGTTGATCTCTCTATCTAATTAAAACTCCAAAAATGCAATTAGTTCTATGAATTTTTATGAAAGGTTTGATCCTAATACTACAAGATTTATGTAAGCTTCTCTCTAGCACTCCGCGTAACTTCTAGTATCTAATCCACGCATATGTAGGTTTTGTCAAATCATCCACATGCAAATTAATATTAGATAAAATAGTTAACCTTAGTTAAATCGTCTTTAAGTTCAAATATATTTCACAAAAATATCTATATTTCACAAATAAAATTAAATCAATCCTTTAAAAAGACAATACTAGGTTCTTAATAGTTAAACATATAAATAAATAAGAATACATCATCTTTACACCAACAAACTTAAGTGATAAAATAAAAGACATCAAAATAGAAAGAATTATAGATAAAAACTATATATTCCAATTAACTTTAATTTTTTGGGTGATTTCTAGTATTCTTCTCTGTTAAAAACGACACAAAGTTTTTCTCTATTAAAGTAATGGATAGGCATAAATATAAAAGAAAAGAAAAATGAGAAAAATCCCCTAAATTAGGATTTTCCATTGCCTTTATATTTTCGTTCCGTCGCGAACATGTTATAAAACATAATTGTGTCCTAAGTTATGTATCTTATTCCGAAGAGGGACATGGAATTTGACATAGTCATATCCTAAGTTGTGTATCTTATATCAATATTTTTAATATAGAACTAGGATCGGACACACTCATGTCTAAGACTATAGATTTCACTATAACTTTTCTCGGCACATAGGTTGATGCATGACCACATAATTCTTTGTAAATTCTCTACCATATGGTCCCTTCTTTACTTGTGTATCTAACTTTGTCTCATCTCTAGGTTATTCGAGAAGTACACAACCATGTGTTAGGTTGTTTCAGCCAAGACTTTTGTTTTCTTCATATTTTCACTTTTAATCTTCTCTAATTCTTAATAAATCTAATCTCAAGACAATATCTTAATTACTTAAAAAAGTAGCATAAATTGAGTAAACAAAGTAATTTAAGCATAGAAATAAAGCAAAATACTAGTAAAATATACGTATGTTTAACGTACATCAATAGTTAATTCATCATTATTAATAGTGACACTACGATAAAAAGTGCTTTAGGCAACAGAAAAAAAAAAACTATAAGTCCAATTATCGTTGTCTTTTTATTAAGACAATAAAAATCATATTGTTACAAAAAGTGGCACTGTAATAAATATAAAGCAACAAAAGTTTTTGATTAGGCAACAAAATAACAGAATGTTGCTTTAAGTTTTAACCAAGGCAACACATTAGTTTCAAACTATAGCAACAATGTTAAATAGATATTGCAACACTTGAAGTCTTTTTAGGCAACAATGTTAGATAGATAAGACAACAAAGTAAACTTTTTAAGGCAACAATTTGTAATAATAAAATAAACAATTTATTCTTTTGTTACCAATAATATTTAACGTAAAAGCAAACTCTTTTCATTATGTAGGCATCAATATCCATATATACATTGAAAGCAATATGTAGATATTAATGTACTTCTTAATTGTTTGCGTATTATTAAATGTCAACAACCAAAAAATTGCATTTATATATAATATATAGTCCATAAGAACTTGTAAAATTCATCATTTAACATATCCAAAATACAAAAGCAAATTACATGCAAGGAAAATTACATATTCTTCAACAATTCTTCATCATTTATACAATTCGAAATCAGTATTAGACTTCTTCACATTGGCTCTGTAATCTTTCTCAAAGTCCTTTGAAAATATAACGTACTGTTTACTGCATGCATTCTAGCTTCCTGACAAATAACACAATAATTCAATTCTTTTTATGAACAAATTAAGAAAGCATGAACATAAGAATTAAGGAAATGAAATCATGCCATAAGAAGGATAAAAGCATAGGAATTGAAATATCACCTTCATCACAAGTATAAAGTCAATTTCGAAAGGCTCAATCACAAGTATAAAGCAAATTTCGAATGGCTCAATCAACCACATGAAGTACATGAACAAGTATAACTATATTGTAATATCTCCAATTTAGCAGCTTGTAGCTGAATATGTTGCTGATAATATTATGAACATGTATATATATCCTAGGAAATTGACCTTTATTATGAACATGTATATATATCCTAAGAAATTGACTTTAACAAATATTAAGGTAACTACTTGACTATTTTCACTTCTCTTATCAGTTTATGGAGTACTTTTAACAGAATTTTAAAATAAGAAAGATGGTGTAAACAGAGAATTTACCTTGAATTGTTTTGTGTTCTGCAGTTACTTGCTGAGGAGTTTCTGAAAGCAGAAGACTTCAGCCTAACTGCATATGAGAATGAAGATGGTTTTTATGGTTTAAGCTTCTGTTAACTGGAGAGCAATCAATTTTTAATGAAAATGGCAAAGCAGTAGTGTTGAGTGAGGAGAATTTTAGTGAATTCATTACCAAGAACAATTATGTGCTGTTGAACTTCTATACCCCATGGCTTCAATAGGGCAAGCTTCTGGCACATGAATATGAAGCAGCGGCTGCAATCCTCAATGATGAAGCAGTGATTGCCAAGGTTGATGTTGTTACTAAAACCATGTTGGCCTACAAGTACAAAATTCAGGGTTATCGTACTCTCTTCTTCTTTGTAAATGGAGTCCATAATGAAACATATTACTATGATAGAACAAGGTATGCTTCTGTTTACACTATATCTCATTTCTATTTTGGTAGGTAGTACTATAACTGTAGACAAGATAAGACTACTGCTGCTATAACAGACCGAAAAACCACTATGAGATGACGAAAACCACCAATGTTGCAACTACAATTTGAAAACTATTTCAGTTGTCATATTATTTGATTACTCCAGGTTTTAAGATGACTAAGGGCAATGAATGTAGCGTGTGCAGATATGAACTATGCCAAATCAAAACAGTTGATATGAAATACAGAAAATGGAGAAAATGAGTTGATGCTGACATAATTTGTTTACACTGTAGAGATGAAATTGCAAAATGCGTATTGCAGAAAATTGAAAAGTATCATCCTATGCCATAATGAAGATAGAGGAAGCTGCATATTTGATGTTGGTCTCTGCTATATCTTCCAAGTTACTGTTTGAGACTAAAGATGGTCAATAGGTTTTCCAACCAGTCTAATGTTTCAACCTTAAATACAAACTTAGAATTTATAAACTCATAATTGCAAATAAGCAAAGCACACCACACTTCACCAACCAAAGCGTAAACTTAAAAGAACATATTTCAGGGGGCGCTTAGTTCACAGAGGGTAATGGGAATGAGAATAGGAATAAATATAGTGGGGAATAGGAATGGATATAATCACTATAATAATGAAGGTTGGTTAAGATGGAGGAATAATTACCATTATCTTTGATGGTGGTTGGTTTGTTAAAAATCTTGAAAAATAAAAATTTGTTAAAAATTTGTTTTATATCAAAATTTAAATATATTTTAATTAATTATATTTTATGCACCCTATTTATAATGACAAAATATTTAAAATCAAGTATATTGCGGTATTTCATTTTTAATAGCTCTTGAAGAAAAAAAATACTCCAGTATTTTCTTGCATCAACATATCATTAGTTACATAATATCCTCAAAATATAGTTTAATAATCGAAAATATTGT
>JAOQMS010000002.1:20618920-20639019 GCA_027563885.1 Erythroxylum longipes
CAAAATGCTTATACACAATAAGCAAATATTCAAATATGCAAAGCATAAAATGTACTAAATTTTCTTAATATTCTAACTCCTAATATGGGGTGTTACACAAACTTAGCAGTGAAATTGTCTAACCTTGACTTAATAGTATTCTGAAATGTTGCTTGTTTCCTTCCTTGGTGACAAGTTGTTTCGCCTTTTTATTCTATGACTGCTTGAAGGAATGGCCGATGATCCTTGTGTATTGATACCACAACAAGTTCATCTTCACTGTCCGATGAAGAATAGACTGTCATATTCTCTGTGCTATTAGCCTTAGCACTTGCTTCAGCTATATCCGGTCGCTTTGAGTCCGGTCGCTTTATCTTTACCCCACACCATGTCCAATTTTCGTAAATGTGGGAATTTAAAGTTCCACATTTCAATTGCATTCTTGTGATTCTGTAAAAAAGAATTACAAGAAGAAGAATATTAAGAATGCAATAACAAGAAAATGTTATAATTATGAAAAAAGAAACTACTGAAATAAGAGTTCAATCAACTTTTGAGTTAGATGTCCTTACCAAGCACCATTCTTCAAACCATTGTTTCTCACAATTGATCTTATGCTCAACATCATCCCACTGACAGCCACTTTGCATGCACATTTCAAAAATTGGATTGTACTTATTTCTTAACCATTTAATCTTAGAGTCAATGTGAGGATCAACATCCTTATCAAAATTGGGAATCTTACTCAGCATCATTTTGTGCACTTCAACCATGTAATTATTCTTAAATCCCCCATTTACTTTCTATAAAGGACAACAAGCTACTTCTTGCAAAACGTCGACCAAGCTTCAACCTCATCATCCTTCCAATACTGCTTATTCTTTCCCCTCCCACAAGCAGCCATAGCCATTCCTAATAAAAGAACGACAAAGTAACAGTTATCAAAGAAATAACATATAACAAAAATAACTTTGCTGAAAAATTTAAAGCATGCACATATAATCTAATAAGTCATGAACACATAATTAACCAAACAGAGATGTTCACATGGGTGCATTTCAAAAGTAATCCAATAACTGAAAGTTATATATTACTGATATTAAACAAACATAGATGTTCAACATTCAGGTACATTAATCGAAATCAAAACATTTCAACAATAATAATAAGCATATGAAACAAACATATCTTAAATTACTAATATACATCATTATCATTGGATCTATTCATCCATATATTATACATGTTGGTTGCCATATTATTCCTGAATGTTAACCACTCATCAGTTGCACTAATTTGTGTAATGTATTCCATTTCATCTTCTTCTTCACTCTCATCTTCCTTACTATTCTCTTCATCTTCAGTGATTGAATCTTGTGGATCAAAGCTCATGAACTTGCGAATCAAGTTATGCAGAAGGGAACAAGCCATTGTAATGAGAACTTGGGTTTCAATTGAGAAAAATGAAGGGGATGAAAGGATCTTCCATCTTCCTTTCAACAATCCAAAGCATCTCTCAATAACATTCCTTGCTTTGGAATGTTTCATAGTAAAGTATTTCTCTGCTGTCTTTGGTCGATGGCCATCAAATTCTTTGACATAATAGCGTTGTCCTTGATATGAAGGAAGAAATCCATTTGCATTGCAATATCCAGAGTCAACCAAGTAATAACATCCTTCATAATTCAACAATAAGTTATGATTAAGCATCATAACTCAAAGAGAAACAAAATTGGATATTGTAATAGAAATTTACCTCGAGGGACTCGTAGACCATGAGGTCTTGAGATCGCATCTCGAAGCTCACGACCATCGTGTGTAGAGCCCTCCCAACTAGGCAATACATATATGAATTGCATGTTTGGGCAACAAACACCTAAAACATTTGTTGAAATACATCATTTTCTTGTCTGATATCGGGGCTTATCTTCATTAGGAGGTGTAACTTTAATTAGTGTCCCGTTTAAGGCTCCTAGGCAACCCTAAAAATTAAAACTAAAAGGTGATTTAGCATATAAAAGTTATGATATTAATGTTATAGGTTAATTATAATGTTAAATTACCTGAAAACATTTACATCTCTTATCTTGACAATCTTGAGTAATGGGCTCTAGCTTTTTGAGTAAAACATGATGCAATCTTATAATTGCATGAAGAACTTGATGGAATTGCCGACTTACGGTTTCTTTATTACGGATAAAAAGTAGGCTTATTGTCCTACTCTTTTTATGGTGAGCTAAGGTGTATATGAACATTGCTACAACCTCTTCTACGAATGTATTCCTATTGTATTTTAAACCTCCAACATCTCTTACCATATCACACAATATCCTAAAGGTTGCTTTATCCATACGAAGTTCACTAATGCAGGCATTATCACAATCCATAGTCAATCTAAACATCCATCTCATTCTATCAATCCTTTTTTCTTCCTTTGTTTTAATTTCACGGACCTTATGTTGAAGGTACAAACAATAGATAACATAATGGATAGCAAATAAGAAAACCATCATATTATTTGTTGTTTGTTGAAGTATGAAAAGTTGCTTTAGTTTGTGCCGTCGTTTGCGAATAGGGGGCGAGCCATATTGATCTACATTAAAAAAATTCAGAAATTAATTGTCCAAAATATAGGCAGGGCATGTTGAAAAGTTAGGCAATAGCAGTGGAAAAGAGATAAAACAAGAAGTGAAGGTAATAGAGAAAGAAGATCAAGAAGAAGATCAGTTCCTATGCCTACTTTAAACCAGATAGCTGATGTACTTCCAGTTCCCAACCTTGATAAAAATAAATCAAGTTTAGGTCAATTGATTAATAAAGGATATAAATGAACTTTGTTAGTGGTAAATGAGTGATAATTGATATTAAAGGAGCTCAAATTAATGAGAATTTGCATGAAGAACAAACTTTTTTTTATTGATTAGAATGTTAAGAAAAGCCTTTTGAAGAGAATACTTTTATAAATGTTGCTAAGTTGCCTATGTGTGGTAACAAATTAGTAATATGACATAACATAATAAGAAATGTTTGTTTTGATGTTGGTAAAATTGTGAATGACAATGATGTTGTGCAAGATCTTTCCTAAGTGATTAAAACTAAAGAAATTTGTCAATCACATCAGCTCAGTAAGCAAGCAAGATTTTATTTTATAAACTTCTTAAAGAGCAAAGTAAAGGTTGGAACTAGTTCACTATGATGTATGTTAACCTATGAGTGAGGTTTCACTAAATGAGAGTAGATTGTTCGTGTTATTTATGTATGACTATAGTAGATATACTTGGATAGTGTAGTTACACCATATTTGATAGTGTAGTAACACTATATTCAATAAGGCAACAACCAAGAGGGAATGGGTTGCATCTATGAAATGGGAAATTTTCATGATAAATAAGAGTGAAACAACACTAATAGCAGTAAAACATCATCAGCCCAAAGACAAAACACAACTTAAAATTGAAAGACACCGTATTGAGTTGTCCTATCCTTTTCCTTCCATGTTCAATCATATGGTATAAGCAAATTATGTTTCTTTATGTAGAGACATTTATATTGAGCATAAAATATGAGCTCCGGAATCTAAGAAACGCAAGTGCATAAATGAAGAACTTACAAGAACTCGATCTCGAGGTATTTCTTGATGATCTTGTTAGATTCTTGAGGTCGTTCACCTACATCATAACCACAGACATCGTTTAATGTAAAAAAAAATATGACTCTAGGTATTGGCAAAGATATTAGCATAAAGTAATAAAAGCAACAAACTTGTAAATGTAAGACTAAGAAGGAATAAGGAAACAACAGAGTAATCAAAAAGGCTAACACAGATTTGAGCATATCATATTTCAGTAGTAACACTTCTTCCTTCTCCTTAATTTTCTCATTATTCTAATATGATATTCAGTAAACCTACATCATTGATCTTCTCATAATTATGCCTAAAAGTTCGGAATCAATGACCCCATGAAAATTGGGTTTCTATGGCATAAGATGCCTCAAAGAAGATAAAGTAAGAAAGGAATTGGGGATTGATGGTCGTAAGAATTACAGAAGCCCCAGATAAAGGAGGAAAAGTTTTGGTTAACCAAGCATTTCAGCATCTGTTTCAGAATATAAAGGAAGTTGCTACAGGCTTTTATAATTCACTTCAGTGTTGTATAAAACCTTTTATATAATTAACTTTCAAGTTAACTTAATGTATGTATAGAAGATCTATACATATATCAATTGAATAATATGATTAATTGCAAATGTGATATCATCTCGTCAATAGATGTAATTACTACACACACACACACACACACACACACACATACATACACACACATGTATATCATGTTCTCTGTTGGCTTTCTTTCTTGTTATTGTAATTTGTTTTCTGCAATGTCTTTTATATGCCCAGTATGGAGTCATGTCCTATAATTTGTCCATTGTAATATTTTCACTAAAAAGTCCATTGTAATACTTTCACTGAAGAAATTAAAGAGGTTTTCTTTATTTTTTGGTCTCTTTTCTTCTTCATTTATCCTTGTAGTTCATCAAGTTTTGTCAGATTTTGAGTTTGACTAAGAAGTTGATATGAATTTTGAATTTGCATCCATTAATTTAATGTGACATGACCAAACTCTTATTATAAAAAGTCAAAGGCTAAAGCCACAAAACAAACTAATTCTATCTACAAACTGAAGTCAAGCCTTTTCTTCAACACTGATCACAGATTGGCCTCTGCTTCAAGCAAATCCTTATTTTTTTCTTGCAAAGTTTAGCCATCATGTTTGGAGCTAAGCTTTTTTGTATCAGTGCTAGACTTAGGCAATTCCAAGACTTCAAGTTAAAAAGAAAATGAGGGGCATCTAATTCTTATGCGTCTCCCTAGGTAAGAAGCATCGCAAGCAACAGTAGGACCTTTATTCTATATATTTATATATATATATATAATATGTACTTCAGCTATAGAAATTAAGTTATCCAGTTTTAGTAATTACCATATATATATATATATGTATGTATATATTGTATATATCAATTTAATCCTTTTCCAATGAACTACCTCACTTTGATCCTAATAAATTTGGAATGTGTGAATTAAATTTAAAGAGAAAATGCATGCTTACATTTACTCTTTCCATTCTACGTATCTCATCTTCTAGTAAAGATAGCTGTGTTGCATATATACATACATACATATATATATTTGCAATCAACAAGATACATATAATGGATACAATCAACAGGACCGATGCAATCTTTAAGCCGTTTCTAGTGTAAGTGTAGTCCATTGTGTTAGGCCAAGTGTATCAATCAAAAAACATAAAACGGTGGTTGAAAACGGTTACCTACCCAGGATATAAAAGCAAGTCATAAGTTTGAAGAACAAGATTAAAGTTCCTCACTTCCTAACGTTCACTCTTCATTATCACTCAACATCTCAATTAGCTAAAGTACTAGCTTTCTGTAGTTTATATAGCAGATCTTTATTCAAAATTGGGTAATAAGTAGGAAGGGCCTATGCAGTTTAATGCTTGCCATATTGTTCATTCATTATTTTCTTTATCTATTCGCAAAATCGCTCAAACTCTACATTGGTTCTTGTGTTCCATTACGATTTATTTTCAATATAGGCTATGCATGGTTTCTATAGCCAGTTACTGTTTATGAATTCATTCCATCAGGCTATCCTCTTTGGCATACATCAGCATCGCAATCTTTGACTACTATCTTTAAAGACCTCAACTTTGGACTTTATAAATTAGCCACCAACTAAATCATTCTAGTGTTTCACAATGAAGCACAAATAACTACCATGACATATTGATTGGAAAATTGACTCCTTATAACAAGCGAGGCATCTATAACAAACTCAAGGGCAGAGGGAAAACATACTGGTAAGGAAAATTACCTTTCTTCTCCTATGATCAACAGACTCAAGAGTAGAATGCAATTTAGAAACCTGGGTTGCATCTCCTACTTCCTCCATGGCTAATGTTCAAGCAATATCCTGATAAAAATAAAAGCAGCAGTATAAAGAAAAATTAGACATGCTTAGAATCTCAAAACAAATTCTAATGAACTTATTAAAAATTTTCTCAATACCCAGAACAAGAAATGAAATGGAGGAGAAACGACATTGATAGAGATTAAAGAAAGAAAGTACATAAGAAAATAGATTTAGAATCGAAAACCTTAACCTAGTAGAAAAGAAATCCAGTAGAAAAGAAGAGAGAAATATGCTATATCAACAAAAACAAAATTGAAGAAGAAAGAAAGGAAGAACATTACCAGTGCTATTCTTGGTTTCGAGTGTCTCTATAGTGGGCTACAAGGTCGGGTGTCTCCAAAGTGGGCTACAGGGATAGTTTGTGGAGAGATTTGCCAAGGTAGACGATTATGGGTAAGAGGAAAACAATATCTGTTACAAAGAGAGTGAGTTTGGAGGAGTAAACATTATGGCGCCAGAACGCGTACCAAATTAACAAAGTAATGACTCCCATTCCTCTCGATTACGAGAGGAATAGAGCATTACCTTAAACTTTGGAATGAAAACATTACCTATTCAATGATAGCATCTTACTAAACAATACTTTTCATTCTATACTTATACCTATTTTTTCAAACCCACTAAACAAGCACACCTTCAGAACTTAGTAACCTTGATGGAAGTAAACAACCATGAATCTCGATAGTTTTTCTGCTAAATCCATATCATTAATCCCAGTTTAAAGTAAAATCTCTGAAATATTTATCATTATGAAATCCAGAGAAAAAAATAATAGCTCCAATTTTTCAATAGTTTATTCATTTTAGGAAAATTTTAGGGGACCAAAAAACACTCTCCTAAGTATATGAAGTTTGATAGTAATTAAGAAGTTTAGGATTAATCGTATCTCTTTGTAAAAGTTAATTTTGTAGTACCAAGACTTTTGCTTATAATATATCGAATTAAAATTGACTGATGAAAAAAACTTAGTATTCCTATCTCATTGCCCTTTAAGCATCTTGCTATAACATTGATTTATTTTTATTTTATAATTGTTGCTCAAGTACAATTAAGTAATTATTGGCAAATTCTTTCTAGCTAAAATTCTCATTTTCTTCTAGCAATTATTTACTCTATTCTAACAATTTTCAAGAATTTTGCTAAATATCCCAGACCATAACTTTTGCAACTAATTCTAAACTTCTTAAATATTAGGCATGTCCAAGTAATTCGACTCAATCATAATTATAATATATAATTTCATCCTTTCGTTATTCAATATTTCAATTAGACATAAAGTATGAAATTAATGTTTATTCCTTTAAATTCAATCATATTCGTTCTTATTAATTAATAATTGACTTATAATTAATATTTTAAAATACCATTTCAAATCTCAATTGACTCAAAATAAAGAATTCCTTAGATTACTACTAAAAGAGCATAGTAGAACATTCTCTTAATTATTTTAGTATGAAAAATACTTTATTGACCCACTTAACTATCTTTGTATAGTCCATACTATATTTAAGCTTTACTTACTATGCAATCCTACATAAAATAAGTCATAAATAACATTAAAATATAATAATGCACAGATGGTGTTGGTAATCTCAAGTCTAAAGATTACTTATACAACCACCATAATATAGAAATTCATACACAAAGAAGTAATATTTTATTTGAGTTCTTATAATCGAGTCAATTAAGTGAATTTGTAATCTAATAAGCTTCTATAAGTTTGTTTAAATATTTCTATATTTTAATTTATGAGATTAATTATTTTTTTAGTAATGACTAATTTTACCGTTATATCAATATCCCATCTTAATTAAAGTGGGTAATGTTAAAAATTGAACTTGTTAATATCCCGTTACTACCTAATTTCGGTCAGTACAACGCGGTAAATTCACTGCTAAATGGGAACAAGCCAATGAACAGAGGATTTCACGCCGATATTCATAACTCACTACTGAAGATGAACGCTAAAAGTGTGAATACTTGAGGAAGCATATCGTTTTGGTAATTTACACGGTATGGTTACAAGTTTTTGCGTTGAACGGTCAGGATAAGAGGTGTTCAGTCTCCCAATTCAGAGTCGAAAAAAGCCTTTTTCAGTTCAAACCATACCTGCCTGAACACCTTGATAATGAGGCTATGATACTCATCAGAGTTCAGCGTCAGATAGCACGCTAAGAGCTCTTCGAGCTCTTCAGGCCTGCTAATTCCCTTCTCTTGAATCATCTCTATCATTGAATCCCTGAAGTCCTTATGTGGATCCGACGACAATGTTACAACTGCAAAACTCTCCAATCCCATTGACGAGTTTTCTTTCTTTGTTCTCGACTTGGCCTTTTTCTGGCCTTCAAGAGCTTTCACTTTGCATATTTCTGATGTTCTTGGGGAGTAAACTCTGAATTTGCTGCTCTGTTTTGGCCTTTTTCTCTGTATTTCCCTGCTTATGTAGATGGATTTTCTCTGCCCCTTACTCCTTGACTTCAATTCTTCTATCTTCATCTCCTTCAACTTTTGCCATTCGCAACTCAAGCTTTCCATAGAAAGTCCGTCACTTTCCTTTCCAGCAGCATACATAGAGTCTTCTTCAATTTCTCTGGTGTATAATTCTTTTGAAGAGACATTGCAATTTTCTCTTGAAGAATAATTAGCTGGCAAAATACCATCCTTTCTCTCAATCTTCTTACTTGTCCTTGTCAGCCCCTTTCCGTCACCATTTTTTGCAGTTGATTCCGTTGATATGCATTCTGCTCCGTATACTTTTTCTTCATCAAATTCCAATTGCCTCTCTTCAAAAGCCTTTTTGCGTGCTTTCCCATGTTTCCTATCTACTTCAAGTATCAGTCTTGGTGTTCTAATTTCTACCACCTTTCCTCTTGTATCTGTTTCCATCTCTCGAAAACTCCCTACTACCCTCGTCAATCCTCTTATTTTTCTTAAACCAGAAACACTATTCGTGAACTCCTTATAATACTCACTTGCATCATTTGATCTAACAGTCTGGCAACTAGATGCTGCAAAACCAGAGTCGTCATCTGAATTTTGTCTGACTGAATTTAAGACGTTTCTATTCTTTTGGCCATCAAAACCATCCTCTCCGAAACCTCCATAGAACCTGCCTCCATCAACCAATTGTGGTGAGCTCAGTGTCTCAGGTTTCCACTTGCCTTTTCGCTTTGCTTTTGCATATCTCTCTGCGGGGTTCAAGCTAATTTGCTTGAATTTCGTCAGCCAAGATGCGGGAAGTACATGAGACATCAAAGAAGGTCGGGAAGAAGACGGTAAAGTAGGTTTCTTTCGCCCCAACTTCATCCTTGTTCTGCAACCAATGTGTATGATCCGTTTTTTGCGTGTTTATGGGACTTGAATTGTGATAGATAGAGGTTGTGGAAAAAAGAAAGATTATATGAAATTGGAGGTGTGATAATGGGACTAGCAGAGAAGCAGTTAGGGGACAGTTAGGCGGATTAATAGGGACGTGAGTTTCTCAATCACTTTGAGCCAGTTTTTCTTTTTGGTTTCAAAAGAAAGGCCCGCTTGAGTCTTGTGACCACTTTACCTGTTTTATTTTGCAAATGGGGACCGTCTGGATCCTCTGGGTGAAGGAGCACCTTAAGTCCATTAATATTATAATTATCACTTTTGTCCAATTGTTTCGAACTTCTTTATAAAAACATGTAAAGGGAAAGACTATGTATAATTGATGTCTCTTTCCCGACTTTTGCAAAGTAGGGAATCTTTTGCACTGAACTTCGTTGATTTCACTCTGTCCGATTGTTTTACGACCTCCTAAACATTACCAGTGTACTTGCACTGGCAGTCCACCCTGAGTAGTGACCTGAATGAGCTGTTCTTGGCTCTGAAATGAAGAAAGATTTTGAACGATTGGGACTGCTAGTTTTTCTTTTGGTCTTGGGTTTAGTGGGTTGAGGTGAAACTCTTTACTTCCTTTTGTTTGCAAAATTACATCATTGCCTTCTTTTGTCTTTTGCTTTATTTTTGGTTTCTAGATTACATGACCTTCCCTTAAAGTCAAAGACCAGCACAGTGCATGGAGAATAAGGTAAAAATGAAATATGATTTACATTGTACAATGGGTTTAGCTCTTACAAAGTTGAGAAAAATACATGATTGTTGCACCAGAAGGACAATGGTCAAGAAACTTTGGAATTACTTAAGGAGTGATGGAGGCATTACTTTGTTTTAAAGGAATGCAAAGAATCCACATCTTCATCAGAGAGTTGGCACAACGAAAGAGTTTGCTTGTGGGGAGACCAAGGTAGTTACTGTTTCTGTCAATGTGGTTTAATATTTGAGGATGAAGCAAATGCAAGTAGAAGATAACGAGCACATTATTAAAAATTCAATTATATTTATCATTGTCTCAGACAAATTTAGCATAGATTCCATGTGGGTATTTGTTTTAAATGGTGCAGCAGCTATATCTTGGTTCTTGTGTTCTGGCTAAGTGCAAACTGTTGAATGTTGAGTTCAAAAGGTCAAATGCTTTCTTTTAGTTAGTCAGTCTTGTATGCTTTAGTTTCTTTTAACGGGAACAAGATTTGCTTTGAATTCTTTCCCATCAAATGGTTTAGCAATTTGTGAACAAGAGAACGAGGACATATAAATATGAGAAAAGCATATTGAAATGTTCTTTTCTTTTCTGGTAAGAAAGTTGGTCTAAGAAAGGCATAAGTAGGCTTCTATGGAAACAGAATGAGTACCCACCAAACCATAGTTGGATAAAAATAACATTATCATTTAATTATTGAACCTCCAAAAAGGACCATCAGAACATGAACTTTAAAAGGACTACAAGGAAGAGTATGTTCAATGCAATAGGAAAGTGAAAAAATTGATAATCAGTCAAAATTTCACATTTGCGTTCAACTACTAATCCTCAAAGAGTAAAGCATGCTATATATCTGAAATCAACCTGGCATTTTAGTCAGTCATGGCTCGACAAAGGAAACCAAACTGTTTTCTCGTTGTTCTGGTTTTCTCATCTGTAGGATTCTGTGTTACCGCTGGAAGTGAGTATGTATCAGCAGTGGGCGATCCAGGAATGAGAAGAGATGGTCTAAGATTGGCTATAGAGTCATGGAACCAGTGCAATGAGGTTGGAGACGAAGTTCCTCAAATGGGCAGCCCTAGATTTGGAGATTGTTTTGATCTATTCAAGGCTTCTCCAAAGAAAAAAGGTAAGGTTTCTTGCAAAGAACGAAGTGCCTTATTATGGATTTGATCAAAATGCAGCAACTTGAATTCAGCATAGTCAATTCGACAGACTTGTCTGATCCATTGTACATTGTGAACATAAAATTGTTATTTCTAGTTTGTATTGGAAGTCCAGACTCCGGAACTAACAAACATAACTTCTTTCCGCGGTTTTTTTAATCACAGAAACGAATTGTTCCCTCTGCAATGTGTTGCCATACATAGTGGTCCACAGAGTTACAGAAGAAGACAACAAGCTAGGTGTTGGAGACCCTTTCCCTGGATTGCAACCCAAGTCCCTTTTTGATGAAAACCTTTATGCTGCAGAGAAGGAACTCTATTTAGGCTCCAAGTGTCAACTTGAGGACACCCCAAATCCATGGCAATTTTGGATGATCATGCTCAAGAGTGGCAACATGGACACATTTGCAGCCAAGTGTCCCAAAAATGGGCAGAGAGTGGGGCCTTTCGGTCCTGACACTGGGTTCCCTTGCTTTGGACGAGGTTGCATGAATCAACCATTCATTTATCATGAATACACCACATTACAAGGACCTAATAGGAGTACACTCAAAGGAAGGTTTTATGGTTCCTGGGACTTGGATGTTGATATGAGAAAAGGACTGCCAGATAACATCTCTTACCACTCAGTGGCTTGGGAGAAGGAAGTTGGACAAGGAAGTTGGGTTTTCCACAATGTCTTGAGGACTTCAACAAAGTATCCATGGTTGATGCTTTACTTGAGATCTGATGCCACGCATGGAGTCTCAGGTGGATACCATTATCCAACAAGAGGAATGTCCAAAATCGTGAGTAAATATTTTCCTTTTGCAACATATTCGAGTCAATCCTATAGTTCAAATATTAAAAGTATTGATTCATGAGAAAAAAAAAATTACAAATCAGCTAATCGATCAGATTAAGCCTTTTTCCCCTTGCAACCAAAACAATTAGAAGAACAAATATTAAAAGATAGTTACTATACTTGACAAATGGAGAATCATGCAGATACCAGAATCGCCCAACTTTAAAGTAAGGTTCAGTTTGAACGTACTCAAAGGCGGGGGTCCAAACAGCCAGTTTTATCTAATGGACATGGGAAGCTGCTGGAAGAACAATGGACAACCTTGTGATGGCAATGTCACTTCAGACGTTACAAGATACAGTGAAATGATCATAAACGTCAATACAACTTCGTGGTGTCATCCCAACAATCTTAACGCCTGTCCTCCTTACCATACGTTTGGTAACGGAACGAGGATCCATCGCAATGAGACTGGTCTCTTCCCATATGCAGCCTACCATTTTTATTGCTCTCCAGGAAATGCAGAATTTTTGGAGTTTCCTTATAGTTTTTGTGATCCATATAGCAATCCTCAGCCCCAGGAGATACTGCAGATTTTGCCTCATCCAGTTTGGGGTCAGTATGGATACCCTACAAGGCAAGGTGAGGGCTGGGTTGGTGATCCAAGGACATGGGAACTTGATGTTGGAAAGTTGTCACATTCACTTTACTTCTACCAGGTTTGTTTTCATACTAGTTGATATTTGCTCAAAGAAATGAAATATACACATAAAGATGGGGAATTTAAAGTCGCTTTTGTTTAAAAAGGGACTTGCTACTGAGTTGTTGAATGACATGGGAAAGGAGAGCTGTGTGGCTTGCGCTAGTAGCGGTAGGGTTTAAAGAATCGTGCAATTTGGAAATCTACTTCTGGGTAGCTTTAACTGATTTTTTTTGTAGGATCCAGGAACTCCTCCAGCACGGAGACGATGGATGTCTATTGATTTGGGGACGGAAATTTTCAAAGATCCTAACCAAGTTGCTGAATGGACTGTCAGTGACTTTGATATCCTCATACCTAAAAACTAAATCCCTAAGCCAGAATGTTCAGAAACTTAGGAAGACAAATCAAATTGTACCCTAAGGGTCTCTTTCGTTTTGACACACAAGTAACCAAATTTGCAAGGTTCATGGCTCTTTTTTTGGTCTCCTTGCCGTTGTTCTTTCGCCTTTGGATTAAATAATTTTTTTAAAAAATCAAGTTGCTTGTTCTCACAACAATCAACAGTGCTTCTAGGAATTTTAAAGAGAACTAAAGATTGATTTGCTTGCTACTTAAAATTTTATCCTTTTTATGATCTATTCAAAGAAAGAATTTGTAAGTTACAAGTATAACCAAAAACAGGAGATCCCAGTAAGCTGTATAAATCTAACAAGGCTGGTTAGTACCATTACAAAACTAGCACCAAAATGGACATAGATATTGAGACTTCCCTAACGAAGCTTGACTCCCTATTACGAGCAGAGTTTCCAGCATATGAATATCCCACAAGCAGTCTACCGAAGTGTAAGGCATAATTCTCACATCTCTGAAACTCACTAATAAGTGATGCTACCTTACTTCTTGCATCGCTTTGTACTTGTGAACAATAAAGTTTGAAGCACACCAGCCAATGCTAGTGCTCTCATAACCCTCTCTGTTGTAACCTCCTAACTCCTGCACAACTCAAGCAATGCAACAACAACATTCTCTTTCCCTTTTGGTGTCCCACACCCTAACTCCTGCACAACTCAAGCAATGCAGCAACAACATTCTCTTTCCCTCTTGGTGTCCCACATGACATCATTCCTATTAAGCCAGTGACAACCATAGCTTCTATTATAAAGATCTTAGATACTAGACTTTTACTGCAAGTTGTGCCTACTCCTTTTTACGACAATCTCACTTATGTCCGTTATAGTAAGATTCAGTCACTCCTTCTCACGACAATATCATTTATATCTGTTAAAGTAAGATTCAGTCTTCCCATGTGATCGTTGACTAACAAAACTTTGTTCTCGAACACCTCACGATCTTCTCAGTATTTAACTCTCACATTCTTGCAAGAAAGCTACGAAAGCACTAGAATATTATTGGCAATAATTGAAGCACAAAAGAGATACCTTAAATGCTAACTTTTATTACTTTTATTAAAGTATACAATTAAATGCTCTCTTAATCTCTGTGTGAGGAGCAAGGCTCAAACGAGCTATTTATAAATATCTTTGGCTTGATGGCTAAGTTCGAATCTTAATATTTACGTAGATCACATCTTATCTTTATCAGATTATATCACATTATTCAATTAGATGCAATCTTTATCTAAATAGAACCCTATCTGATAAGATTTAGCTACATCTCAACTAACAAGATAAAAATAACATCTATCCAGGAATGATCCATCTATATCTATGAAGATGTCCACTATCTTTAGATGATCCTCCCATATGGTCTTTATCTTTAGAATTGATGTCTATCCGTTATGATCTTATTCGCCAAATCATCCAAAATTTTCCTCTTATCTCTATCCGTTAATGATGAGTCACCCAAGCTCAAGGCCTGTCATAACACATCATTATGATACACATGCTTACTCATGTCAAGTCCATTAGCTATAGTCTGTTCATTTGAGCATACACTAAGTCCTTAGTCTATTAAGAACTTAGCCTTAGCGAAATCAACTCGTACATGATCTGAAACTCTGCCAAAACTCGCACCAAGCTTGATCTAACTTGCTAAATTACCTTGGAACTCTTGCATGCCATCGTCATGCATGTGGTCCAGCTAACCTTCGACCTAAAGTTTGTTTCCAGCTAGCTGTGAAGTGCTTTCATGTGTAAGGAGCTAACAACTTCCCTCCTTACTGCTTCAGCACCAATTGGTTGCCTCAGAATCAGAGCCAAAGAACCAGTTGCTTACTCTGCAACACCTTCATTTCCCAAAGCCCCTACTAGTGCTGTAATAGCCCCTGTTTCTATCATTCTCACATAATTTTTTGTATGAATTGATAGATTGAACAAACCTGTGATTGCATCCTTCTTCCCACGTGGTGTCCCCACTTTTAGTAGCCTTAATAGGGCTTCAACTACTCCTGCTTCATTTTCTATTATCCTTTTGTAGTCATGAACAACTCAAATGCTGAATAATGTTGTTATTGCTGCATTTTCTTTCACCTTTGTTGTGAGCCCAAATTTTAAAACCTCAACAATTGATCCCAAACACCATTCTTCCTCCATTATTTGACTTTTTTCCTATCATAAATTGACAGGTTAAGCATTGCTATCATAGAGTTCTCTTGTGTAATGGTTTGAGCATGCAAACAATTTACAGAGGTAGGTAATTGCACCAGCTTCTGCAATGAAAGCATAATTTTCTTTTCTAGTTTTTGTTAACAAATGTATCTCACAAGCTGCAAAGCACTTTGTAAGTCATTTGCTAGCTGATGGATTATAATTACTAGTATAGCATTATTGACTCTAAGTACAACTTTAGTAGGCAAAGTAGCAAGAAAAGCATCAATAGGTGAATTCATGCTTTTAGGAGGCACAAAGGGGATGTCATAAGCAATGCACCATTTTAGGATCAAATGAAATCCTAAAGCCTGCTAGGGAAGAAGGAAAGTATTTACAAGTAGTTTCTTGGTTATGGGATAAGTATAATGTCCTTTATCCATCCATCTTGCTATGGAATTCTTGTCATATGTCTGTATAGTGAAACTATCACTGGATATCGCATTAAATCCAATGATATTGAACAACAAAATTTATTTGAAACTGAGACAAAATTCTCAACAATCAAAATTTATTTGAAACTGAGACAAAATTCTCAACAATCTCTTGAGTAATCAAACCTCTTCTTAGTTTCTTTTGATTTCTAAATTGTAATCCCACTTCACTCTCCTTGAAGCCAAACACTAAAAAAACTAGTGTACCGAGCAATAGCAATAAACCCTTTTAGCACAGAAGTAGAGGGTTCGATATCTCCCTCACGATTTACAATATGTTCCTCCAAGAACTCGATTTTTTCTCTACAACTTAGGGCATCCTTAATCCCCAAGCTATCCATGAAGAAAACCCTCAGTTTAGTAGGATTAAGAATCCTTCCATTCTCAAACTCGTCTATAAATGAGAAGAGCTGAATCCTCAATATCTCATCAATATTATCAACATAAAACCTCAACTTTCTAGCCTGTTTTTGTAAAAACTGAATCTATTCCTTAATGTCCTCATACAATTTAATATTGTTAAATGGAAGCACATCCAAAAGAGTATTTGTCTCCTAATTCAAAATATGAAAATGCCCAAAAATGGATTGGTTTTAAAGCAAAATCCATAATTTACTTTACTGAAAACAATACTCAAGCAATATTTTATATCTATAGAGAAGTAAATAAAACTCCTTGAAACAAACCACCGTCGTAGTAGGTCAAATAGATCCTAAATCCAAATTCCTCAACCCCTCTAATAATAAAAAAAGAGCTCAACTTTACAAATTAAAGACCGTGAATTCTTTGTTATGAGTAGTTTTTGGTAAAGAGAGACATGAAGAACAAAAGAGAGAAGAATTTAGGAGGAGGGAAGGTAGAGAAATTCAGAGAGAGAGAGAGAGAGAGAGAGATAAACAAATCTAATTCATATTCATCAGTTACTAACAAAACTGTTACAAATATTGTTATATTACCCACATATGCAAGTATAGCTGTATAATGATTGTAACATTTTTATATGTAACAATTACTCCAATTTCAAAAAACCTTGTCCACAAGGTTTAACGGTAAGTATTAAGGAGGCTTAAAGAATGGACAAAAAAGAAATAATCATATTTTCTTTTTTCACAGAATTGAACTTCTTCTCATCATCCCATCTCCTTCATGGCATCACCAACAATAGCTCATTTAGCATTGTTGAAGTAGGAGACAAGATTATCAGTAGGATGAGAAACAATCACACAGAAAACTCTAACAATGTAACAACTTGCAAAGCTCAAACGCTACTCTTTTAATAGAACTCCAAAACCAGATGAAATGCTTTTATACTTTACAGGGTCAATCTGTATGTTACGCTTAACAAGATCAAAGGGAGCAATCACCATGTGAGTTGGACTGCATGGGAGAGGGGAAGACGAAGGAACCACCAGAGGTGACAGTTCTGTTAGTTATGAGATAGGTGGACTCTGAGGGAAATGTATAAGCGAATAAGGAATCAAAGAGTTTAGAGACTACATTTTTGTTTTTCTTTTGTATGGTTTGCTCCCTTTAATTCATGGGTTCTGAAGTAACTATAATAGTCACTCCCAGCTCCACTCCTTATCGTTGTATGGATTGTGCTAGCATAGTTTTAAGCTCCACCAGATCCTTCTCTGTCCTTTCTACTCTGTTTTGTGATTCAAGAAACAGTTTCTCATATTTGATTTATGCTTCTATCAAGTTCTTCAAGTTTTCTTCAATTATACGTAACTCCTTAACCCTTGTACCTTCACTCGTTGATTCTTTTTCTAAAATTGACTACTCTGATACTCTTTGTTATGTATAATTTTTGGTAAAGAGAGAAATGAAGAACATAAGGAGAAAAAGAGAGAAGAATTCATAAGGAGAGAAAGCGAAGAAATTCAGACAGAGACAGAGAGATAAACACAAAACTAGTTCATATTCATTTGTTACTAACAAAATGATTACAAATATTGTTATACTAACCACACATGCAAGTACAACTATATAATAGTTGTAATATTTTTATACCTAACATTCTTCTTTTGAAGAGAACAACAATTGACAAGAAAACAAAGAGATAAGCGTGGAAGAAATAGATGTTAAGGTCTAGACAAGTTCAAAATTGCTCAAATCAACAAGCACCAAAGATGACTCTAGTGACAATGACCTCTGCTGTCTCAGAGATGAGAAAATGGCCACATAGCCATCAGAAACCCAACCCAAAACAAAATATATTGAGTTCCACCAATGAGTCTTACAAATTACATCCAACGATATAAACTTAAAACAAGGATAAATGTTTTAAAATGCTATATTCAAGCCAAATCTCGTGGTATACAAAGTTGAAAAAACACTAAGAGAGAGAAGATTGGAAAAATGGCTTACTGTGGTTAGACTTTTTGTTTTTAAGTTGAATTATTGAAAGGCCTTTGTTGGAAAGAAGAGAAGAGAAATGGGTATTTGTGACGTTCTCTTATTGCCCATCCCAATGCAAGAGTGAGAGAGAATTTGCAATGACCTTGGTCTTTCCTTGTCATGAAGTTGAAAATGACTTGTTCTTATTATTTCTTTTAGTAATTTCCCATTTGTTTCAATATTTCATAAGGACTTATCAAATTCATCATTATTTACATCGAATGTATTATTTGTATGCTTAGTTTTGAACAAAAAAGAAAACAACTTGCTTTGGAGTTTGGACTTGGAGGGTTTCAATAATTCATTCACCTCTTGGGAACTAGATGAATAAATAATAAAAGCTTATAGGAATTAGGGCCAAGCTACTTTTTGGCTACACATTTCCCAAACCACAATAAGTTATTAAAAAATTATTTGGACTTGTTTTAAAAGGCTAAAAATATTGGTTGGCAGTCTGATTATAATAATAAAAAATAATTAACACCTCCACTTTAATAGTAAAATATCTTTAATAAATTCTACCATAATATATGTGAACCAATTATAATAAATCAAAGGACTAAACAAAAATTTGATCTTCAAGGTGAAGAATACATTAAAATAAGAAATCAAAACAAAAGAATTTGTTTTGCGAGTAAATTTTTTTCCTTCTTATGTACTATTTGGATTTCTTGAATATTATGTTATTATTAAACCATTTTAGCAAAATTTTGACACGAGTTAAATAAGAATCTGCATTAAATACAGTATTCTCATTTTCGTTTAATGATAAAACTCATAGAGTTCCTTTCCAAGAGGTTGAATATATAATATAACCATCATCAAATTAATACAAATATTGTCTTTTTATTCAATTTTTAGTATTAAATGCTTGAACTTTGAAATGACTTATGTTTAAACATTTTGATTTTATGAAATGTCGATAGCCATTTAGACATTTTTTAATTGACTTGTGACCTCACCCCTTCCTCCCATTTCGATTATATCACATTGTTGCTTTGATTATTTAGTCAAGGAAAGGGGTGACCTACGTAAGAATATAACCAAATGAAGCAACTAACATTTATGCCCACCTTATGTCGCAAAGGATGTCTTTTATCCCCAAGTGTTTTTATTTTTAAATGTTTAGGTTTAGTACTAAATGTATTTATTTTGATTAGTTACTTATATGTGTGTGTGTGTGTGTGTGCGTTTATCTAACAAAACTTTTGCACAATGTTGAAAATAGTTATTTGGTGATTTGATGGGAAAGGGTACGAGTTTAAAGACTTCAGCATCTTATGCATGGGGAAGTTGTAATTAATTATTCTATAGAAAGTTACTCCTTTTCTAATGAATATGGGGATAGTAAATGCCAAAATTTTGATACAAAAATGACTATTTTAATTACTTCGAAAACATATAATTCTCAAATAGTTAATAGGGGCATTATATATAAATTAATAATTCTTAGACCTAGTAATGACAGTACAAGTGTTTACATAATAAAGGTATGCCATTTGCCTATTGTTGATCAAACCCAATCATAAAGAAATCATATTATTAAAAAAATGGAGCTAAGATTGAATTATTAATAGATAATATCCCCCATCACACCTCTATTATCGAATCTTGGCATCTGATCTCAATCATCGCATGGCTTCTGTTTAATTTACTATAAAAGTATAGAACCAAAAAAATTAAAATAAAAAACACCCCAACCCACCTTAGCAATTGCTTACTTCAAGTGTATGCCCTTCATTAGTCTTAAGTTCTTTTAATAATAATAATAGAGCTCCTTCACTTTTACTGAAGCTAATTTGGAAGTTTCTATTTAGTTTCCTTTAACTTTTATTGGATGTTTCTATTTTGTTGCTTTAACTTTTACTAAAGGTTTCTATTTGGTTTGCTATCTCATATTCTTAATACAAATTGTAACGTCACTAGTTTAGAGAAAATTCCATGGCACACATTATATTTGTGCATT
>JAOQMS010000002.1:20650776-20663333 GCA_027563885.1 Erythroxylum longipes
AAGTATAAGTGTGAAGTAAGGTCTTAACCACGCTGAAGATGATAGGACTTAGGTTGAAGGATAGATGTTATCTTTGGGAGATAACTCACGTGTTAAGACTCTCTGCATGCATGATAGTAACAAGCATAATATTAAAGTGATCAAGCAAGCAAGTGTGCATGAGGTATCAGTGTACGGATGCAAATAAGTGAGCCAGGTTAGCAAGCAAGCATGCATGCAAGGGTTAGACTCCGAACTTGGGGTCCGACAGACATGGTATCAGAGCATGAATGGAAGCATGAACAAGAGTTAGACTCCAGAAACGGGGTCTAACAGAGTTGGTATCAGAGCAAGCAAGTATTCATGAACAAGAGTCGGACTCTGAAAAACGGGGCCTAACAGATCTGGTTGGACCCGAGACCATACAATTCTTGGGCGATCTCACGAAGTGCATCCCTAGTAACAGGATCGATGGTCTGAGCGTTTTGCCTATGCATTGCTTGGCTTATGGTCATCGGCTGCTGAACAGCCTGGTGACCTACACTTCTTGGGAGTACCTGCATCTGGTTGGTCACTAGACTCCCATTGCCCCCTGAGCTCATTCCTTCTTCATAGAGGTGGGGCTAAGTCGACGGTCCAGTGTGGCTGTGGAACTGGACAGGGGTCTTGTGGTTGATGGACATTGGAGGCATGGAAGCATTCGGTGTCTCATCCCTTCTATGCAGTGGCTGGTACGTAGTCACTAGCTGTTTCTACTTGTTGGGGATATCAATCCTGGTGGGCTACCCCCCCAGCACCCTCACGGGAGAAATTTTTCCCCTTGGTTGCTTTGGCTGGCAACCCTTCACCTACAACTGGAGTGACTGTAGACGCCACTAGCTGATTTCCCGCAGCCATTGGTAACTTATTGGCCTGCGATTCAGCTTGACGCAACGCCTCACTTGATTCTACCCCGCCTATGCCTTTGTCTTTCTCTGGAATGGCAGATCCAGTGACTGCAGCCAAAATCTCTTTTTGATTACTCCCCATAGTGCTCAAGAGAGTACGTGTCTCAGCTACTGATTTCTCTATGGCCTCCAGAACCTTTGTCAAAAGGATTTCGATGCTACTTGATTGACTCAACTCAAGAGGATGAGGTTGGCCTTCTAGCTTTGCTGTTGCAACATTTTCTATTTCATCGCTTCCACCAGGGGAAACGTCAGTACTCTTACCAGATCTTGTTCTCGTCATTGCGTGGGTCCCACCGGGCGTGCCAAAAATATGTTTGGCCTTTATTTGACTAAAGGACAACACGTAGCCCTTTGTTGCGGTGTGAATGTATTTGCGAGCGTGCCAGGAATTTAAAGAATTTCCAAACTAAGAAATAACGAAAAAAAAGATTACGTCTCGTAATCTAACTGAAATCAAAACGACTGTGTATTGCTAGAAAAGGGACAAAAATATAACAGAAAGAACTTTGCTTTATTGGTAAACAAATTGGCAAAAGGCAATGACTAAGAAATTGAAAATTGCTGATGACAATTGAAAAGAAACGACAAGGCTAGGGAAAAATAAAAGATTGCCGAAAATAATAAGCTAAAGAATTCAAAGATTTGCTGGGATGCCAGGCTTTTGATATGTCAGAGGTTGTAGCCCTTCTTTCTTCTTCTAAACTCCTATTTATAGTCGAAGACGTTGAGTGTCCCAGTCCAATTCAACTTGTAATCTTGATAATTATCTTTCTAGATAAAGATAAAGATTTGGATAAAACTTTATCTTATCCAATAGAGATAGAGTTTTGGCTGGTGACTATCATCTTATCCTTTTATCTCCTCTTTAAACTTGGACTCCTAGACTCCCAATTCAACTCCAACTCCAATTCTATTACTTTCCTTTTCGCTAGACACTGGAATCTGATGGGCCAGGGTCAGTGGTTTTCTTCTGGACTTCGAACCATGGGCTTTCTTTGGGCTTCGGATTTTTGGCCAAAAATAGTAAAAATGGACCGAACCCATTTTTTCGGTGTAAACACCTACTAAGTTAATACAACTTCTTCCACTAATTCCACTAAGTTAGTAGAGAGTTATCCACTTTAGGCTATTACTCTTCTTTTGCACATGAAAAATGTGTTGGAAAGATGCCCACTCTGTTTTCATGTTTTTTACCACGTTCTCATTACTTAAAGAAGTGCTCCCACTTTATTAGACAGTGTCCCTACTTTTTTAACCCACTACCTCCATGTTTTTATCATGTGTCACCATGTTATCACCTTTTGAAGACAAGTTCCTTAATGAGCCTTTGATTTAGTCATCCTAAGTCATTATTATGCATAGTCCATCCAAGCAATTCTATAGTACAATCACATTTTTCTATGGCCTAAGTGAGTAATAATCTAAGCCATTGTATAATAAATCTCGTAACATACCTTTTGACCTTCTCTTCAAAGTTAAATGCATTGCTTCACTCTCTAACTCTTTCACCTTTCATCTTTATTCTCCTATATGAATATTGCCTCTCATTGAAGATTTTTACGAATGTGCATTAGTGGATGCAAAAACTCACTACTCTTGAGCTTTCACCGACAATGCCCTTTTTGTCTTGCTTACTTGCATGTCCTTGACTTACTTTATCATCAACATGTCATCTTCTTGCTAGTCTGAGTGTTAAGCATTGACCAAGACTTGTTAACACTTACATGATTCTAATAACCTAACCTCACTAAAAGAACTTGATGCCCTCATCGAAATAGCCTGTAAGCACTTCTCTGCAAGTGATTACCTTGAAGATTCCTTGGATAAACTTTGAAAACAAAAGCTAGTTTTTGTTTCCATTAGCAAATCTCCTATATCCCATTTCTCCTTGTTGTATTGATTTTGCTTGGACACTCCTTCACAAGGACCATTAGATTCAACATAATATAATTATTGAGGTAGACTTCTTTTATCGAATCCTCACTTTTCTTTCCTTGATCCTTCGCGACTATGAAATTTATTTTCTCCTAACTTGACTTTTTTTTTGGTATCTTGACTAAAATGTGGCCCTTAAAACAAACTTTAGATTATATATTAAAAGTCTGGTAATAGAGGCCTTATTATTTTTGCAATGTATATCATGTCTAATTATACTATTTCAGGATCATCTATACAAGGTAAGTATTAATTTACATTGATACATTCTTATCCTCGTACTAATTTGTCTCCTGATTTGGTGCAGAGGGAGGATTAAGCTCCACTGATTCTGCACAGTCAACATTCCCCCTCAAGTTGAGTAGTGGGATCACCAATACCCAACTTGTCTAATACAGGGCCAAATATTCTTCCGGTCACTGCTTTGGTCAAGATATCAGCCAGTTGATCTTCTGATCGAACAAACGGCAGCTCTACTATACCTTCTTCGAGCTTTTCTTTAATGAAGTGTCGGTCCATCTCCACATGCTTGGTTCTATCATGTTGTACTGGATTTTCGGAGATACTTATTGCAGCTTTATTGTCACACTTCAGTTTGCACGAAAGTTATGGTGCGAAACCGATCTCAGTCATTAATTTCTTCACCCACAAGATTTCAGCTAGACCTTTTGCTATTCCACGAAACTCTGCTTCTGCACTAGACAAGGCTACAACCTTCTGCTTCTTACTCCTCCATGTCACTAGATTGCCTCCGACTAAGGTGAAATACCCTGAAGTGGATCTCCTATCGTTTGGGTTACCAGCCCAGTCTGCATCCGTGTACACCTCAACATTTAAATGTCCATTCTTTTCAAACACAATCCCTCTCCCTGGAGTTCCTTTTAGATATCGAACAATTCTCAACACTGCCTCCATATGATCCTCCTGTGGCTGATGCATAAATTGACTTACAACACCTACAGCGTATGCAATATCTGGTTTTGTGTGTGCCAAGTAGATTAGCTTCCCAACAAGTCTTTGGTATCTCTCCTTATCTGCCAATTATGTTCCTTCTATGATCCAAAGTTCATGATTCACTACCATAGGAGTTTCCACTGGTTTGCAGTCAACCATTCTCGTTTCTGCTAGTAGATCAAGTATGTACTTCCGCTAGGATATAAAGATGCCTCTTTTTGACCTTAACACCTTAATTCCCAAAAAATACTTAAGTCCACCCAGATCCTTCATCTCAAATTCAGAGAACAAACTCCTCCTCAATCGTGCAATTTCCTCAGAATCACTACCTGTTATAATCATATCATCCACATATATGATCAAACAAGTAATAAGGTCACCTTGTATTTTTAGAAACAAGGTATGATCTGTGTTGCTCTGTTTATACCCATACTTCTTCATGGCCACCGTGAATCTTCCAAACCAGGCTCGAGGAGACTGCTTCAAGCCATACAATGCTTTCTTCAATCTGCATACTTCATTTCTCGGAAAGTTATCCCGAAAACCTGGAGGTGCTTCCATGTATACTTCTTCTCGTAGATCTCCATGAAGGAAGGCATTCTTCATGTCCAATTGATGAAGTGGCCAGTTTTGATTTGCTGCAATTGAGAATAGGACTTGGATTGTATCAATTTTAGCAACAGGAGAGAACGTTTCTGAATAATCGATGCCATAGGTCTGAGTATATCCTTTGGCAACGAGTCTGGCTTTGTACCGTTCAATCGTCCCATCTACTTTGTGTTTGATAGTGAATACCCATCTGCAGCCAACTAGGCGTTTTCCTACTGGAAGTATACATTTTTCCCATGTGCCATTTCGTTCAAGAGCCTCCATCTCAACTTTCATCGCCTGCCACCATTCTTCCTTCTGTCTTGCCTCTTCTACGGTTCTTGGCAGTGGTTTTAAATATAATGTAGTGGCAAACACTTTTGTAGCCTCAGAAACACTCCCCCTGACAGCATTACCTATTGGATATCTCGATGATCGAGATACATGTTCTGGTGAATATCTCCTGGGTGGTACTCCCCGAGTAGTCCTTGGTGGTAGGACATATCCCTCTATTTCTTCTGTTTCAGGCAACTGATTTTCATGGTTATCATCATCAATTACAAAAGGGAATCCAGTAGGTCTTACTTCTTGTAGGACCTCTATAGAGGGTGTAGCACTGGGCGGTGTACTTGGCTCGTTGATCTGTTCCTCGTCACAAGGTGCCTCGGTGGTCCCGGGGCAAGGCTCTGTTGGGACTCCTTTTGTGACAATTAGGCTATCTAACCAAGCTACAGAGTCATTCTGTATCTCCCCCTTATGACTAGGTTGGTGGGCATAATAGAACTCAGATTCAAGAAACTCACAATCCATGGTGACATGAATGCGACGAGTTTCTGGATGATAGCATCTATACCCCTTTTGGTTAACCCCATATCCAATAAAGACACACTTTCAAGCACATGGTTCGAATTTATTTCGTTCATGTTTAGGTATGTGAACATAAACGAAGCAGCCAAAGACTCAAGGTGGAAGGGTTAGGGCTTTGGTATATCTGTTTTGGTGGTAAGAAACTAAAGAGGGGTTTGGTGTTTAAGTATTTTTGTGGGAAGTCGATTGGTTAAATAAACTGAAGTGGCAACAGCCTCAGGCCAGAAGGATTTAGGTACTTGAGATTCAAACATCAGTGATCGGGTCATTTCTAGGAGAAAGCCGTTTCTTTTGTTCCGCAACTCCATTTTGTTGGGGTGTATTGGGACAAGTGGTTTGATGGAGGATACCTTTATCAGTGAAAAAACTTTTCATGGTATGATTGACATATTCCCCCCATTATCGGACCGTAAAACTTGGATTTTCTTATTGTACTATGTGAGGACCATATTGTAAAATGCAAAAAACTTTTCAGGGACCTCAAATTTGTGTTTCAGGAAGTATACCCAAGTCATACGGGAAAAATCATCAATAAACAGCACGAAATACTGAAATTGACCACTAGAATTTGGGGCTGGACCCCACACATCAGAATGTACTAAAACAAACAGAGACTCAACTCTAGTATTAGTTGGCACAAATGAGACTCTATGGTTTTTTGCAAGAATGCAAGTTTCACAAGAAAATGCCACATCATTATTCTGAAATAAAGCAGGAAAAAGGATTCTAAGGTAATTAAATGATGGGTGACCTAAACATCTATGCCAAAGCCATATTTGTCTGTCAGGTGTCCCATGAGCCAACATCGCAATTTCGTGTTGAGCCACCTCATCAACATGGTAGAGACCTCCTCGTTCAGTACCACACCCAATGATCTCGCAATTTCGGGTTGTGTAAAAAGCTTTGGATATTGGGCCGGGAATTTTTTCTGAGTTGAATGGGGCTTGTCTCTAGACTGGGCTTTTTTTTGGGCTCGGTTTTGGTATTTGGATTGGTTTCGGGTTTAAAGTATTTTTTCCTAGGCTAGGTTTCTTGGTCTGGTTATTTTTCGGACATGGGCTAATTACAGGCTAGTTTTTTAATGGTGATTTGGGCTGTGTCTCTACACTGAGCCGAACTAATCTTGACCCATCTATGCCTCCAGGGACCAGTTTGTCATTTTCAGAAAGAACCTGGTCATCGTCAATTTTAAAACAACTATCCCAAAAACATCTAGGGTTACAATTTGAAGGGTTTGGATTGTAAAATCCAAGCCCTATACCTGATTTAGGATTACCCTTCGTGTTCTCAACTTCCATTACCATCGCCGCCACCCCTGCGGCTGTTCCTGATTGCTCTCCTCTTTCGATACGACAGCCATGGCTTCTATAGCTACCAGTGGTGATTTCGATGGCCTCAAGGATGCCAACACCAGTGGCAGCCTTGCCACTCCCTGTGCGATTCATTGCCTGGATTCTGTGACTTTCGTCCCACCATTCGGGAAATCCAACGAGCTTGAAGCACGTCTCTCTGGTATGTTTCTTCATCCCACAGTGGCTGCAAACTAAATGGGATTTATCCTCGCGCTGTGATGATCTCCGATCTGAGCGCTTTTGGTTGCCTATGTTATGATTCTGTCCCTTCCCTGTGTTCTGTCCCGATTCGAATCTGCTCTTTTCTCTTGGTCCCTTCACGATCAATCCAGACCCAATGCCCGAGGATGACGAATCTGCATCTGGGTTGGTTGCCGGCTTCATTATTTGGAGCTTGGAGGCCTCCCTTCGTACCGTTGAATAAGCAAATTCGACTGAGGGTAAAGGATCCACCTTTAGGATGTCCCTTCGAATACTGTCAAAATTTTCATCTAAGCCAGCCAAAAATTGGTACAACCGGTGTTCTTGAACGATTTTGTTGTATTTTGTGGTTCCAATGGCACAGCAGTTCATTGGGCTAGGCTGTCTCCTGTCAATGCTCATCCAGATTGCTTGTACCACGTTCCAGTTTTCTTCTAGACTTTGTTGTCCCTCTACCTGCTTGTTGGCCTTCATGTGGAGGTCATAGATTTGCAGGGAGTCTATTCCACTCCCATACGTGACTGCCAGTCCATCCCAAAATGCTTTTGCTGTGGGATATTCGGCCACCTTGTTCACTAGCCTTGGCTCAATGTTTTGGATGAGCCAAGAGAATACCATAAGATCTGTCTGTTCCCACGCTGCAAATTGTGCATCTGTTTCTGCTGGTGGTGGAGGATGGCCAGTGATGTGTTGAGCCCGGCCTCTACCACCAATGGCTACATGCATTAATCTGGCCTATAAAGGGTAGTTATCCCCATCCAACTTCATCCCCAGGTTCAAATTATATGAGTTTGATTGTGCTATTTGTCCACTGGTATTGTTTTTGAGCAGATTGGCAATCTGCAAAGTGAGCTCTTCTGTATTTGCCATGTTCTATTCTGGTTTGGATTTTCTGGTTGTTTGATATGGATTTGGCTGGTAACTACTGGTCGGGAAAGGTTTTTTCGGGTGGGTTTGATGGTAAATGATAAGCATGAATAAAAACAGTGATCCTCAGGATTAAAGAACACTGCTCTGATACCATAAAAGTCTGGTAACAGAGGCCTTATTATTTCTGCAATGTACATCATGTCTAATTATACTATTACATGATCATCTATACAAGGTAAGTATTAATTTACATTGATTCAATCTTATCCTCGTACTAATTTGTCTCCTGATTTGGTGCAGAGGGAGGATTAAGCTCCACTGATTCTGCATAGTCAACATATATAAGAATGGAAAAATTAATCTATTTTGATGCAATAATAGAGGTTACCTGTTTAAAAACAAACTTTAGATTATATATAAGAATGGAAAAATTAATCTTAGTTTGATATTATTTTAAATCCATGAATCAACTAGTTGGTAGAGTTTCTCAAGTTTGTTAGTATCAACAAGTTGGAGGTCCTTAACTTTTAGTGGTGGGAATTCTACCACTAGCTCTTCCAACTTCGACTATGTAAAAGCAATAGATCCAACTTAACAAGGAATATGGAAATAAAAAATGAAAGATCAAGGTTTAGAAAATAAGAAGAGACAGAGAAGTGAACGAGTACAAATGAACTATGGTTTTGGACCAAACGTGCTTGAAGATGGCATGGATCAAATCTTGTGAACAAAAATTGAATTCTCACTGTTCAACGAAAAGGATTTAAGTGAAAACCTAAAAAAAAGAAAAAGAAAAGCAAATAGTTAAACGTAAGCATACAGGATCAAAAGTGTGTTAGAAAATAGGATTATGACCCGATCTTGACCGCAGCAAAAGCAAAATAATTACGAAATTTTTTTCGTAATTTTTGATTTCCCGAAAACCAAGATCTCTTTAATTATATAAAATGATTAACATAAATCATAATAAAGATCAAAATTAATTCGCAACTTATTTCGAAGCTAGATCTTTTCTGGTCATATCCCTCGAACCATTTTCGAAATTAATCCGTCTCAACCACCGTAGCTACACAAGTGTCCGACCTCTAATGGTATCTACAAAATAGGTTGAGATAACTCTGTAACTCTTACAGAGATAGTTAAGTAAGAAGTACTAACTTCATTAGAGCTTAAGCCTATTTATAATAGGTTTTGGACATTTTAGTAATTTAATTAATATTAAATTCTAATTTCAATAAAATTTTAATCATAATTACAAATAATTCTAATTAAATACTAATTGTGTCCAAATTAGATTCAATATCTCATATTCATCCTTATTTATTAAATATCCAATATTTAATCATAAAGTTTCTCAAACTTTACAATCAAGTCCAACTTGATTAAAATAACTTTGCTCTCTTTAACCCATTCTTTATATGAGATCCAGTAAGTTCCCAAATATATTGGCAACGATTATAAATTATAATTATAATTATAATTCATAATTAGAATTAGATAAATTAAAACTCCTTTTAATTTATTTTTAATTCTCCAATTAAACAATTTATAATCATAGATCAAGATTGGTGTCTAGCAACGTGTCATGACCTCCCAAATATTTAGGAATATCAAAGTGGTTTTGACTAACCTTTCCGTGCATGGTTTTTTTGTATAATTTAATCCTTTCATTATATAATGTTCCAATTAGCCATAGAGTATAGAATTAATGTCTACTATATTTTGAGTCAATCATATTAGTTCTTTGCCATTAGTTATTGATTCAATTAATGACATTTGTAAACTATTTATAAAGCGTCATTCTACCTTGGCTAAGCATTTCTTGAATCAATACTAGTCTAGAATAATAGAATATTCTCCTTAATTACTTGAGGGTGATGAATCATATCTTGATCACACAAATACCTCCATATAGTTCATGTTACATCCAATGAATACTGATTAAAGACCCATGATTAAATAGATCATAAGTAGTATCAAAACATATCAATCCCCATATAAGATAACTTTGATGACCTCAAGTAAAAAAATTACTTATACAATCATCACAATGAGAATTCCATAGACATACAAGTAATATTCCAAATGGATTTCTCATGTCAGGTCTGTTTAGTGAATTTGTTCTCTAACAAGCACCCACATGTTTGTTTAAGTATCTCTATACTTTAGCCTATGAGATCAACTACTTCATTCATAAGGAAAAACATAACGTGTGTTAGTCTTTTGTGTTTTATTAATGTCCAATCTTAATAAAACAATGACTGGAAACAATTTAGGGATAATATATAAATGCAATATGAATCTCATAATTATAATCTCATTGTAATTTCATTTGCATTGTACTGTTATCTCATAGACTTTATCATATACATCTAAACATGTACAAGATAAAAAATACCTTGAAATAATTATCACTAAACTACAACCAATTCAATTGGTTGTAGGGTATAATCACCAACAAAGTGTATGTGTTTTCGTCATCTATGAGAAGTCGCGTTCCCTCGCTCTCTTCGACTCTTAGAACTTATGAAGCTCCTCTTGTCATCAACTCATGTATTACTTGAGAGAAGGACCTTCTCAAACTTAGGAAGCTCCTCTTGTCATCATTTTTTTTTGTTCTTCTTGAAGTCCAATTTTCTTTCTTCAAAAATACTTTATGTATCGTTTCAGCAAAGGTTGAACCACTGTTTTGAATACTTGCATAGTTTGTTGTTAAGTATAGCTTATGGTGCTAACCTTTCGTTGTCATATTGCAATGTTTCTCCTATTTAAGCTGTTGGCCGACCATTATGGCTCACATTTGGTGCTAAAATCCTTGAACCCTCAGTCAAGTTTTTTCTAAAAGTGCATAGTTATACCTAACCAAGCTTAACTGAAGAGGATCCCTTTCCACAACCCAACATTTCTACCAAGACAAGTTCCCAACTTAGAGTAGATTTTGAACTCAAGGACAAGGTGTTGTGGTTGAGGAATATGGTTTGCACGAAGAAAATAAGGAACTTTAAATGGAAGTGGGATCAACTTCCATTTAACATTATGTGGGTCCCACTTTAATAAAATTAAAAAAAATCCCTTTCAAAAAAATGTCACGTTAGCATTTAATTGATGAAGGCCCAACTCTTTGAGTAATTCCGTCCAGTTAGGGGTTATTTTGAACGTTTTTCAAATGTTATGGTTCATCTTAAACGTTTTGCAAACGTTAGGGTTTATTTTGAATGTACTGAAACGTTATAGTCCAACTCAGATTTCAGTGTAAACGTTGGAGGCCGAATTACTTTTTTGGCCAAATATTTTTCTTTGAGTCTCATGTCTTATATTTACCCTAAATATATAATATATAGTATCCCCTCTTAGTTATTTAGCTTAAACATTCGTTATCTAGCCTAAACTTTTTTTTTACAATGACATGTTTTATTTATTTATTTGTCTTATTTTTGTTTGTGTATTTATTTACTTATTTTATTCTTTATTTTATTCTATATTTATTGTATTATTTGTTTTATTACCTTTTTATATTTTATTTATACGTATTTATTTATTTTATTTCTTCTTATTACTATCCTTATGTTTATTTTTGTTTTTATTTTTATTTTTATTATTTCAATTATTCTTTATTTCTATTTTATTTTATTTTATTCTTTTATATTTTATATATTATATATTATATACTATATATTTATATTCTTTTCTTTTATTTTTTTAATAGTTTATCAGAAATAATTTCTCTGCCAGTTAGAAGTAAGGCTTAAATAGTTGTGTACTCCCTCAAACCTTGCTTCTCGGTAAGACTTCTACTATGATATTGTTGTTATTGCAACTAGTAGCACAAATTATTAAGTATGAGAACTGTAGAATTCTAATGGTTTAACTCCTATCATATGTGAGTGAGAGATGAAGAAAAACTACACCAATGAAGAAATTAAAAATTTGTATCTACTTCAATGATCTAAACACTTATTAAGTTTAATAATCCTTTGATATAAAAAAGGTCTGTTCCTTTTATTTTTTTAAAAATAAAATAAGGATAAGAAATTAAAAATATAAGAAACAAATACAGATAAGATAATATTAATTACGAGAAAAGAAAATTTTGATGGTTAAAGAATTCGCAAATATTTTTTAACTGATGGATTAGAATGACAAAAGTATCAATAATATTATGTTTTCATCCTATTTAATTATCCCCGTTTGAATTCAAGAGTTGTCTACTACTCAAACTGTGAATTTTATATTCAATGTTGTGATAGACCGTTATCTTCTCCTCAAGTTGCCTCAGTTACAGGTGTAAACGTATTATTATTGCCTACTTGTGATAGCAGGCATTCCATGACTTCAAACTTTGTCCAAAATCTAAGAACACAGGCATAGAGGGTAGCATTAACTTCGGAGATTTATCACAACTCTCCAGAGTTCTTACGAATTCTTATTTTCTTCCTTCCCCCCTTCAAATTCTATACCATTCATTGAATCTTCTTTTACTTTTTGCTCTATGATTAGGCTTCCATTTGGTACCGTAATTTTTTATTCTCGGAAAGCTATTCTTCAAATCTGGGATTATACAAGAAATGGAAGCTTCCGACCACTCAAGGAAAAAGAAAAAAGAAAAAAAAGCTCTTTTTGCTGTAGATTTTTTATAAAGGCTTGAAGCCTTCCATCGTCCGTGGAACTTTCTTCTATAATTGACTTGTCGAAGATAAACTTTCTTCTTGCTATAACATTCACAAGTCTTTTGATCTTTGCACTTATCAGTAAATAAGGCTTTTTGCAAGCTTATTTGAGAATATGATTACCCTTAATGATATTCTTGAATAAGGTATGTTGATCACAAAATTTATGAAGAGATGTGAGAGTGAGTTGGTAG
>JAOQMS010000002.1:20688379-20702448 GCA_027563885.1 Erythroxylum longipes
TTTTCTTGTAAATTTATGTGTGTGTTTTGTTTCTGTCTCCGTCTCCGTTTTCTTGTCCTCTGGTTTTGGAAGGAACAGAAATTTTATGTCTCTGTCTCCGGAGTCGGGACAGAAATTGGTGGGGACAGTAAGCAAACAGGTCGGGGACAGAATTTTTCTGTCCCTGTCTTCTGTCCCCACCCATAGGGACAGCAACCAAACGTAGGGATAAAGTCTCATAACATTATTGTCACCGTGACCAACATGTCACATGCATAATATTGTGGCTAAATTGGTGATTCCTACTCTATTATGCTATTTTCCTTGTTTTAATATTCGTTCATCATTAATATTTGTTTCGTCGTCTTGCAAGCAATACGACTAAAACAATCATGTGTTCATTTCGTAGAACCCATGAACTCGTACTAAATTAGGCACGGCCAACCAAACTTAATCATCTAAAGCAGCAATAATACCATGGATGTAATCTGTTTCCCACTAATTGTAATTACAACGTTCACGTTCAAACCAACATTTGTAAATATTTAGTAAATGCTCTACGTTACACGTCTTAAATGTTATCATTAGTACGTCTTTCCTTCACTAGGAAGGTCAGTCTCATGTCCTATCATCACTTGCTTGATTTGCTCTTCTAATTTTTCATGTACTATTGATATGTATTGCGTAGTGCAGAATACTTTACATGTTCGGAACTTTACCATATATGTGGGAATAAATATAATTGATTACGTAAGAAGTAAGGGAGTAAGATACGTAAGATCAATTATGAGTCATTCATGCATAAAGCCAAGGAATTCGTCAAGTAAATGTATAGGTATCAAAGAATTAGAAGTTGCATGCGAGTAAAGGAAGAAAATGTGTCCACTCCTTGAATGAATGATTGTAGTTAATGATGTATTTCAGGAACACGCAACGTAACACTTCATTTCATCATATAATAAATGTCACCAACATGAATATTGATCACAATTTAGGTTGGAATGCTGTATAGGTGTTTATTAGAAGTGGTCCCCTTAATGATTTTAAAATGTAATAAATATTGGGAAAGACCTTTCTTGAAGGCTGGTTATCTCAAAGTATTAGATGGATTCAACCATCATTATATTAGGTATGGACGTATTATAATTGTGTCATCCCCTATCAATAGCTAGATCTATGGTTCATAATTTTCATTGTCGAGCATGAACTAGACTCAACCAGCAAATAGTGCCATTCCTACCCCATTTGGCGACTTCAATGCCGCATATCAAGTTTCTTCTGGCCCATTGTAGACCTCAAAAAGAAAATGTTGAAAGTAGTCTATACACTAGATAGGTATTTTGTATCATTAAGTATTCCAATAGATAAGAGAACAACTTAAGATGACCATCAATATTTCATTGGGAACAAGGCCCCTGCCTCAAATTGGCTTTAACGCGAATGTGTAATTAACCTTTGTTTGTGTCTGCCAGTGACATTACAGAGAGCCTAGCTAATACTTAACAATCAATCACCAAGCATGATACAAAACAGGTCCAATGATCGGCGGCCACTTTCGTTTTCTATTCACTTGAAAAACTTGTGGGGTATGCACGGTCTTTTTAAACGAGACCACCACCCATCATTAAAATGCGACCACTCACGACTAATCAAAACCAAGTTGTTCTTTGATGAAAACAATCAACATAGAAATGCCAAAATGGTGTCCACAATACATATTGGACAGAAGTTGCGGACAGTTTATACAAGTTCTTAGTCATGCTCACAAGAAAATTAGCAACCAACTGTTCTATAGTACAATGAAAGAAGTAACCCCATTGGTGAGATAACTTGAGTTCACATTCACCATTTCGAGATTAAGGGTTCAATCTTTTCGTACTCGAGCTATGTCATTTGTGGACTCGTTCATCATGGCCACAATTCTACTCTCTTCAAATTTTCCACACAAATAAGCCTCGTCCCTTGTCTAGTCAATACTCACAGTTTTCTTTTTAACTTGTAGCGAAGAGAGGCAGATATGTCGACGTCTTCTTTCGGCCCTGTCTTTTTCTCACCGTTTTCTTTTGTTCTTGATATAAAAACATGACACTCGTGCCATTTACTGGTCCGATTTATTCTTTATATTCATTTACCTTAAATTTGTTTTAATTATATTTATATCACAAATATTTGAGCATGGGTCAACACGCTTGTTGCCTGCAGACAAATCATAAGGAGGCAACAACTTTTTCATTAAATAATTGTAATTAAAGAAGTGCGCCGGTAACGGAGAATCAAATCTTTTCTACTTGTTAGTTATCTTTTTTTTTGTTAAATTTTACTTATATATTTTTGTAACATTTATATAAATATGTGAATAAAATTTAATAAAATAAAATTGAAATATCATAATCGAAACAATAAATTTTATATAGTACCCATGAGGGCTGTAATGAAGTAGCACGGGCGCTTTCAGCTTTAACCATTATCTGGAATTTAAATCTTAAGAATAAGGTCATTTTTTAATTTGTGAGGGAGAATTTTACCCTTCAAAAGAGTCCTACCCAACTTAAATTTGGATTAATCAGTTTCCTGATGCTATATATCCGATGGTTAAAAAGAAAAAGTTGTGTTGATCTTAATTATTTGCTGGTGGAAAATATGTAGCATAATTATAAAATATTTAAAATTTTGTCAATTTAATCAATTAATCAGAGGAGAAGAAGGACGTTTGTAAATCACATTCTTATCGAGTTTTAATTAATTATTAATAAAATTATTACCGATATAATTTAATTATCAGAATTAATTTTAAAAATTTTCAAATAAAAACTAAAATATATGTTCTAAATTTTAAATACCTTTAAAATACATTATTTAAAGAATTAATTTTAGATAATTTTAAATATATTTAATATTTAATTATTGTCAATAATAAAAATATAGCAATTGAAAATATTATAGAAAACAAAAGGAGAGAACAAAACAATAATAAAATAAATCGCCCTAAATGATTGAATGCTTTACTTGTTGGGATCTCCTTTCTCTCTAAGCTCTTGGCTTCAGGTGGGTTGAAGAAAGCTCCAAAAATGAAAGCTTTGCTCTCTCTGACTTCTGAGTACTGCAAATTGCAGACTCTGTACGTGCTGGCAGTGAACGACCTTTCTGTGAGGATCACATCCTTTTCAGCGCTAGCCTAGTTCTATTTCATGCAATTTCATCCACACATTTTTCTACATAAATGAGATTTATATAGATAATATCTTATAAAATAGAGTTGATATAGACTAATAAGTATAGAAGATTTTGTTCCCCTTCTGTGGCGCTTTCCGTTCCAATATGTATGGGGAGGTCGAAGATACTAGGAACCATTTCAATTCATACCATCTCTATATCTACTGTGAAAATATAAGAGCATGATTTTGCACTTCTCATGCATAGTGCATAAAATGCTGTGACCGATTCGACTCGGAGACAATCAATGCTCTTCTGCACCTTTCTCCAATTCTTAAAAATTTATAAGAAGCAAAGCTCGTAGGGTAAAGTTCCATGGTAAATTCCGGAAAGCACAGATTGGAAGGCACATGAACTCCATATAAATGTGCTAAAATGTTTCTAGATGAACTTCTGATATAAGAGGAAAAATATCCAAGAAGCACGGCCAAGGGCTTTAAAAAGTTTGATGGTGAAGAATGTGTTCGTACGCTACGCCAAGAAGCCATTGATATAAAAGAATATGCCATAGTACATGTACATACATAAAGCTTGTTAGACTCAGAGACCAGCCGACCCACCAATTTGCGTCACAGCTCAATTCTCAACTGTCAGTTCACTAGCTGACGCTTTGAGCACTGACCGGTGCCCCACAGCCCCAATAAATGACAACAACTTGACCCGCCAATATCTTCTCCATTACATTTACATGTTGGCAATAACACATACGGCCTTAGTTCATATATTCAAACATCAGTTCTTTGTTCCAGTGTCCTTCATTTTGTGGGTACATTATCAATCACGAATTCTACTGCGTGAATATCACATTTCAAATGAACCTTTAGTGCTTCCATCTATAACAACAGCCAGGATGTAGCTCTTTTTTCTTTTTGTTTCAGAAAATTGGAGGATAGTTCTTTATTACTTCCTCTCCAGTATTTATTTATTTATTTATTTACCCTCACATAACATAAACAACAAGATTTTGGGGAAAAAAAAGTCTTTTTCTTTTTTTAATTTCCCCTGCTTTTAATGCAACTTTTTCTGTCTTCATGTCCACCCCTGTCCCGGGCTCCAATCTGTTAGTCAAAATTTGTGTCGCTTTTTCTCACCACAGAACACTCACTTTTCATCTCCAAAACCCTTTTCTTTTCTTTTCTTTTCTTGGATCTTCTCTTAACCAAGTCTCTGTTGTTTTATGACAAAGGTCCATATTTCTAATTTTCATCCCAAGTTTAGCTTTGTTCAATGGAAACATTCAAATGTAGATCGATACCCAACAACAAGAGTAAGATAGCAAGAACATTCCAAAAAGTGATCAACCTGAAAACAGCGACAAGAATTGCTTCAAATAATGGGATTGGGATGTGTGTGCTCACCCCTCAAAACAAGTTTGAAGATCACAGTGCTGACAAGAACAAGAATGGCAGAGACAAACGCAGGGCAGTGTTGGAAGCATTGATGGCAAAGCTCTTTGCAGGTGTCACCACCATTAAAGCAGCTTATGCTGAGCTACAAATGGCACAGAACCCTTACAACAGCGATGATATACACGCAGCTGATCAGGCTGTTGTTGACGAGTTGAAACAATTATCTGAACTTAAACGCAAATATTTCAAGAACGATCTTGATCACCTCTCGCCTCAGGTTACCACCATGCTTGCAGAGATTCAAGAACAACAGAGCTTGATGAAGACATACGAGATAACAATCAGGAAACTTGAAGCCCAAGTCGAAGCTAAAGATTCAGACTTTTGTTCCTTCAAGAAACAGCTTGACGAGTGTATCGCGTACAACAAGTCTCTTGAGAAAAGACTAAATGCAAGTGGGCCTATACCGCTGTTGGACAACATCAAGTTCTCAGCTTTAAACCCGAGTCACTTCGTTCAGGTCCTGCAGTTCACTTTGAGATCTATAAGAAGTTTTGTGAAACTGATGGTTCGTGAAATGGAAGTCGCTTGCTGGGATATTGACGCAGCTGTAAAAGCCATTGAACCTGAAGCCAGTCTCGCAAAGCCAAGCCACCGTTGTTTTGTGTTCGAATCATTTGTGTCCAAGACATTGCTCGAAGGTTTCAATCAGCCGCAGTTTACACTCCACGAGTCTTCACTATCAGAGAACAGCCCTCGTGAACAATACTACTTCAATAAGTTCAAAGAGGTAAAATCTTTAACCCTCAAACACTTCTTACCCCAGAATCCAAACTCGTCCCTTGCAAGGTTCACCAGAACCAAGTACCTCCAACTAGTACATGCCAAAATGGAGTGTTCGCTCTTCGGAAACTTGAACCAGAGGAAGCTGGTGAATAATGGTGGCTTCCCAGATTCTGCTTTCTTCAACGCATTCGCTGAGATGGCCAGAAGAGTTTGGTCCTTGAACCTTTTGGCCTTCTCGTTTGGTGATCAAATTAGCATCTTTCAGATTGGTAAAGATTGCAGATTCTCGGAGGTTTACATGGAGAGTATAACCGACGAGTCGTTGCTAGACAGTGACGGCGATGACGTGGATCTCCGGGTGGGTTTCACGGTAGTTCCTGGGTTCAAAATTGGCAAAACGGTGATACAGAGTCAAGTGTATTTATCGCCGACGGTACGTTCAGTGAGTTGATGCTTTTTCGCTTTTTGTTTTTTCTTTTTCTTCCGGGTTGGATTCGGGGAATTATCCTAATTTCTGTAAATCTTTTGTAGTATAAAATATTGAATGAAATGAGGTGATATTGTTACGCGCTTAATGACGTTTATAAGTTAGTTAACTGCGGGCTTTGAAAGTGAGAAAGATGTCTGTGGTTACCACAAGGCACAAACTATGTGGTAATTGAAATTACCACCCTTCTGCCTCGAATGGAAACACTTACTTTCGTGGACCATGGCCTGAGAGATCTTGGGGTGGGACTCACTACTCCCGTTGGGCCGGCAGGTGAATTTCTGTGCTTGTATTATGTTTAGCACGATACGAGCACAGGCTGTCTTAGGTTAATGATAATCATGAGACCTTTCTGGTATGGGCAATGAGGTTAATTTGCGCCGAGTTTCTATAATTTCAAGCTAAATTCGACTTCAGGTTATCATTTTGTAAGAACGTGTCATTTATCTGTCCAAATTGTATTAGCTATTAGTTAGATTCTATCACCAATTAGCTACCAGCAGATAACAAGTTGAAACAGGTCTGAAAATTTCCTGTAGTTCGGCAACGTTGCAAGTGAAAGTGCAAAAATTGAAGCAGAACCCACATGGATGAACAGTTAAGGGCGATGATAATAAATGAGAAAAGATATAAAGATCCTCTTTTACACCATAGGCCCGACAGATCTTGACACATCCATGTCGAGGTATGAATAGGGAGAGGAGAAATAAATGTTTGGGCCTTCCTGATGCTGATTTGTTTATGTGCGCTAATTCAATTCGGTACTTATAAACACGGCCTCGTCCCTACTTTTTCCAGTCTTTGTTCTCAATTAATTATGATCTGATGCCTCTTCCTGGATCATTTTCATTTGGATCCAAATGAACTTGGAGAAGATTGTTACCATTACTACCTGGAAATGCAATACAATCTTAAAGGTTTCAGTGTGAATTTGATTCCACTTCATTCATTCCACGCTGTAACTCATTCATTCTAAGCTGTAATAACACATTGGATTGGACACACTACTAAAACTTGCAGCTACTACACTCAAAACGATCACAGAGGTAAAGGTCATTCTGCCGAAATTCAAATTATTAAAGAAAGCTTGTGAATTTGGAACACAACTCATATGCACTGATATCACTGTTCACCGCAAAACTACATTAACAATTTTGCTGTGCTTTACAGGTTGAAAAAGATGGATTAAAATATAAAAATATATATATGGGGATAAATAGGACCCGTTTATATTTCCTTAACAGGGCGGCTCAACACCAACTCATGTCACTATCATCAAGAACTCCGAGTTCCCTCCATTCGACATGATTTGCCAAGATGAATGCGGAAGAAGATACAAGCCACCTGTGCGACCTGCAAAGGTGGCAACCGCATTTCATGTAATAGTGCACTTATTCCAAATTAATTTTCTTCCCACTACAAGTCAGTAGTCTCCATTTATAGATCCAGAAGGTTCCTTCCCTTCAACCGCTGGATATCTGAGATAATAGGGAAATTTTCATCCTCCTGAAGCAAAATTCTTCTTTCCAAGCTGTTTAGCATACTGATCTTTACTACCAAAATCCAAGCACATGACAATCCTCATTTGGCCATTACCAGGTTGGTTGGATCATTTACCGTCAAAGTGGGCAGAAAATGATTAGCTATTTTGAATCACTGGACAGCCAAGCCTCATTTGGCTCGAACAGAAAAAAGGGAACCACAATTTGACCAGGCCATGGAGGAAGATTCAAGGGGATCTATCAGGAGAGGGAGCCGAGGAAGAAGCATCGGCAAGAGCTTCAAGCATGTTTATGACCTCTGTGGTGTCGTCCAAGTAGTACTTGGCTTTGCTTGGTTTCTGCCCCACAGTGCAAGCAAAGACAGACGTGCTTGAGGACAAGATACCACCGTTTATTGCACTGGCAATAATCTCAAACATGTCCTCATCTGATCTGTCATCGCCAATACACAACACAAAATCAGCCTGCCTACCATTTTCAGCCATTGATGTAAAGATCTTTTCAGCGACCACACCTTTGCTTATTCCCTAGGATCATAAGAAAAGACAGAAGTCGCATGTCATTGCATGTACAATCAACAGACCCATCTGAAATACCCCTAAGCAGTGATGAACGTAAGCAGCAGTTCAGTTATCATACTTAATTCAATTAAAAATTGTTAATATAACGACTCAATTGAGTGAAGCTAGCCTTTAAACCAATTAAATTTTAACATCTTCGTATCCAATACTGCAACAAGAGATGCACAACATTCGAGTATTTAAATTTCTAATTCTTCATCCTAAAGTGGACATTTTCTTGTTCCTACACATTCAAAGTCATATCCTTTATTTGCTGTGTATATTTGATGTTAGGTTCTAACATCAAATAATAAACAAAAATCCTTAGAAATGCACTATTTCACGAGACAAGATTCTGGCACTAAACATCAACAGATGAGCACTTGAAAGGAAACTAAAACTCAAGTAAGCAAACAAATATACCTGTGGCTTCACTTCCACAATAAATTGACCACTTTTCACTGCAACAGGTTCGTTTGCTAGCACACTTTCTAGATGATCCAGCATCTCCTTCGCTTGGCTGGCTCCAAAACCAGGATCTGCATCCCTATGGTGCCATACCAAAGCACTCTCTTTCGTCTCAATGGAAGAACCATCAGTGGCTTCTGTATACAATTTCATCACAGGCTCGGCTATCTGAATCCATCCAAAATCATTGTTTTGCCCACAAAATTCCCAGTCCTGATCTGCAGACCACCTGCATATCTTGATGTTAGAACTTAGAAGGACAAATAGAATAAAAGAAAAAATGAACTGAAAATATCATTACCTCATGAAGTAGCCATGTTCAGCTGCAATTCCTACTTTTTCACACGGTACAAGCCATCTTCCTAAACTATCTCGTCCTCTTCCACTAACAACAAATACAGTGTTCCTAACGTCATCACAGAGAGTATTTATAATTGAGATGACCTTTTGGCTGGGAGACTTGTTGATGGATGTTTGAGGCATAACAGTTCCATCATAATCCAACAAAATAGCCCTGTTTTTGGATCTTAAATAAGCACTTACTATAGCATCAATTGACAACTTTCTGAAATTAGGATCAAGTGCAACAACTCTAAAACCAAAGCCCAAACCGAAGCCCCAGCATAGTCTTCTGAAATGGTCTTTGCAGGTCCTCTCCATATCCTGAAAGAAGCTCCTTGACCAGTATGCCACATCATGTGTGCTTACATACCTATAATGTTTCTCATGACGCAATTGTTTTTCAGAATCAACCACTGAAATTGCCTCATTCATTGCTTCTGCTGTGGCTTCAATGTTCCATGGATTAACCCGAATTGCACCACTAAGTGAAGGTGAACAGCCAATAAATTCTGATACTACTAGCATGCTTTTCTTGGGCCCAACAGATTCTGAGCTTGATCCAGATATTGAGACTCCTTGTCTACACACTATGTACTCGTACGGAGTAAGATTCATGCCATCTCTCACAGCTGCAACGACAACACATTCAGCAACAGTGTAGTAAGCAGCTCTCTCACTGAGAGACACTGTCCTATCAATGAAAACAACAGGATCATAGCCTGGTTGACCAAATGTTTCATTTATTCTCTTACAACTTGCCTTGATTTCAGCCTCTATTTCCTCAAGGTCCTTCCCTCTTCCCCTAGCAGGGTTTGCAATCTGTATCAAAACAGCCCGTCCCTGCCACTTTGTATGCTGCTTTAGCATCTGTTCCATTGCCAAAAGCTTTAAATTGACTCCTTTAAAGATGTCCATATCATCAACCCCAAGTAAAACAGTCTTCCCTTCAAATTGCTGTTTAAGCTCCCCTACCCTCCATTCTTTATCTGCTTGACTCAGCACTGACTCAATCTGCCCCATGTGTATCCCAACTGGCATGATTTTTACTCCGACAGTTCTACCATAATAATCTAACCCTATGTAGCCTCGCTTTGACTGATACTCCAAACCCAGCATTCGACTGCAACAAGACAGAAAATGCCGTGCATAGTCAAAAGTGTGAAAACCAATAAGGTCTGAGTTCAAAAGCGCTTTAAGAATCTCCTCCCTCACAGGTAGAGTTCGATATATCTCAGATGAGGGAAATGGACTGTGGAGAAAGAAGCCCATTCTCAATCTATTAAACCTTCTCCTTAAGAAGGTGGGCAGCACCATCAAATGATAGTCATGTACCCAAACATAGTCATCCTCTGGGTTTATAACCTCAATCACCCTTTGTGAGAAGATATTATTTGCTGCAACATATGCCTCCCATAAAGAACGATCAAACCTTCCACCATGGTTTGCAGAAAATGGGAGCATATAATGGAAAAGTGGCCACAAATGCTGCTTACAAAATCCATGATAAAACTTGGACAAAATATCAGGCGGCAGAAAAGCAGGAACACACTTAAACCTGTCCAAGAGAACCTGGGAAACATCATCCTGTTCACTCAAATCAACATCAATCCGCAAAGAACCCACATATATCACCTCCATATCTTCAGGCAAACCATCTTTCAACTGTAACAGCAATGAGTCATCATCCCAGCTAAAACTCCAGCCTTTATTATCCGGACGCCGCTTAGCTTTTACAGGCAACTGATTGGCTACGATAATCATCCGATCCTGAACTACTGAGGACTGTACGTCTGAGGACACACTATTCGCCTGATCATCATCGAGTTCAGAAATGACTCCTGGAACCGTCGTTACACGAGGCAACCGCTTCTTTTCGCGGGGTTGACCCATTGCTGGAAAATTGCCAGAAGCTAGATCCAAAAGATTGGTATATGATCTAGACATCATTTTGCACCTTCCTCTTGTTAAAACTTTCAACTACAGAAACAATCTATACAAGATCTCGAAGCGTAACAAACCAAACCGGAAATTCGATTCCCTCGGAGATGACGATGATTTCTCAGGATCTGAAATAAAACAGCATCAACACAATGAACACAAACAGGAACCACAAACAATCAATAGGTGCATCCAAAAAGGGTTCATTGCATCAGTATGTGAAATCCAAAAATGAAAGGAAATGGTGCACAAACAAACCAAAAAAGAAAAGGTTAAAGTAAGAGTTTAAAAAGAAACTTTCGAAATTAAGCCCAAAAATAAAAGATAGATTCCTAAATTAATGAACTTTACATGTGCAGCATCCAATGCAACGAGATAATCATCTTTAACAATTAGAAGGAAAACAATTAAAAAAAAAAGATATATATAATAACTAACCTGAGCTATGAAACGGAGAGAGTTTCTATCTTTCTCCTCTGATCCCACAATGAATTCAAAAGATCAATAAATAATTAAATGGGGGAAAATTATACTTGTTGAAGCAAGAAATCTAGGGTTTGGCTTCTGGTTTGGGTCCTCTCTTTTTCTTTTTCTTCCGATTGCAATCTCCCTCCGCCGCTCTCTCTGTCTCTCTCTCTAAAGAATTATAATTTAAAATTTAAAAATATGACAAATAAAAAAAGTTGGAAGAGGATAAGGCCGGCCAGTAGACTACCCAGTACTGCCAGCTGGCTTGGCTAGTTTGCAGAATCACGCGCTCTTACCCCCTCCTGCAGCGGCATACCCGTGCGTGTCCACCAGAGAACGGGCACACTTGTCAATAGGAAGGAGGACTCTGGGTCCCACCTTATATTGCACGCTCCCTAGGAAAACCATCACACGTTTCGTTCGTTGCTTTATGGCTTTTCATTATCATCCAATCCAATGACCCTTTGACGTACCAAAAACCATTACATAATTTTTCTTTTCCTTTATTACTTTTGTGATCCTTTTATTTCTTGGAGAATGTTCTATTTTCAATTTTTTTACATGGAGATAGAGACACCCAATATGTTCTATTTATTTGAAATTTTATAAGGTTTATGAAACTTAAATGTGTCAAGTTAACCGGAGGCATAACATAGGTAAAGGAGAAGAAAAGAAAGACATATTGTAGTTTAGGGAGTAGCTGAATCGGAATGTACCCAAGTGGGGCCAACGTACTACTCACCTCCACGTGGAAGACAAAGACATGGAAAAGTTTTGCGGATAAGTATGATGATGCAATGAATGACGTTATTTTTATGATGTGGCACCGTGTCATTGGACCTCCGACCTCCGACAGTCGTTCAAATCATTTGGTTTCCATGTTGGTGAGCGCCGTGGCGATTATAGCACAAGTAGAAAACTAAAAACTTTCCTTCCCTTCCCTTCCTGGTTGGGGCGTAAGTAACCAGTTCATCATTGATGAAATGTCGCTATTCGCCCTCTTATGAATTTTGGTTTGCAAACATGCAAAAGGAAATAAGAAACAAAGCGGGTCTAAGTTCTAACCTCAGGCTCAGCTCAAATTCTTTTAAATAAAAATTACAAAATAATGTTATTTTATATATAACTTATGTAACGTAACCCCCGTCTCAATATTTTAAAAAATTTTAAAACTAAGATCTAACCAGAGACTAAGTCAACTTAAATTTCACCGGTTAACTTTAGGCCACCCCTACATTCGTAATGTCAGTTGTCAGTTTGCTACAGTGTTTAGTCTTTACTTTATTTTATTTTTCGTAGTATTAGATGTGGAAAATCCTTCCGGATAAGATTGTGCATAAATATTATTACCAGAAATCTCTACAGTTCTATTATGAGTATTTTTTTTACTTAAAGAATGTCCTTAAAAGTAACTTTTGATTATTAGAGTCGTGAAAATTCAACCCTAACGTTTTCCTTCTCCAATTTTCTAATCTTAGATTCTAATTTCATTGATTTTAGTGTTTGTTTTTTTTTATTGGGAATTTCTTTATGTACAAATAAGGCAAATGACCATGATAATGAATGTATTTCTTATCAATTCTATTTGATTAGAAAAGTCTTGGAAAAGAGGCTAGAAATAAAATCTCAATCCCATCATGGTTATAACATTATTTCTCCCAAATTAGGAGAATTCTAGAAGAACGGATCGAAAAATTAAACACAACGATCAAAGCAATAAAGTTTACAAGCAAGTGCTAGTTAGAGAACAAATTCACTAAACTGACCTTATAGGAGAAGTCTATTTAAAATATTACTTATGATGATTGTATAAGTGATCATTAGATTGGGATCTTCAAAGTTATTTCATTTATGGATTGTTATGTTTTGATACTACTTATGATCTATTCTAGTTAATAATAACTCAGTCAATATTCATTAGATATAGTGTGAATTATATATAGGTAGATAAGTAATTAATACACGATTCATCACTCTAAAGTGATTATGAAGAATGTTCTATTATTTTATATTAGTATTGACTTAAAAAATCCTTGATGAAAGTATAATGACACTTTTAAAGTATTTTTCAAATATTGTTAATTAAATCAATTACTAATGATAGAGAATTAACATGATTAGACTCAAATAAAGTAGAAATTAATTTCATATTATATGTCTAATTAGAATATTATATGCTAAAAGAATTGAATTATATTAAAAAAATCATACACATAAAGGTTAGTCAAAATTACTTTGATATTTTTAAATATTTGGATGGTCATGATGTATCGCTTGAAGCCAATCAATCTGTAAATATAAATTGTTTATCTAGAGAAGTACAAATAAATTAAAGGAGTTTATTTTGTCTATTCTTAAATATGAATTAAGGTTATAATTTATATCAATTGCAACATATTTAAGAACTTAATGGGTCACACACAAAGAATGACTTGAAAAAACAAAATATATTTTAATCAAGTTAGGTTTGATTGTAAAGTTTGAGAAATTTTATGATTAAATATGGTATATTTAATAAACAAAGATTAATATGAAATATTGGATCTTATTTGGGAATAATTAGTATTTAATTATAATTATTTGTAATTTTACTTAAAGTTTAATTGATAATAGAATTTAATTTTAATTAAATTACTATAATGTCTAAAATATATTATATTGTGCTCCAAAAGAAGCTACCACTCTTTACCTAACCCTCTCTACAATAGTTGAAGAGTTCTTTAAACATATTCTATAAATATCGTTAGAAGTCAAACACTTGTGCAACTATAGTGGTTGAGATGTGTAGTACTCCACTCTCGCAAGACACGTATCTGACATCTTGAGTAATGTCCGAGTTCGTACCCTGCAAGGGTAGCATGCTAGAACTGTAACATCCCATCACTTATGAGAAGGGTGTGTTGGTTATTTTGGAATAGGTTAGGATTATTTAAAGTGTTTTGACATATTCATGCATTCATATATGCACATGAATAGC
>JAOQMS010000002.1:20703948-20716873 GCA_027563885.1 Erythroxylum longipes
TAATAGTAGAGAACTAATATGATTGGACTTAAATAGAGTAGATATTAATTCCATGCTCAATTTCTAATTAGAACATTAAATGATGAAATGATTGAATCATACAAACAAAAAAAGATGCATAGAAAGGTTAGTCAAAATTACTTTGATATTCTTAAATATTTGAGTAGTTATGATGTGTTACTAAATATCAATCTTAATTTACATATATAACTTGTTTAGGATAAAAGATAAGGATATCCCCTTGAGAAAATCCTTTTATTTTAGAATTCTCGAAAAAAAGTTTCTTTTGTTTCACATTCACCATGAAAACTCTCTATAGTTGACTTTTGTTAGGAAAGTTAATGGAAGTTCTGACATGGCGATGTTAAACCATATGGACCACTCAGAATGTACTGACATGGCATAAACATGTCACATGGACCTAATGTTTGACCCAATACCAACACACCCTGATCGACCTAACTTAATCCGACCTGCATAACTTCAGTTTCCTATGCACCTGCCTCCGTCTTGCCAAATCAATCCCCAATTTAAATTCACAAACCACACAATACATCTTTGATGATTTCAGATGGTAGCAACACGTGAAGGTGGAAGATACAAAAGGTGATGCAAGTAGAGATGACGCAGGCGATGGTGGAGATGATGCAGGTGCTTTATTGTCAAATTATATACATAACTTAATTGCTGGAAGTTGTTTTAGTAGAATTTAAACTAAAAATAATCAATGTTACATGTAATATATTAGCTTAGTACTTCTAGCTGATTATACGGCTTGGAGTCTAGTTGAGAAATATCTTTAGCAAGCTACTGCATAAGAATTGTTTGAACATCTCGTTAACCTTCCTTTTTCCTTTATTTTCTTTTAGTTTAATGTTATCAAAATAACTTAAGCCACTAAATGAAAAAGCTTTTTTTAATTGGAATTCTACATTACTAACCTGAAACATGAGTTGTGTGCTTCATAAGACGAAACTATATATTGATCATTTATTTTTTACATGTCACTACACTAGGTCTATATGGTTTAGGTCTCCAAGTTGCTAGGTGTAACTAACTCTCCTCAAGACTGGACAATAATAGTTAACTAGGCTAAAGCTAATTCAGGATTATTCAACATCAGCTTTGCTACAAAAATTTACTGTATCTGGAAGGAGAGGAATTCTAGAATATTTGGAGTAGCTTCCTTGAAGGAAAAACGAATAAGAAGGGAAAATGGCACATAAACAACTTCTAAAAATACAAGTCCTTGTCTGGTTATTTATGTAATTTGTTGTATTTTTTCTTGTCAACTTATTGCGGGTATAGATGATGTAAAACTTAGAAGTTTCCCAATTAATTGAGTTATTTAACTTTTAAAAAAAGAGTAAAACAATATAACATGGAATGGCTTCAGTGTTCTATTCATGCCATTTTATCCTTAATCTTCAAGTATATATTTTTCTTCTTCCATGCATTACATTAAAGTTGAGGTTAAGAGTCTAAATACTTTCCATTTTTAATCTAAATTTCAAAATAAATTTCACTTCCTAACACTAATAGGCCCCTTGTACCTTAAGCTTAGGATACGCTCCTCTTGTCCACCAAAACTTCCTTATATTACAAATCCCTACCTCACCCAAGGTCTTTATATTAGATGCAAAAGAAAGCCATGTTAGTTTGTCACTAGGATCATTCAAAATGATTAGAATATTATTTTATTTTTCCTATTTTGTTTTATAAAGACATTGCCACTTGAATTTATGAGATAGAGGTTACGGATTCACTTTCATAAGCTTAAGATTGTAGCTAAAATTTTCATAAGTTTTAGCTTGCTTCAGGGCATGCTGGCCCTTAAAAAGTAATCCAAAGGTACTCAATTTCATTTCGTTTATCTTTTTTTAATATCAAAAACCAAAATTTTCCTTTGTCCAAGTCTTTTGTGTGGTTTTTTTAGAACCTTTAAAGTGTGGAATGTATCGTTTTCACTCTTATATATTATATCATGTAATATTCTTGTATATATGCTTGAGGATTTATAGTTACATTCCTATATTAATAGTTAATAAGACATTAAATGTTTATAAACTAACCTACATTTTTCAATTATCTTTCACTCATATGTATTGTAACAAGTTTTGAGTGTCTTTCACTCTTATATAAAACATGAATCTTACTTTCTTTTAGATGCTTAGTATGTTTGTGTATGTAGGCTCTTCCATTATTTTAAGCTTTATATGTTTGATTATGTAAACTCTTTCATTATTTCATGCTTCATAAAATATGTTTGTGTATAGGGAAATGAATCTCGAAAGAGTTGGAGCTAAAAAAGTTACAAAACGTGTATGTATCATATTTCTTGGTACTAAAGAACATTTACTAATTAAATACCTTATAACTTATTATTGTTCTTTTTGGTCTTTCTTATGCAGTAGACCCCAGGATTGATTTTTAATTTTGGCATGGTGGGACCTTCAAATTTACCCCAACCATGACCTATGAAGGAGGAGAAATGTATAATTTTAAAGTAAAGCTAGATCATTTGACCATATCAATTCATATACATAGCAAAGGACTTAGGGTATATGGGAGTTGAAGTTTTTAGTTATAAATTTTATCATAAGTCTTTTGAGGATGGCATTAGAGAATTAAGAAGTGAGAATGACATAATTATCATGATTAATGTCATTAAAAAAGGCTATCATATTTTGGAGGTTTTTTTAATAGTGTTATGTATCCCTTATTGAGAGATAAGAAAGGATGTTTAGAAGATGGTGCACAAGTTGATTGTGAGGCCATTGAGCTTGATCAACCTACTTCTAGAGAGGGAAAGCATCCTAACATAAATTAGAGTGAGGAAGGAGAAAGCAAATTTGATGATTCAACATATAAGGGTGAGGAAGACGAAGTTAGTGAGTTTGATGATTCTAGTTAGTTGATTATGATGATATATTTGATGATAGAGATGATGAAGAGGGTGTTTATGGTGATATAGAAGAAGTAGCACCAAGTAATATATTCGATATAGATATAGATTCAACATATGAAGATTCTGATGAGCTTAGGAGCGTGGATAACAGTTTAGATGAAGAAGGGAGAAGAAGGCCTAAGTTTCCATAATTTGATTTAAATAATGATATACTGAAGCCAATTGATTTAAAGGTTGGTATGTTATTAGATTCGATAAAAGCATTTAGGCATGCTTTAATGCAATATGCTATCGAGAAAGGTGTTGATTAAGTATATGTCGAGAATGAGAGTTATAAAGTAACTGTTATATGTAAGAAGGGTTGTGGGTGGAGGATACATGCTTCTCCAATATAACATGGAACAGCATTTCAATCCAACCATGAGTGTGGTAAAGAATAATAGAATTGCAAAGAAATATCTATGCTATTTTAGAGATTGTCTTATGTATGATGTTATAGGGCTTAAGGGTGCACTTTTAAGGGACTTTAATGTTGAGATTATAAACTCAAAGGCATATTGAGTGAAGAACGTTGCATTAGAGCTTTTGTTAGGTGAAGAGGGAAAGCAATTTCAAGATTTGAGGAGATATGGTTTTATTATATTGAAGTACAATTCGGGTAGTTTTTCATAATCAAGTATCCATAAGATACTTTTGATTTTGTATATATATATGCTTTGATGCTTATAGAAAAGGTTTCTCATGTAGTTGTAGGCCTATGATATGTGTCGACGATTGTCACTTAAAGGGAAAGCATAAAGAGAAATTGATTTCAGCCATTGGATTGGATGCAAATAACAACATGTTTTCAATTGTGTAGGTTATGGTTAGAATTGAAAATTAAGTATCATGGAAATGGTTTCTTAAATATTTACAAGGAGACATTAGACACTATCAAGAACGTAATTGGTTTTTCATTTTCAATTGATAAAGTTAAAATTGTGTTATTTGGTTTTCTTTATATCTTATAAACATTCATTGATACCTTGTTGATTAATTGAAATAGAGTTTGGAATATGTGTTAAATGTTGATGTGGCTGTTGTTGAAGATAGTTATTATGTAAGACATATATATACTAACCTTCAAGCCAAATTTAAGACTACAAAGGTTATAAAAAATATAGTGTGGATTGTGTCTAGAGCATATACCTTTAATACATTAGAAGGATATATAATTATTTAATTTTAGATAACACATGAACTTCAATGCATATGTTTATTTAATTAATGAAGGAGCTCTTTTTTTTTTGAACAAGTACATGAAGTCATTAAAAGGTATTGACAAGTCGATCTATGACTAGTTGGACAAGATACCTACCCGTAGGTGGTGCAGGCACACTTATAGTGTAGAGTTTAGATGTGACATATTACTAAACAATCATTCTGAAAGCTTTAATGCTTACATCAAGGATGCTAGGGGCAAACTAATTATCATAATGATTGAGATGATTAAAAGAGCAATGAAGAAGAGACTTAACAAGGAAAAGAAGGGGATGGAGAAACTTAATAGATCTGTTTATCCTAGGATCCAAAAAAACTTAAAGAAGTTTAAATAACTTTCCAGTAACTAGATACAATACTTTAGTGGAGGAAGATTATTTGCCATGGATCATATGAATTTTGAGCATGTTGTTGATTTAGGCAACAAGACTTGCACATGTAGAAGGTGGGATTTAAGTGGAATTTCTTGTCAACATGTTGTACTACAATAAGACACGATGGTGGCCAGCTAAAAGATTACATAGACTAGAAGTGTAGTAAAGAAAAATTTAAAGCTATTTACGCATATCAAAATTTTCCAATTCTTAGTAAGGATTTTTGGTCGACCCCCATTGAGTTTCATGATTTTAAAATCCTTCCACCACAATACACTAGAGTTTAAAAGTGTTAAAAGACAAAAAAGGTAGGGAGTAAGGAGATAGGAGAGGAAAAGAACCCATATAAAACTACTTAGAAAGGAGTTTAGATGTCATATGGTAGCAATATGGTCACAATTCAAGATCATGTTCCAATTGAATATATGACAATCAAACTAGCCAATTGACATAAGAACCAGCATAGTTGATAAAGAGAACAACAAGAAGAAACTAAAGCTACCTATATATATGAAGCTTATTTTGTGCGTGGATATAATTATGCATATAGAGCTTATTTTATATTTTGGATATACTCATATATATGGAGATTTTTTTTGTTTTTGTTTATGGTGTTTATTATAGATATTTACTTTTGTATATAGATCTTATTTAGATGATGAAATATGGTGGATATTATTGATATGTTTATATATGGAAATTATGGTTGTTTACTTTATGTCATACTTGTCCAACTTGTTAATGATTTGTCCATTATTTTCAATCTTATTTCCTATATGCTTGTGGATATTTATGCATACTTGCTAACAGAGACAAGCAAGACAACCATGTGTGAGTTACATCTATATCAAATAATTAAAACCATGAAAACCATTGAAACACAATTTAAAATATGAAAACTTTCAAGTTTGATATATAAATTAGGGACAAGGAATGATAATAGGAAATTATACACAAAATTAGAATAGAACAACATATGCAAATTGAACAAGTTTTCTCACTTTGTTAAGAGAGTAGTGGTAAATGATTATTGAATGGAAAAGATATAATATTTAATAATATGAGTAAAAGTTAGCATAATACTATAAGGAAAGCTATTACAATTCTTAACAAGGAAACCATAAAGGTTTTGTAGGAACTTATATAACTCCTCTAAGGTCTCCATCTCTTTCAACCAATAAGGATAAAAGAAATGAGGAAAAGTCTACTAAATGGCAACACACACATGAGGTTTTACAGTTATTCATACTTTATACTAAATTCATTTTGATCATATTACTTAATATTATGTCTTTTGTAATTTTGACAAGAAGAAGAAGATCATCTAATTTGCAATCAACTAACCATGAATAACTATGTTTACAGTTGGAATATTAGCACAAAAAATAGCAGCTTTCTTATGGCTAGTCAATGTATCAAAAGTTTTATTATATATATATAAAAGAAAGCTTCTTCATTTAATGGCTTTAGTTATTATGATAACATTAAACCAAAACTTAATAATACAACACTTGTGTCATCTCTGCCATCATCTGCATCATCTCTGCCATCATCTGCATCATCTCTCGTTGTCTATCTCTTCCACCTTTGCACCTCTCTATGACCTGGAAACGTTAGATTAAGGATTTGATGTGATTGATTTAGGGAGATCGACATAGGTAAGTAGGAAAGTTATGTTAGATTATGCTGGTTGGGTTAGGATAGGTTAGTTAGGGTGGGTAAGGTATTGATTCAAATTTTAGATCCACGTCGCTTAACGTTGCCACGTCACAACTTTCATTAACTCTTTTAACTAAAGTCAACTACAAGGGGCTTTTTTAGAGAATGTGAAACAAGAGGGACTTTTTTTTTTAAATTCTAAACTACAAGATGTTTTCTCAAAATTGCTCTAAGTACAGGAGGTGTTCTTGTCTTTTACACATGTGTTTAATTAGGAAATTAAAGATAAATTGAAGGAGTTTAATTTATCTAATCCAAAATATAATTTAAGGTTAGATTTTATATCTATTTTCAATATATTTTAGAACCTAGTGAGTCACACGCAAAGAACGTATTAGAGAGAGAAAAGGTCTTGTAATCAAGTTGGGCTTTATTGTAAAGTTTGAGAAACTTTATGAATAAATATGATATATTTAATAAATAAGGACCAATATGAGATATTAGATCATATCGAGACCTAACTGGTATTTAATTAGAATTAATTAAAATTAAAATTAAAATTAAAATTAAAATTAAATTAGAATTTAATTTCAATTAAATTATTAAAATGTCTATAACTTACTATAAAAAGGCTCATGCTTTAATGAAGCTAACACTCCTTGTCTAACCCTCTCTACAATAGTTATAAAGTTCTTTTAACTTGTTATGTGGATAATATTAGAAGTGGATACTTATATGACTATAGTGGTTGAAATGAGTCAATTTTAGAATTGGTTCAAAAAAATGACAAAAAAGAATCAAGCTTTACAAAAAGGTACCAATTATAATTCATGTTTTGTTATATTTTATATATTAATCATGTTATAGAATTTCAGTGATCATGACTTTCAAAAAATCATACGAAATAGATTTCATAATTATTTCACTATATGCAGGATCGTATCCAACCTCAATTTTTCAACAGTGGTATCAGAGTTATCTTAATTCTATAACTTAAAATTATTTAATTGTTATTGAATGAATATGGAATTAATTATGCAAAAGCTACACCCTAAACCTTAAAAATTAAATTTAAACCTAATTATTTTTAGTTTGAAGAGTTCAAATTATAGAAAATCCAAAATCCCTAGTCCTAGATCTAGAGTATTGATTCTGGAATAACTTCACCAAATATTGAAATAACAACTCCCACGTCATATCCAAGTCTAATTATAAGCTAAAATTGGAAACTCAAGATATAGATATATGTATACTTGATTCACTATTAGGTTGATATATGGTTTATAGAAAATGGGCTATTATGTTGTTGGTTTTGAAATGCTAGTGAAGTGTTAATGATAAGGTGCGGAGAGGTGAGCAATGTTGGAGAAAACATTCATGTATTATTAGTGTTGGTGTTATGAGCAGCCGTTGAATAGTAATGGCGAGAGGAAGCACCTGAATAGATGATTCATCCTCTTCAGGTTGGAGTAGTTGCTGCCACATCTGGAACTATTTCAATACTGGTGGAAATGAAAGCCAGAAAAAGAAAAAAATAGTATGATTTACGCATTTGTTGTTGGTTTATGCCTTACAGCTAATCAGTTTGGTTGTAGTTTAGTGATAATTATTTAAAGACATTCTTTATCTTGTACATATTTAGATGTGTATGATAAAGTCCATGAGATAATTATACATTGCAAATGGAATTATAATGAGATTATAATAATGATATTCATATTACATTTATGTATTATCTCTAAATTATTCTTAGTCATTGTTCTATTAAGACTGCATATTATTAGTACGTAAAAAGACTAGCACACATTTTGTTTTTTCCTTATGAAAAAAGTAGTCAATCTCATTGGCTGAAGTATGGAGGTTTTTTTTGAAAAGTTGAAAATTATATTGAAATAATAAATGAATATGAGTTCAACATTTATCCTTCATTAAGGAAAGCAAAGGAGATAGCGAATTAATTCCCAATATTGACCAAACGACATCGTCTGACTCAAGGTTACCAGACATAAAACGACCTCATGGAATATTCAACAAAATGACTGGGGAACTTCCTATGGAGAGTTAAAATTATTCCCCCATTTAAAGGATCCTCTAGAAGTTTCCAAATTATGGTATTTCGAAAGCTTTCTTTAACTCTTTCCTTACGCTATAACTATAAAGGTAAGGGATTTCTGATTTGAAATATTTTACTTCATCTTCATATTCTTCTTAACTAATGACATCTTTAATTAAGGTTACTCAATGGATCTTTCTTTCTACTTGAAAAGATCTAGTTAGTAAAGGGTATTATCTCCCATTGCACGACTTACTGTCTTCAGTACTAGTGATGGATGTAGAGGATCAAGGAGCTAAGACAACACAGATGCTTAAATAAACGTGTGGGTACTTGTTAGAGAGTAAGTTTACTGAACTAATCCGATATGAGAAATCTATTTGGAACATTACTTGTATATCTATGGAAATTCTCATTATAATGATTGTATAAGTGATCTTTTAACTTGGGGTTTCCAAAGTTATCATGTATAGGGATTGCTATGTTTTTTTTAATCAAGGTAAATGTATTAGATCAAAAAGAGTATATACACGGTCCTGGGGCATACCTGGACCATTAGTAACCAAAATCCTCCCTGTCCGTAATACAATCAAATTCAAAGAATGCAAGATGGTCGGGGCTTACCCTGACCATATGCCCCGATCATATGTAGATGTCAAAGTCACAGACTACCAAAATAATCATCAACCTGTAAGTACACGGGCATTGGGGCATACCCCGACCCTAATTAATCAATGTCAACCCTGTCCACAATGCACTCAAAAGCACTAAAGATCAAGTACAGTAGAATGGTTAGGGCATACCCCAACCATATGCAAAAGTCAGGGCCGTCACTATTCCCAGTACAATCCCATCTAGATAAAATCAAGTACACGGTCAATGGGGCATACCTCGACCATATTCAATAACCAAAAACAGTCAAAGATCAAAAAGTAATCATAGTAGAGGGATACAATCTATACAAGATCTTATACATGACTATTTTTATCTTAAAAATTACATCATAGCTCATAAAAGAAGCAAAATCTAACTAGATTGCATTTCTAATCTTCCAAATCATATAGATGGTACAGACGACAACTAATTTTGGAACTTTGCTTCGCAGACGTGCTCCTGTGTAATCACTCCGAATCCACTTAATGGCACTATATAAAGTAGACATGGTTCGGGTCATGCCTAACCACTCCTAGATGCCTCACCAAACTTCACCCGTGAATGAGCACCTAAAGAAGAGGTGGTCAACGATTTCCATATCAACATTACACAAGTTACAAGTTCTGTCAATTTCCAAAAATAACAAGTTATCTTTGGTTGGCAGCTTATTTCGTAGGCTTAGCCATGCTATGATAGAAAATTTAGGAGGGATGTACTATTTCCATATAAAAGACATCCATGGTCTTTTATGATGCTTAATCTATATCAACTTATAGATTTTCTGCGAAGAAAGAGTTCCACTTGTGCACAAATTCTGCAGCCCACCTTCCACTTGCCCGCGGCCCCCCAGTTTCTCTATCAGTATATTTCAGATCAAAGCAAGTTTCTTCACAAGGGAAGAATCATGGTTATGAGGTTCCCAACCCCATACTGTGGAACCCTTTAAGTAGATTTCATGTATCCATCTTACCCAGAGATAGTTAGCTTTAGAATGAATATTCCATAACACCTTAGAAAGTAGAGCCAAATTTCATAGTTTGCAATTTTTCAAACTTAATCCTCCCTCGTCTTTGGGAACACATATTTTATCCCATGCCACCCTGAAATGTTTTCCTCCCCACAAGAACAGTCTAAACATGGAGTTTAGCCTCTCCAAGATAGTAGCTGAAATTGGGAAAGACTGGAGCCAAAACGAAAGTACACCTTGAATAACAGAATTAATCAATTCAATCTTACTTGCATAAGATAGGGACTTTCATTCCAATTATTAATGTAAGCCTCCACGAATTCAATAAGGATTGAGTATTGTGCCACCGAGACCTTCATAGGTGCCAAGGGGATCCCTAGGTATCGGACTAGAAAGTCCCCAATTGGATACTCCACCATCTGCAGAATTTCCTCCCTTGTCCGTCTATGGACTCCTGCTAGGTACACATTTGATTTAGTGGAATTAACCCTTATCCCTGCCACATTCTCCAATTCAGCCAAAGTGTTCAATAGAATGTGAATGGAATCATAGTCACCTCTTGAAAATAGCATAAGATCATCCGCAAATATAAAGTGTGTGATACTTAGCTTTTGACACTTCGGATGATACTTGAAAAGTGAGTTGGAGGTTCTTACTTTAATCAATCTTGAGAGGTATTCCAAGCACAAGAGAAAAAGGTTTGGGGACATGGGATCACCTTGTTTTAGCCACCGTTTACCTCTAAACATGCCATGAAGAGTGCCATTAATCGAAATTGAGTAGGAGGCAATGGATACACATTCCATAATCCATCAGATAAAAGATCTAGGAAATCCCAACCCTTTCATCATTTCTTCTAGAAAGTCCCATTCCACTATGTCATAGGCTTTAGTAAGATCAACTTTAAGCATGCACCGAGGGGAGATGTGCTTCCTAGTGTAACCCCGCACAAGCTCTTGTGTAAGAAAAATGTTGACAAGCATATTTCTCCCTGGAACAAAAGTTGTTTGAGTTGAATCCACTATGTTCCTCACAACCAGAGGCATACGGTTCAACAAGATTTTTGTGATGACCTTGTACACTACATTCATGCAAGCAATTGGTCTAAAATTTGAGACTTTCAAATTTGCCTTCCTCTTCGGTATAAGGGAAAGGATAGTATGGTTTAGTTGTTTAAGCATTCTGCTCGTATCAAAAAACTCCTTCACTGCTCAGATTAAGTCATGTCCAACCACTTCCCAATGTGTCTTGAAGAAAGCTGAAGTATAATCGTCCAGCCCTGGTGCTTTATCATTACCTATATCAAACAAAGCCTGTTTTATCTCCATATCCCTAATCGGTGCCATTAACAGTTCATCAAGAATCGGACCACATCCCACCACATAATAATTTATACGGCTAATAGCATGAGAAGAGCCCAGTAGTCCCTTGTAGAAGCTGAGAACACAATTTTCAAACTCTGTCATGGAGTGAGTCAAAGAACCATCCTCTTTGATGAGGTGAGAGATAACATTTTGCAGCCCTCTTTTTTGGGCTACAGCATGAAAGTACTTTGTGCTTTTATCTGCTTCAAAGAGGTGAGTGCATTTGGCTTTTTGCTGAAAGAACTTCTGCTCTGCATCCAACAAGAACTCAGCTTGCCTCCTCTTCACATCCGCTTCTTGTTACATCTCAATATCCTCAGGCCAAGTAAGTGAGGCCTTATAAGCAATCTGGAATGCTTCTATCGCCTGTTTCACCTTATCTGAAATATGCTTATAAATTTCCGCATTTAGTACCTTTAGGGGATGTTTAAGTGTCTTCAATTTCATACAAAGGATATACTGATTTGTTCCTATTATTTGCGTCTCCCAGTAGCTGTATAGGATATCCTAGAAATGGGGGTGTTGAAGCCACATGTTGAAGAATTTGAAAGGTTTTTTCACTTCAGGTTCCAGTTGGTTGCATTTTACCACTATAGGGCAGTGGTTTGAGTCGGGTAACATGTCTAGGAATTGTGCTGAACAGGCCAACCCAGCAGAACTCTAAGCTGAGTTAATAAGCACTCTGTCCAACTTTGCCCATAGTTGTTTCTTGTGCCATATGAAAAATTCCCCTTTGAAGGGGGCATCTTCTAATCCAAGGGGCATCTGGAAGTCAAGCAAGTCTTTTAACAAGTAGGCTGAGGGGGTTTGGCACCCTATACGCTTCCTAGCAGCACAAACATAATTGAAGTTCCCCAAAATACTCTATGGTAATACCAAATTCAAACTTAGCCTCACCAGATGTTGCCACAATTCTCATCTTTTAGTAACACTGTAAAGGCCATATACAAAGCAGATTATGTAAGTATGCTACGTGATACGACATTGTACCCTACAGTGAATATGCTTCTCTCCTGTATCAATCACAAGACAATGAAAGAAATTCAGGTTCCATACTACACACATGCGCCCTCCTATAAAGTGATCAAAATTATGACAAAAATCCCATCCAGCAAATCTATTTCGCATCATCAAGTTCAAGTCCTCAGAAGATAATTTGGATTCAAGGAATCAATTACCTTATTAGCCGCACTGCCCTTCATGTTATCCCTTTCAACTGAATCTCCATTGTTCTGAGGTTGTGTGGTCCTCGAAACCCTGCATAATTATTTAAGCCCTCTTGGCCCTTTAACTGGTCCTGCACTTCTGTTATCCCCTGTGAAGTTTGAATTATATGATCCAATACATCAGAAGGTCCTTCATTACTATCACCATTCTGGTTACCTTGCTTACCCATTGGATAAACGGTTCTTCTGTTGGTTTTTGTTGTTTCGAGCCATAACTTTACATTCAAAAGGGTTATGCCCAAATTTCTTGCAGGAGAAGCAATAATTTGGAAAAGTCTTAAATATAAATCTTTGAATATATCGGGTGATACCTGGCATATTCACTTCAAACCTAGTCACTGGCTGTTTTGAGACATCCACTTCGACCAATAATCTGGCAAATCCTGTAACACCCCATTACCCTAGGGTACGCACCGGGACGCCCGTAGGTCATTCCGATACATATCCTAAAATAAGGGAG
>JAOQMS010000002.1:20716973-20741276 GCA_027563885.1 Erythroxylum longipes
TGGAGTTCTGTAGTGATCGCACGTAGCGCTCCCTTATTTTAGGATATGTATCGGAATGATCTACGGGCGTCCCGGTGTGTACCCTAGAGTAATGGGGTGTTACAAGAACAATCAAATACGTGAAACTCGGTATTTTTTTGAAACAATGCACGCATATTGCGGAAAATCAATAATCAAATTCAGGCCTATACTTTTATTTCATAAACATCTAAATCACAATTATTATTACACTTTGATCACTCTCATTTAAAACATTTCTAATTTCAGAAGTTATTACATACAGAAAATTGTACAGAAATTGCGAAATACACAAATTGATACAAAAATAAGAAAATACAAATGCAGACGCGAACTGATCCCGACCTCTATCTTTAACTTGAATATAATGGCTATACTCCCATTTGCCTAACGGGGTAACTCTTATGAGCCTGAAAAATATTGCAAAATTTGGGTGAGTTTTACGAATTAAATGAGGTAACCATCATCGATGGTTCACTTAATCCATACAACACATCAATACACATAACATATAATTCACACCTCTGCATTTTGCATAAATTATCGCATATCACATTATCACTTAAGGGTAAGACAATTTTGCATTTCAATAATAAAAAATACTTATTAAAATGTATATGAAACGTTCATGTGACTATTTTCCAATTGTTACGTTGTTGTAACCAAGTGTCTAAACTGTCCCGTATCCATTGTGGATACCGGGCTCATTTATACTGTCCCTTATCTATTGGGGATACAGGACTCATTTTACATAGTGAGCCTTTGGCTCTTATACACTTTCTGAGCTTTAAGCTCTTTTTCGGTGGCTACTTAGGTCACAACTCTCATTATCTGATCATGCATTCATGTATGGAATGCATCTCTCATAATCAATCAATCATGAAGCATTTAGTTCTTCACATGCACATATAAGTAGCACTTCAATATCACATTCATTCATTAGAATCATCGGACCTGCATTGTCCGGAATCAACACAATCAAATCACATTCATTTTATAATTCAAACATAATATAAAACAAACAATTAATTGAGTGAGATCATCTAGGTTACTCACAGTACGCTCCATATTAGCAATTGCTTCCAAGATCTAGAAACGCATGAATGTGGATATTTATCCTGCACATCAAAATTATGCAATACACGTATTGCACACACATTAAAAATTGCACAATTATAAGTATTCCTTTATGCACAAATGTGTATATAGAATATAAACAATGCATGCTCAATGACAATCTCGGGTATATTATCAAATTTCTCAATATTAAATAACTCAATTACTCGTCATTTCATTTTTAGCACTATTAACTCATAAAAAAAGTCCAATTCTCATTCACTTCGACTTAATACCGGCTACTCATTTCCTTTGAATGGCTTAATACCGGTATAGTATCGTGTCAGGACCCAATCCGGTACCAAGTCCGGTACGGTATTCATAACTTTGGGTGAAACTATTCGATTATGACTTTCACTTTTGACTGGGAATAAATTTTAACTTCTAATATTAAAAAAATTATGTTGATAGTAAATCATATTAAAAAACATAAAGAAATAATAAAAATTACATTTTATAATTTTTAAAAATAAAAATAAAAATGAAAACCCAAAAACTCAAACAATATTTGAAAAAACAAACAAACGGACCTGGTAACAAATTTTTAAAGAGGGAAAAAGAGGTCATAAGTTAGAATAATTAAAAAAAGGAAAAAAGGAATTTGAGAGAGACGAGCATTTGACGGAAAGACGCTGGATGTAGATGGAAAGTTTAATGTATAGCTTTTTCTTCATTCTAACTTACATTAGCAACATTAAATGTTGAAAAGCGTGTCAAATTATGCCTTCATCTTCAAAGATGGACAAGTTTCTCTTCTTCTTACGAGGAATGTGCACATTGCATTTAAGGTTACACATATACGGTGCCAACAAAATCAAACTCGCACCTGTCAACATTTACATTGCCATCTCTTGCTTCTAACCCTGACTTTAGGAACATTTCATTCTTTTGGGCCCGGTATTAGCTAAGATAGGTAGGCTACTAAGAACTGGAAACACATGCCGAAAACATAGAGTGAATATGACACGCATGGTCCAAGCTCCGGAGTGAAATTGTTAGACTTATTAGGTAGCCGCCACGTGATCGTGGAGGGGTTTGGCCCTAGAAGTCTTCTACTTTTGACGAAAACGCCTTAATTGATGGTGCCATTTTCTCGCCATTCCATGCCACGATGTTCCAATATTGTGGGTTGGTTCTTTGTATATTGCTTCCACGAATTGAACCATTTGCAAGGTGGGGCTATTCCTGAGAGTTGACAGGGAAGTACCGGTTAGATTCAAGATTGAATATGTGTAATGGGTGCAGAGCCCTTTCCTTTGGTAAGATTCAGATTAACAGGTTGTCTTCATGTTTTTCATAATGTATTAAAAGAACTTAGCTATATTTTTGAGTGTTAAAACGTCATTATTACTGTTCTCAACGATGGAAGCCAAACCATTGAAGACCGACCAAATTCACACGAACATAAGCAAAATGTTTGCTTCTGTGTAATGAACCAAAATCTTCGTGTCCCATGGGCGGTATGTGGAGCCCCATGTGTTGCCTTAGAGAAGCAAAGTAGAATATATTTAGAATTCTGCCATCTTTTGTAGCAAACGTGCTTCACACATGTCTCTTTGATGATGAGATCCGTTGGACAAAAGTGTGTGTATATATATATATATATATATATATATGACGACGACCACCACAATGAGAGGATTAATTTTTTAAAATTCATATCAATGACGTGCAAAATTCACATATTTATATATTATTATCTTTTTTTAAAAGCTTATTTGTATATTATTATCTTTTTAAGAATTTTATATAAAATATTTATTTTTAGTTGATCCTTTATTATTCCAATCTTGTACATGCAGTGCAAAACAAGGGAAAATAACATCATATACTGAAGATCAAATCCCTTTTCCCGTTCGCACAAACCACTTGTATATGCTGTGGAAAACAAGGGGAAAAAAACACATCATATACTACACATCAAATCCTTAACTTCTTTTCTTGGCGAACCTCTTATAGCGATTAGTCCGTTCTTTCAATACTACTACTGTTCTTTCCTTCTTTGATACAGTTATTTTTAACATAGTAAATTTCTATAATTCACATATCATATGCCCACTACACCTGTAATATGATATTTACATTATACCAGTTAAACAAACCTTTAAGTTAGAGATTAAAGGTAAAAGCACCTATGATTATGCCACAATTTCATCTTCACTTTCATGACTACTTTATATTAGAAGAGGCGTTACTTATGTGCGAGATTGGGTGTGGCTTTTGTTCCTTCATAATCAACCAATATATAATAATATTAGCTTAATTAACAAACACATCCTTTATTTTTATATATTTTATTAATTATATTTGATATTTTAATACTAAAGGTAAAATTATCATAATAATTACTATGCAATTAAAATTATGATGAGATTATGATTATGATATTCAATTTGCATTTATATACTATTTGTTGAAGTTGTGCTTCAGTTGCTGTAACATTGTCTAAGTTCAAATTTTACATGTTTTTTGTTATTTTCAATTTCTTAGTTGTTTGACTAATTCAATTGATTTGGTCTTTAGGAAGTTTTTGGTCACGGGAATGTATTCCATGTAGTTTCTTGTTTTTCGTTTCCTTCATTACTATGTTTTCAATATTTAAATTCATTATTTGATTAATAAAATTACTGACTTTACGCAGTAAATCTCATTGTTCTTTGCTCTTATTATTGATCATTTTGATCATCTTGGTTACTCTCTTTCTCTTAAAAACTCCAAAAAATTGGTATCAGAGCTCTCCTTTCGAGGGACCTTTGATTGAGAGACTTTTTTTTTGGTATCTTTGCTTTCTTCTTCCATGGATTTAGAAGTTTCTTTCATTGCACTAGTACCACCAGTCTTCAATGGTGAAGGCTATCATGTATGGGCAGTAAGGATGGAGGCTCATTTAGAGGCGGATGATCCTGGGAAGTTATGGAGGAGGACTACGAAGTTCCTCCATTACCAACAAATCCAATTATGGCGCAAATCAAGAATCACAAGGAGAAGAAATCAAGAAAGTCAAAGGCAGTAGCTACATTATGTGCTGCGGTCTCCCATGAAATCTTTGTTAGAATCATGATTTTGAATTTTAGAATTTCCTAAAGAAGGAGTATGAAGGAGATGCGAGGATTAAGGGAATGTAAATTCTAAACCTGATCAGAGAATTTGAGCTTCAAATGATGAAGGATTCTGAGATAGTGAAGGATTACTCCGACAGATTTCTTGGAATTACAAACAAAGTAATGTTACTTGGTTCTGAATTTCCTGATTCCATATTAATTCAAAAAATTCTTTTAATTATTCCTGACATAATTGAAGTAACCATTTCCTCGCTGAAAAACACTAAAGACTTGTAAAAGGTTAGTTTGGCATAATTGATGCATACTTTGCAATTACAAGAACAAAGAAGGCTCATGAGGTCTGAAGAGTTTGTTGAAGGTGCATTAGCTGCGAGAGTTTAGTCTATTGAAGGAGGAAAAAAGAAGAAGAATGAGAAGAACAAGAAGGGAAACTTAGGTTCTGATTCTCCTAACACCAGTAAAGGAACAAAATTTGATTTCCTTTCTTGTAAACATTATGGAACGAAGGGTCATCCACCTTTCAAATGCTAGAGAAAGCCAGAGCAACAATGTGAGAAGTGCTAGAAGATGGGACATCATCAGAGAACTTGCAAAAGCAACACTCAACATAAGACTGTGACAAAAGTGAATTTGAAGTTAAAGAATGTTGCTTAGGTTGCTGATCAATAAGAGGAGGAGTAACTCTTTGTAGCTTCTTGCTTTACAACCTATCATTCAAGTGAGAAGTGGCTCATTGATAATGGTTGTACCAATACCTTTGATCGTGATCTCTTTAAGGAGTTGGACATTTCAGTAGCTTCCAAAGTGAAGATTAGTAAAGAAGAGTACATCACAATTAAGGGAAAAGGCACAGTAGCAATTGAAAGCACTTTAAGTACAAAGCTTATCAAATATGTGTTATTTGTACCTAATATTAGTAAAAATTTGTTAAGTATTAGCCAGTTTATTAAAAAAGGTTTCAAAGTTATCTTTGAAACAAATCAGTGTTAATGAAGGATGCAAAAGACAAAGATGTGTTTAAAGTTAAAATGAAAGGGAAGAGCTTTGCACCTGGTCCATTAGAGGAGGAGTAAGCAACGTTTTCTAGAAAAAAAGAATCTATACAGAAGTCTGGCACAAAAGGCTTGGACATTTCAATCATACAACTATGATGAATTTGCAGAGAAAAGAATTGGTTCAAGGTCTCCCTTACCTTGAATATGAAATTTTAGATTGTAAAGCCTGTCAACAAGGAAAGTAATCCAGACTTCAGTTCAAGCATGCAACTTGGAGAGCTACTAAAAAGCTACAATTGATACACATTAATTTGGTTGGACCTTACAAAAATCCATCTCTCAATGGGAGTAAGTAGTTTTTGATCTTCATTGATGACTATTTCAAGTTGTGTTGGATCTATTTTCTCATATTCAAGTCAGAAGTTGATGATGTGTTTTGGAAATTCAAGCAATGGATTGAAACACAAAGTGGGCACAAAATCCAAGCTTTGAGGTCTGATCATGGCAAGGAGTATACCTCCAATAAGTTTAATTTGTTTGTGAAGAGGCTGGGATTGAACATCAATTCACTGCTTCATACACTCTATAACAAAATAGAGTCAGTGAGACAAAGAATCGTACCATAATAGAGATGGCTAGATATTTGATGTTTGAGAAGAATTTGTAAAGGGAATATTGGGCAGATGTAGCACAGACTGCAGCTTTCCTTCTCAATAGGCTTCCTATAAAAGTTGTAGCAGGAAAGACTTCATAGGAAGCCTGGTATGACAAAGAATCATGATTTTTTATGTGAGTTTTTTGAAAAGCTTCGTGTTTTTGATAATGGCCAAAATGAGTTTGATGTTTCAGATTTTGGAGCACTTTTGGCTGAAATAGATATGGGAAGCCCATAGAGCATGAAAAATGGAAGAAAACGACAAAAATGGTTGAAATCGTTGACTTCAGTGTTTGATGATTTTTTAAAAAATCATCAGAAATTGAAGTCAATAGAGGAAGTTGCAGGTGGGTCGAACCTGCGCACCGGCGGGTTGACCCGCCGACTCGTCTCAGGGTTAGGGATGACCCAGACGGCATCGTCCCGACCCTACTGACACTTTTATATTTTTTTAATATTAAAAAATTCAAAACAATTTCTGCACAGTGCATGTGGGGGCCGCATGCAAGGTCCTTTTTAAACTATATTTTCATCTTTTTGCTTCATTTTTATTTTATTTTCCATATGTTTATGCACAAGATTAATTACTAATTTTTTATTTGATATTCTAATTGTTTTAATCTTATTGTGGCATACACATGATTATTGGTAGACAATAGTGAATGCTTATTTTACCTGTCGTAAATTTGAGCATGTGAAACTATTTATGATGAGAAAATTTTAAATATTAATGTATGTTTAATTTTTTGTGTTTTCCTCTAAAATGACGTTAACATCTATGCGGGTAATTAAATTGTTCTTACCTATGAATGAGTTCTATATTTGTTTAAGGAACTCTAGCATAAATGATATAATTAATTTTGAGGAAAAAGCACGAATTGCATGATTCTGTTATAACATGCATATCATGGTTATTGCTCTTGGTTCTCATTCAGCCTTAAGCAATCCGAGAGTCTCTACTTTCTTGATGCTGAATGAAACGAACCACAAGCAGTGGGTTAAATCTCTCATGATGAATTTGACTATCATGCGAATGGACTTGGCCTTAAGAATTGATCCACCACCTAAACCCACTGATGATGCTACTGAGAAGGAAAGGAAATCTTATAAGGAGTAGGAATACTCTAACTGATATTATTTAATTATTATGAGGTATCACATAGATAAGTCCATTCGTGATAGTATTCTTGAGGCTGATAATGCAAAGGATTTTCTTACTGCCATTAAGAAGAAGTATATGAAGTTCTTAAAGAATCAGAAGAATGAGTACTTAAACATGCTTCATCACACCATTTATGATGGTGTTATAAGGGCTTACATTGACAAGCTCATGGGTTGTTACCATAAGATTAAGGCTATGGATATGGATCTTAGTAAGGATTACATGGTATGGTTTGTGATGGGGACTCTTCCTTCTAAATTTGATTCAATCAAATTAAGCTATAACGCCCAGAAAGAGCGCAATTGACTGTTAAGGAGATGACTGTTATTCCTGCCAAGGAAAAGGATGACATCAAAAAAGGGAAAGGCAAGAAGCATCTCTATGATGACAAACCATAACAATTCTTAAAAGAGAAAGTTCATTTCTAATAGCTCAAGTGACCAAAAGCCTTTCAAGAAGAAAGTTGTTGGTCCTAAAGGAAGTGGACAAGCAACTCATCTTCTGTTAGTAAGAAGAATAAGTTTTTCAAAAGGAAGTGCAACTTTTATCAGAATTTTGGGCACAAGAAAGTTGATTGTCAAAAACTCAAAGCTCACTTAGAGAAGAAAGGTAATTGTCTTGTGATGGTTTGTTTAGAGTTCAATGTTATTGATGTGCCCTTAAATACTTGGTGGTTAGATATTGGAACAACAATTTATGTTACAAATTCCTTGCAGAAACTGACAAGTCGAAGAAGGCCAACTAGTTATGAGCAACATGTATATATAGGAGACGACACCAAAGTCAAAGTTGAACTTTTTGGGACAGTTATACTACAGTTAAATAGAGGACATCTTTTAGTGTTACATGATGTCATTTATTTACCCTCTATTTAGAAGAATTTGATTTTTTTATCCATTTTGGATAGACTACGTTATAGTCTTCTTTTTTGAACTGAAAAACCAACTTTGTATCGTGACTCTCTTTTAGTGAGAAATAGAATTTTATATGAAAATCTATACAAACTTGAGTTGAATGATGTTGTTACTGTTACTTCTTCCTCTTCTCTTAATACTGTTGTTGGTTCCAAATGTATGAGATTGGATTTGAGATCTTCTATGTTATGGCATAAATGTTTTGGCCATATTTCTAGAGACAGAATGGATAGGTTGGTAAAATATGGTGTACTTCAGGATCTTGACTTTTTATATTTCCCTACTTGTGTTGATTGTATTAAAGGAAAGTTGACCACCAAGGTTAGAAAAAGCAAAACAGATAGGTGCTCAAAATTGTTGAAGTTGATTCATATTGATATATGTGGACCATTTATTCCACCTGCTATGGGTAGTTATACTTTTATTGATGATTTTTCCAGCTATGTTCATGTAGAGCTCGTTTATGAAAATTTTGAATCTTTAGAGGCATTTAAGATTTTCAAGACAAATATTGAGCTTCAAAAAAGAAAATCAAGGTAGTTAATTCTGACAGAGGTGGAGAGTATTATGGACATTATGATGAGAGTGGAAGGGATCCAGGGCCTTTTGCTAGATACTTGCAAGAATGTGGTATTGAATCAAAATATACAATACCGGGAACACCTCAGTAGAATGGAATTGCTGAAAGAAGAAGCCACATACTTCTTAATATGTTGGAGTGTATGTTGATTCATTCCAGTTTGCCTGAATTTTTGTGGGGTTAGGCATTGAAGACAGTTGCCTATATCTTAAATCAAGTACCTAGCAAGTCAGTCCCAAAGACTCTCTATATAAGTTATGGTCAAGTAAGAAACCAAGCTTGCGCCATTTTCATATTTAGGGATGCAAAGCAGAAGTGAGGCCTTATAATCCGTAATCTAAGAAGCTTGATCCGAAAACTATTAGTGGCTACTTTGTAGGCTATACCATCGGATCAAAGGGTTATAGATTCTATTGCTCATCTCATATGGCCAGAATTATAGAATCAGATAGAGCTTTCTATTTTGAAGATGAATATGGTTCAAGTCAAGGGTCAAGAGAAATTGTATTCAAGGAAGAACGCATTATAATCCCTGTATCTGTCGCTTTCGCTCCTACTGATGACCCTGTGATTGAACAGATTCCAGTAGAATCTCATAATGAACCTCATAATCAAGGACATGATGAAATTATTGATACTGGGGATGATGATGTTGTTATCAGGAGATCATAAAAAACATATAGACCTACCATTTCTGATGACTATATTGTCTATTTGCAAGAACATGAGTTCGATGCTGGAGATAATACTGAACCAATCAGTTTTTAAGAAGCCATAAATAGTCTTCAATATACGTTATGGATGAATGCAATGAAAGATGAGTTAAGTTCAATGTCACAAAATAGAGTTTGGGAGTTGGTTGAACTACCTAAAAGTTGCAAACCCATTGGGTGTAAGTGGGTTTACAAAATCAAACATGAATCAAGTGGATAAGTAAAAAGGTATAAGGCTAGACTTATGGCTAAAGGCTATAGCCAGAGAGAAGAGATTGATTTCAAGGAAACCTTCTCACCAGTTTCTACAATTCACTGCGAATCATCATGGCTATATTTGCTTATTTTGACTTGCAACTCAATCAAACGGATGTGAGGACCGCCTTTTTGAGTGGAGATTTGTATGAAGATTTTTATATGACTCAACCAGTTGGTTTTGAGATAACTGGTAAAGAACACATGGTTTGCAAGCTCAAGAGGTCTATCTATGGGTTAAAACAAGCATCAAGGCAGTATTATCTCAAGTTTGATATAGTTGTCACTGTAAATGGCTTTAAGGAAAATGTAGTTAATCAATGTATATATATAAAGTTCAGTAGGAGCAATTTCATTTTTCTGGTACTATATGTTGATGACATTCTACTTGCTTATAATGATACTGATATATTATTTGAGACAAAACAACTAATATTTAGTCATTTTGATATGAAGGATCTTAGTGAGGCCTCTTATGTACTTTGGATTCAAATTCTACGAGATAAATCTAATGAGATTCTTTGATTGTCTCAAAAGACTTGCATTGATCGGATCTTGAAAAGATTCAATATGCGTTCTTGTTCTCCTGAAAAGGCACCAATAGTGAAGGGTGACAAGTTCTCAAAAGTCCAATGTCTACAAAATGATAAAGAGAGAGATGAAATGAAAGTCATTCCTTATGCGTCACTTGTGGGCAGTCTGATGTATGCTCAAGTATGTGCACGCCCTAATATTGCTTTTGATGTAGGCATGTTGGTAAAATACTTCAGTGATCCTAGTCTTAGCCATTGGAAAGCAACTAAGAAAGTCATAAGGTATCTTCAGGGTAACAAAGATCATATGTTGACTTATCGATGAACTGACACTCTTGATATAGTTAGGTTTAGTGACACTGATTATACAGGATGTAAAGTACTATTTTGTTAAAGAGAAAGTTGCAGAACACGTCTCTCGCATGAGATTGTTAGGAGCCTAGCTTGATAAGATTATTAGGAGTTTGTTATTTTGTATTGAACATGTTAGTACTTTGTACGAATTACTTATGACTTTTATATATGAAACATATATAATGATGTTGTATTGCATACATGTTGTTTAACAATTATTATGGTATTTGAACATCTCCAGGGCCAAATCATGTGTAGTATGTATATCATGTTGGCATAATATTACATATGATTTATTTGACTATTTTTAGATGATGGAGATTGGTATGGTGATTTGATTATATTGTCCAAGTGGGAGAATGTTAGAAATATATAGACTAATATAATCACAGCATTAATTCCATATGCATGATCGTTAATCGAATTACCTAATGAATGTTAACGAGATAGTTCCAATATCTTCCAACAGCCTCTCTCCACAGACCCTTTCATTACAAGACATTGCTAACACTCTCACCTGCATGCCACTTGCATGCCAATACAGAATATTTCTCAGTAGGCTCCAAGACTAAGCTTTGACAAGCACTGATTCTTTTGCCTCTGCTTCTATTTGGACCAAGACCATTTATCACACAAGTTTTTGACAGTTTTCGTGAGTTTATTTATATGCACTTTTTAGTTAGGCTACTTGTTTTCTTGTTGTTCTCTTTCGTGCACTGGGACCCTCATGGGAAAGTCTTTAGAATTAGTAGAGATTTTATACAAGTACAGGATACAAATAGCCTGCATTCAGGAGACTAAGTGGTCGGGAGCTAAAGCAAAAGAGATAGGGGGATTCAAACTATGGTACTCTGGAAACATGCGGAAGCAGAATGAGGTAGATATCCTAGTGGTCAAGGAACTTACAAACTAAGTGGTAGAGATCACAAGGATAAATGATAGGATTATGGTGGCTAAAATTGTTATTAGCAAGGATGTTCTTAATGTATTATGTGCTTATGCTCCTCAAGCTGGTTTAGACGAACAACAAAAACGTGTATTTTGGGTGGCACTGGATAGAGTGCTCTTACAAATACCTAATACCTAGCAGGTTATTGTAGGAGGTGATTTTAATGGGCATATGGGGGCTGGGTCAGACGGATATACATGAACACATAGGGGCTTCAGATACAGCACTAGAAATGAAAGTGGAAATGCCTGATTGGACATGGCCATAGCATTTGAGCTAGTGATAGCCAATTCCTTTTTCAAGAAAAATGAGGCGCAATTGGTGACGTTTAAGAGTAGTTGGATTAAGTCATAAATTGATTATTTCCTTGTCAAGAAGAGAGTAGGAGCATAGTGTAAGGATTGCAAAGTGCTTCCGGCCACATGCTTATCAACCCCATATAAATTATTGGTTTTGGATTTGGGAATTAAGGGATGGAGGACACATCAATTTACTAAGTGGTGTCATAAGCTTAAATGGTGGAATCTAAAAGGGGACATGGTGGAATGATTTAAGACACAAATCCGGTATAGTGCCGTATGGGCCATGAGAGGGGATGCTAATAAGATGTGGGAGGGAGTAGCCCACGTAGTGAGAGAAACCGCCACAAAACTCCTAGAAGTCTCTAAAGGGTAGAGGGGCAGGCGGATGGAATCTTGGTAGTGGTCAGAAGAGGTTCAAGGGACGTTAAAGGCCAAAAGGAAAGCATACAAAGATTTAGTAGCAAGTACTACAGATGCGGAGCGGGAAACTAACAAAACCAGGTACAAATAGGCAAAGTAGAAGGCAAAGAAGACAATTTCAGTGGCTAAAGGAGAAGCATACGAGACTATGTACAAGGATTTGGATACGTACAAGGGAGCACAAAAAATTTTTCAAGTTGGCACGAGATAGGGGACGCGAGACAAGGGATTTCAACCAAGTCTGCTGTATACGTGATGAAGCAGGAAAGGTACTCAGGAAGGCACATGCCATTAAGAGAAGGTGGCGGAAATACTTTTATGGCTTGTATAACGAAGACTTCTCGGTCAACATAGAGTTAGGCGAACCCTCCATGTCGGAGCTTTTTCCTAACTGGTCCCAATGCGAAAGGGTCACAAGGGGAGAATTACAAAGGTTTTGAGAAAGATGGGGTGCAAAAAGGTAGTAGGGTCAGATGAGATCCCTATAGAGGTATGGAAGTAATATGAATTGTCAGTATTGAGTGGTTAGTTTAGCTTTTTAATGTGATCCTAGACTCAGCTAAAATGCCAGATGAATGGAGATTGAGTAGAGTGATCCCATTATACAAGGCCTAAAGGGACATCCAACATTGTCATAACTATAAAGGCATCAAGTTAATAAGTCATACCATGAAGATGTGGGAGAAGGTAATTGAAAAGAGAGTTCGGAGAGCTACTTTTATATCGGCCAACCAATTTGGATTTATGCCTGGTAGGTCCACGACAAAAGCAATACATCTACTCCGTAGGCTAATGGAGTGCTACAGGGAATGAAGATGGGATTTACATATAATTTTTATTGATTTGGAGAAGGCGTATGACAAGGTTCTAAGGGAAATCTTATGGAGGTGTTTGGAGGCAAATAGAATTCCTATGGCCTATATATGCGTAATTAAAGATATGTATAAAGGAGCATTGACTAGTGTAAGGACGATAGGGGGTGACACGGAAGTGTTTTCTATAGGTGTTGGTCTACACCAAGGCTCCGCGTTAAGCCCTTTTCTGTTCGCATTAGTATTAGATGAGCTTACCAAACACATTCAAGGAGAGGTACCTTGGTGTATATTATTTGCTAATGATATTGTCCTAGTAGATGAGATAAGGGCGGGGATCAATTCCAAGTTAGAATGTTGGAGAGAAACGTTAGAATCGAGTGGTTTTAGAATAAGTAGGACCAAGATAGAGTATTTAGAATGCAACTTTTCGGGAAGACAAATGGTCTATCATCCAGAGAGATGGTAGTATCAATGCTGATATAGTTCATCGTATTAGATCTGGGTGGTAAATGGCGAAGTGCATCAGGGGTATTATGTGATAAAAAGATTCCTTTAAAGCTGAAAATGAAGTTTTATAGAATGGTGATTTGGCCAAACATATTATATGGGGCAGAATGTTGGTCCACCAAACATCGACATACAAGACAGTTGTTAGTAGCAGAGATGCGTATGCTTCGTTGGATGTGTGACATCACCAAAAGGGATAAGGTCCAGAATCGTGTGGTGAGAGACAGACTACAAGTGGTCAGTATTGCCGACAAAATGAGAGAGACCAGACTTAGGTGATTTGGGCATGTGAGCAGGAGGCACTTTGATGCTCTGGTACGAAGATGTGAGCAAATAACTCTTAGTGGCTACAAGAGGAGAAAAGGGAGACCATACAAGAATTGGAGGGAAGTGGTGAAGAAAGATATGACAGAGTTGGCCTTTATTGAGGAAGCAGTTAGAAATAGAAAATTCTGGTGCCATAGGATAAGAGTAAGGGAATCCCTTTAAAGTACATCAAAACAGTCAAAAATTTTTTCGAGTGCGAGTCGTGAACAAGTCGTTCTGTCATACTACTTGTCTTTTAAGCAAAAGTGTAAGGGAAAGGTCCAGCAAGGATTTCAGAAACTGTAGGATTGTCATACACACAGGATTGTACCGTAAAAACTCATAGCCCTATAAGAGACAAACAGAGCCGTTCTTTGCAGCTTATCAGGTATTAGCAGATCGGGCCTCCATATCAGGTATATTCTTCTGCTCTATTTCCTATTTTTATTTACTTATATACATATTCATCTTTCTTTTCATAACGTCTTCATTTTCTTTTCATTTACCTCATCTTTTAACATATTCAGTTGTACTTTTACTTTTTTAACATGCATCACTTTTTCATTATCACATTTGCATGTGGGTCTACCAAAAATAGCCTCTCTACTACGTAGGGGTAAGGCTGCGTACTATCAGACCTCTCCAGACCCTGCCCTCTCCAGATCCTGCTTTGTTGCGGAATTTCGGACTGGGTGATGATGATGATGATAATAATACCCTAATAATTACTATATGTTGGCTATTGACATTTACTTCGTCCCTCGCTTTTTCTATTTAATATTGAACTCTTTTTAAGTGAAAGCGAGAAGGGAGAACAGTTCTAGGAAAACAGAGATTCCGCACACATCTTGAGAAACTGGAACAAAGTGCATAACATCCTTGAAATGACATAATTATCCTTTTCTGCTTCTTATGGTAAAACATGTTATAAGATATAACATGTGGTGAGATTGTGTGCATATGGTGTGTGGGTGTGAAAATAGAATATTGAGTCTTCTATCGTTGATTTCCTCTCTTGCACAAGATATTGTTGATTTTGATAAGTTGTGATGTCCAAGATGGAGAGAATGCATCAAGACTCTATGCCAAGCATTGGAGGTATGTAAATCCCATTGTATTGGTAACTCTAAATAAAATGTAGATCTTGGTTTTGTAATTGTTAGATGAATGCATCTGTGTATAGCCAATAGATGCCAAAATCAACAATTTTCTCCATTCCATGCGGAATTATTCACCTACCACCATTTGCTCGATGGATTTGGTTTTCAACTGAGGAAGTTTCCTTTCTTTCTATTTTGATCTTTCACATGGTTAGAAAGAGCTAAAATGAACTAAAGTACAAGATTTTTGGTGATTTAAGCATTGCTAACAGTGGCGTTTAAGATTTTAAAACAAGTAGTATTTACGTGTGCTAGTTCCAGCTCTGGTTATTTAGCAGACAATATGGATTCTAAACTCTCGTTTGCTTGTCTCCTCTTGAAATATAGCATTTCGAAATGACAAGCCTTTTGATTGGCGATAGTTAAACCACTTGAAACCCAAAAATAGGCTGAAAAATATAGCTCGAGAGAGTATTGCGATGCAGCTGCTCTACTTTTAGAAACAACTCCATTTCATATGGAAGTACAAACTTTGTAACGTAAACGTAGTCCTATCAGTGTTTATAAACCATTCTTGTATACGATTTTCAATGAAAAAGGAAAAGAAAAGTTCAAAACCGTAAACAGGGAATGGCAAAGTATAGAGACTAGTATATAATGCTTCATTAATGGCCAGCACCAGGGCTCGGAACAACTTGTAGAAACCGATCAATTCTCCCCAAGTGCCTCCTAAAGAGCTGCTGGTTATCAAGTGTAAGGTGACCCTTGTTGGTAGGAGAGGAAGGTGGCACGGTACCCTTAGGAAGAGCCCCAAGAAACAATCTTTTGATTGTTAAGGGAAGACTGCTGCTAGTCTCCATCAATGAAGTACTGCTCGTACTCAATAGCTTCCTGTTGCTGCCTTCTGCATTTGACAGAAAAGAAGCCAAAGCCGTCAAGAAAATGAGCAGCAGTACTGCACATGAACGAGCCATGGAATTTGAGCAGGGAAATGGGATCTGGGATTTTGTTGTTTTGAAGCAGAGAAAATGAATAAGAAGAGATGGGTTTAGCTTGGTATGTGTTCTTCTGGAGGGTAGACAAGGTCTATATATAATATGCAAATGGAAGGAAAAGGAGAACAAAATGGAGCATGCGCATAATTTATCTGCACTCTACCGCCTTTTGGATTACAAAGAGGGATTTGGGAAGTTACGGCCTGCTTAATTATTGTGAATCTTTCTTTGTGACGATTACGATAGGAAAATTATTAGATAATATTTGCAATCTGATTAAATGAAATTTAAAATTAATTAATTATATATAATATTCTTTATCTTTCTTTATAAAACTTTATAAGAACTTTATTATTTATATATATAAATCATTTAATAAGTTAGTTATTACCTAAAATTAAATAATAAATTTAATATAATTAGATGTTTGTGTACGTATCTCTATTTTTAAAATATATAATTATAAGATTTTTCAATTCATGCAACATATATGCTCTTGTACACATCTTTATTTTTTCCCTTACCCGTTCAACTCCTTTTAACTTTAAGGAGAAGAGTGAATAAAAGTTGAATTCAGAATTTGTAAATATGGCGGCTAAAAACAGAGAATGGGCAGGTGGAACGGGAGAAGCCGCCGGCAGCGAATCTTAAGATTAATGCACGTTTCTGGCCTTCAAGATCATGGGACAGCTTTTGCCAATTTGTAGACCCTTCAGTCGCATAAACACACATTTCTTTTAGATCTCAAGCTCTGTCAGAGATGTCAATTCATATCTGGTGGGCACATCTCATTTGTTTGTGGAGCATGCATTTTTATCCTTGTGTTATTAATCTAAGAAACGAAAATTACTTAGAAATTGGTTCATATTAGTCCATTGATGCTACTTACTCATGTTAGTGATTGTAGTACATACAAAGTCCATACTATAGGCAGGATTTCGCTACCGCCTATTCCTGATTTTGATGCAAAACCCCTTCAAATGCAGTCTTCAGGTCAACGACTGACATATGATGTTATCATGGTGGGTCATTAACAGAAATGTGAAGGCCATTTTAAGCAGTGGACATTTGGCAACATCTCAATTCACGAAAAAGAGTCTTTTTGCCCGTGCGGATCCAAGTGTCAAATTTCCACCGTCTCAATGTGACTAGTTTCTAACAAATCTCAGTCAGTCAACATGAAAGTGAGATATCGAGAACCTTATAGCCGACCTCAACCCTTTTCTCAATGTGACTAGTTTCTAACAAATCTCAGCCAGTCACCATGAAAATGAGATACCGACAACCTTATAGCCGACCTCAATCCTTTTCGCTTGTAAATTGTCAATCACTCAGTAACCAAGAAAATTGTTGAAACTGGAATGGACAGTGACATTTGCTAGATTATACTCAAGTATATTTAAGGGATGAAGAAGTCGATCTAAAACACTAATCAAATACACAAGTGATGAGTCTTTTTGGTTAAATAATCTAACTCTTTGGCACCAGCATGCATAAAGAACTCTTGGAATAAGTTTTAACATCCTTGATAAAAAAAATTATGTCCTTGCCCCTGCTCCTAACAAATTTGTCAACACGAATTTAAGTTAATCTCTTCACCGGCTTAATAGAAATTATAGAAACATTAGTTCAAACTCTCAACTTTAATTAGTATTCAACTTTTGCCGGATTTTGCTACAAAAAGGAAAGATAATAATACTAAAGCATTATAAATGGAATTATTTAAGGAAAAGGTAGAAATGGAAACGAAAACTTGATCTTTGAATTAGTAGCAGAGCTAGGAATGTCCTGAAGCCGGGGCTGATTGGACAGCGATGAACTAGCGGTGAAGACTTCCGGTAAATTCAACTTTAATTCAAAAAATAATTTTACAAAGCACATTCATAAATGAAGTTAACTAAAATATTCAAATTACAATGTTTTTACACATTTTTAGAGACATTAGAGCTAATGGATGATAATTATTTTCGGCGAGTTGCCATGGCTTGAAACCGCTGTAAAATAGTCTCATGAGTTTTGTAAATAACAATAACAATAGCAATGTTTTAATAACAATTTCATTGAATGCAAGATTTATTTTTACTAAAATAGTAAATTTGTCCCATTTATAGGAGTTGAGAATAAATGCTGTTGACTGAGTCAATTAATAATGCATGTGTCATCCACGTGTTCTTGAAGTCTTAGCTTTGTTCCTTATGTTTTATGCCTTCTGCCCTTCTTATTTACGCATGCAACATCAAACCATCATTGTTTATTAAAGTGCTGCGTTTTTGGCTCTTATTATGCGTGTCTTCCATGTGCCCTTCACGTGCTTGACTAATGCTCTGATATGCTGCTATGCGTTTCATTCAACTCATCAGATTGCCTTTAATCTTTATCTTTCTTCTCTTCACACACGGTCAAATTAAGTGTATATCCAACTTCTAGGCTCTGCTTTGACGTGCTTTGTCTAGCTTTTGACGATGAGTACTTGCTTTTGATGATGTGTGTGTGAGTATGGAGGAACACAAAAGTGCGACATCAGTACATTATATATATATAGGAGGAGGCATTTGAAGTTATGTGTTGAGACCGTCAGAGTCTACTTGCAGGGGTTTGGCAAGGATAAGCCCCCGCTGGCACCAGGGCTTGTCCCTATATTGGCTCCGCCCTTGCTTTGAATTATATAACTTGTTCGCAGGTTGAAAGAAACCATTGATTAATTGACATCACAAAGTAATCAACGCTTTGAGGTATAACAAAAATGTAATGACCATAATATAGTTAACGATTGTATTGAAGCAACTAAAAACACAGTAGGAAGAGAGTAATTTGAGAGAGAAAAATATTGTTAAGATATCTAATTAATTATTTTGTGCATTATTTGTAGTTGGATATATTTGGTATATTATTATGATAAAAAACATACTTTGTGTGGGATTCTTGAAGATAAGATATTATGAAAGATAAAATCCTAGAGAAGATTGGATTTATTGGAGACAAAATCACTATGTTTCATTGAAGTTAATGCATTTTTTTGGGGTGATTTGAGCTATCTTTGGCGGTTGTACTTTGGTGATTTGAGTAATCTTTGGTTACTGTGTTCCATATACACAAACGTGGAGTTTTAGACAGTTGCTCTATCGTTTTTGTAAGGAAAAAACGAACAAAATATTTGTCAATTGTGTAGCTGTATTTTTGTAATATTTTCGTTTATGAAACACTTATCCAATTGATGATTTCTTGGAGCTGTTGTGCGTGGACTGTTAAGTGATTATTCTCAAAGGTTCACAGCAAATGTTGTTTTACAACTTCCCACACTTTTGGTTGATGAACCTACATATTTTTTGGAGTGTTTTTATCTCAAGTGTTTCCATATTTATGTTACTTTGATTCATTCACTTAAATTTTTATTCTCATCTTTATTATCAATCATTGTTGTAAAATCTTCTGTCAAGGTTAGCACGAGGTAGTCATGCCATTAGGAGTAATATACTTTCATAGGGTGTGAATATGAGTGGATAGTGTCAAGGTTGAGTGTGTCGGCTTAGTAAGGCCTTGGGTAAAACTATTGTATCATAGTGAAGGTTGATTAAGTTGGGTGAAGGCTCCGTAGCTTTAAGCCAAGTGTGCCGAACTGCGTTACCAAATTTTGGTTGTTGATTTATTCTTTGCATGTTTAATTTTTCTATCTACGTTTTAAATTTGAAAAATTAACAGTTATTAACACAATTACTATGTATTGAGCAATCGATAGAAACAGTTCAAAGCAACTATGGCAAAATAGGATCTTTGCAAAAGTACATCATTTGAGACTTTCAAAACTATTGTATTTTCTGTGTATTAAATATTATAATAGGGACTATTTATACATATTGTGGTTATGCAATGAAAGATAATATCTCTTGATATATGTTAAATATATGCTAATATAATCCTTGAATATATTTCATAGTTGACTAATAGATTTACAAGTATGTAAACAAAAACAATGCTAAAGTGTATTAGGATTAAAGGCTTATGACAATATATATCATACTATCAAAGTTTAATAGAGAACCTTAATGAAGAAGAGAATTACATATACATTCAAACTCATCGTTGAGAGTCAATAACAAATGCCAGATATGTTGTTGTTCATAAAGATCATTATAGATGGTATCATTTAAGTATTAGGCCATTTAGGATCTTTAGTTGCCAACCGATCCTAAGCTCTAACAATTCAAACATATAGTTATTAGTGGTCTAGCTAGGTTTATTTCTACAACTGATGAAGTTTTCTATAAAGTTAAAATTGATTGATATCATTAGATACAAAACAATGGATTTTGAGAAAATTTCATAACTCTTTAGAAATATAAATCTTCAAAAATTGAGCTTGATTGCTTTGGCATAGATATTGCAAGATCATGTTACTATCTAATGGTTTACACCATCCTATGAAATTAGATGTCTTAAGAATATGTCTTTTACTTTATGTTTTGAGGAAGGTTTAAGTATTTCTTCAGTAATAATATTGAAAAGAAGCTTACCTTTGAGAAAACTATACATTTCTTACTCCAAAAATCATAATTAAATACATCAAAGATGATATTGGTTATTTAAGGGCTGTATTGAGAAAGTTTAAAAATATTTATAGAGCACAAATGAAGAAGAATCTTAACACAAAGGCTTGAAAAACATAATAAATTGTAAAAATTTGTTGTAGATATGGAATTTGGCTAATTTGACCCTAAAATAAGTTCAAAGCACCCAAAAAACCTTATAAACCAATCTAAGTGAAGAAACATTAATAATAAAACTGCTAAATCAATCAATCAAAGATGTTGGTCAACTGTTGAATGAGTTGACAAAGTTTAATTGATGATGAAATGGCATTTAGTGTGATAGAGGAATGGGACTCAAATAATGACATGGAAAAAGTAAAAACTATTGATGACGTGGACGTTAATGTGCTATCTGACGTGCCAGATGATATAGCAAGAGATGGGACTCCAATGCTGATGTGGCAATTACAAACTGACATTTTTTTGATCGTCTTCTTTCTCTAGATAGTAGAGCAAAAGTTTTTAGCATAAAGTTCTACCAACGTAGGAAGGCATGTATAAAGGGAATTTTGAATGCAGTTAACAATATTGTGATCATCGTAAAGAGTAAAAGAGTTTGGTACATATGAAGTAGCTAATACATGATCAAATTATCTCCAATAAAGAAAAAATAGAAAACCAAAATCTTTGCCCCTTTTACAAAGCAAACTTTGATACCATATAGGAAGAGATGTTATTTGAGAGAAAAATAACTCTTATATTTTCACATTTTCAACTATTACAAAATGATCAATTTATACATGTAATTATGCAATTGAGGAGAATATCACTTGATATATGCTCATTAGATCCCTAAATATATGCTAATCTACTAACTAAATACATGCATAAATGAATAATTAATTAATTTACAAAAATGTTAACAAAAACAATGCCAAAGTGGATTAGGATAAAAATTTGCATAGGGAATAAAAACATATATTGAAAAGTAACACAAGTCATTTGACATTATTAACCCCATTAGCAATTTCCAATTAATAGCACAAAGATTTCCTCTCTATTTACCAATAAAGCAACCCATAGGCAAGATTTAGCCTTAGAAAAACTATTAGAATTGAGTCGAGCCTAGATCGCCTATGGCCTAAGCTTAACTTGAACTTTTTTATTTCAGCCCAATCTTAGCTTGATGCATAAGGGTTAATCAAATTGAAATTATGTCACTTGAACTTAAGCTTGATTAGTTTTTTTTACCTAAAAATGACTAGGAACCAATCTAATTTTTGTTATTCCAATAAGAACTCTTCAAGCCATATTAGCTCTTCATTTCTTTTCAAGCATCAATACAGACAAATAGATAAGCATATCAGTATCTAATAATCATTTAAGAATTATATTGTAATTATCTACAACATAACTTAAACTTGTACGACATTATTATGTAGCAAATTGAAGAAACTAATAGAAAAGTTTAAAATATTGATATCTCATCAAAATAATATTTATAATGCTGGAAAAAAAAGGCAAGGTAACCTAAGAAGGTGTAAGTTGCTCTAGATTTGGACGTTCAAAATTTCAGTAATAACAAAAGCAGAAAAGTTTATCTACCATATTTGTAGATAAATTGCTTATAATTTAAGCCATATAGATGAGTTTGATACTAAAATGCATTGTAAAATAAGAGTATGCTTTTTATATATGATCATCTACAATCATACATAGCGTTATTGTCTTATAGGAAATGACAAACATTTGTTTTCCATTCACTAACTAAATTTGTTACAAACTCACACCTTTAATACTTTTCAAGAGTTTATGAAGTTTAAAACATTCAATAAAACCAATATTTGTTCTGTTCATGATCATATACTTATGATACTAAAGGTGAAAGTATGACATTGCCAAGCTTTACTCTTCCAATTTGTAAACTGAGAAAAATAACTTAGAGAAGATGGAGTAAAAATTGATCTTATTTAATTGCATTATGTTATAGGTAATGGCGTACAGTTTTCTTCAATTAGAAAAAACCAAATAAGTATATGAAAGTTCAACTCTGTATATCTGTAAGTGGTAACCTAAAGTAGTTGCATACAAAAAAGTAAATCGAAAAGAAAAGATTAAAGAAAATACACCAAGATAAGTTTGTAAGGTAACTTAAAACATACATATGAGCTAATGTTGCCAATAGCAGAAGAAAATGAACTAGCTAATATTTATAGTCAGGATCACAAATAGTTTACACTACTTCATCTACATAAAAAAAATTATTATGTAAATCATTCTCAATTATAAAATAATTTTACTAAATGAATGCATAATAAATCATATAGTTTTGATACATTGATTGTACTTGCTCATTAGACGTTGAATTTCCATGTAAGGCTTGATGTATAATGAAATTATGGAGTTTACTTTTATACAACGCTCTTTTGTCATATATATGTCATTTTCCTCTCCCATAGAAGAATCACTTTCTTCAGTCGACTTGAAAGGACCCATCCCCAAGTTCCCCTCTATAACAGCCCTCTAATTAACTTCTGACTCGACTGAAGAGTTCCCGCAAAGTCAAGTCGTTCAACTATTTAAAATCTTTTATACTTTAATAATTAAAAGCGCAGAAAATAGTGGGAACTTTTTTTTCAATTTATTGAAAATTTCAGCAGCATAACGATTGCATTTTGACATTCTTAAAATTTTTTAAAGCCCTGTAAAATTTGAAAACACTTCTATATTCACACCAATTTCTCAACTACAAATTTTGGACTTTAAGTCCACTTATAAACAACCAAAACAAATAATTCTCAACAATCACTACAATAAACTTTTAAAATCTAAAACATATTCATGCATTTCATTTAAAAGCTTTTATAAACATCCATTCTTTAAGCAAATGTACATAGCAAAATGACACAAGCACAGTAGCACTTGACAATACAACTAATCTTAAGGTGGAGTCTCAATTACTAGAGCACCTGTACGCATACCTGGGGTGGTTTATTTTAAAACATGAAAATAAGAGTGAGCTAAATAAGCTCAGTGAGTGTAATCAGTTTACAAGAAAATTGAACTTTTCATAACAATATAACTGCAATATTCCATACAATCATAAAGCTCATGGTAAAACATTTTCCATAACAATTTATTCATGCATCATCAAATCTGGTACTAACATAACATTTCGTAAAACACAATTTCAATTTTTTTTGAAAAAACATTTCGAAATGCTTTTCTAAATTAAAATCATCATATAAAAGTTTTCATTTCTCATTTTCCTTAATCAATAAACAGTGGTGGCAATGAGCTATTTGAAAAATGTAATACTGAAAAATAAGCTATTTTCATGACTTTCCTTACTCAACATAGCCCACCACAAGTTTCTTTACCATACGGTACACTAGGTATAAAGTCACGTAGCTGGTTCTGCATCGCTTACTCGTGATTGGTTAACTACTATTTATAGAGCTAGTTCTGCATTGCTTACCTGTAATAGGTTAATCGCTATGAATCGGTAGTTACAGAGCTAGTTCTGCATCGCTTACCCATGACTAGTTAACCACTATTTAAGGAGTTGGTTCAATATCGTTTACCTGTAATAGGTTAACCACTATAAATATACCGGTATAATAACATGTATAAAGCCTAGTAGTGTACCATAAGCAAAAGCAACTCCCAATCATATAAAAGTTAAAAGTTAACTTTCAAGTTAAAACCGATGTTACGAATACTATTCCGGACTTGGGACCGGATTGAGTTCTGGTACGTTGCTGTACTGGTACCGGTCAATACCGGATACGATTTCGGGTAATTTTTTAAATTTATAAAATAGTCCCTGAATTTTTTAAAAAAATTACAAAATAGTCTATTGTTATATTGTACAGTTATACTGCATATTTTTAACCCTGTCTCTAAAAATCAAAATAATAAATAATAATCACTATTAATATGAAATAATAATAATTTTCAGATATTTCACATATAAATAATAACCACAATTTATATGAAAAAAGACAATCATTATCATACAAATAT
>JAOQMS010000002.1:20741376-20764158 GCA_027563885.1 Erythroxylum longipes
GAAGACGTAGGATAGTAAAAAATTTAAATTTTTTGATTTTTTTGAAAATTAAAATTTGAAAATTTTGTAACTTAGTCCCTATATTTTTTTAAATTTTTTGTATTGACCGGTATATGGCTGATATTTATAATACCAACTAAACTTGGTACTAAAGTTAATATTCTGTTATCGTTTTTCGACCGGTACAGTACGTACTGCCAGTACCGGTCAGTATGGTACAAAACTAATAACTTCAGTTAAAACTCATATATTGCTAAAGGCAAATCTTATGCTAACAATATTCACTTATAAATATCATTTGCGCAAAACTCAACATAAATATTCATTTCATGATCAAATGAAAACCATTTGAATAAACTCAATTTCAAGTAAACTCATATGTCATCAATTTTTTTTGCAAAGAATTTAGTAATATAAACAATTAAAATACACTCACAATTTCTCACACTTATTGCCAAGCACACTCATGCATTGAGTGTCTCTTCTTTACCTACACAAAAGGCATTTATTTCCAAATTAAGAAATAAGCATTAAAACTATATATTCGGTTTAACCAAATTCGAGATTTGTATCTAATTATGTAACACACATTCTAATCATATTTTTCTTACTTTCGTAAGCTAACTTATTGGTCATCGTTTCTAAATCTAGCTTCAAAAGTTACTTAAAAGCCATTTTTTATCCGTTCTAACTTACCAATTCCTTCAAAACATAATCTACCCAATTTAATTTGCCATATCACAATCATGCATGATGAGTCACGGTTATGACCCTTGTCCAGAATCCATACCTCCATTTGTTCCTTAATTTTTGCATAGTAAATGTTCAAATTAGGTTTTGAGGTCTTCTAGACATTCGTTCTCCTATGTCTCTAGTTTCTATATCATCAAGAATCATGCCATTTTAACTTCTAAATCATGAAAAATATTTCACAGGGGCAATATTAGGTTAGCATTTTTCAATCTCAAATTTCAATATCATTCATCCTAAATTAGGTCTAGGTTTCTTATGGAGAGTTTTATTACTATGTATTAGGTTTCATCTCCACTTAGAATCACCTAATTTGGAGGTCTTTAGGTCTAGTTATAGACAAAACATTGGGATTGGGTCAAGTTAACCTAAGAATCCCACTATAGATTCCTCTCTTGTCATATTCAACTAATTCTATACAAAGAAACATCAAAGTAATACCAAGACAACATTTATCTTAAACACATCCATCTTACTCAAGAAAACCCATAAAAATTAGAAATTTAAGCTAGGAAACTTACCATTTTTTCCTCTAATCTTTTAAGTATTTGATGAATACTTCAAGATTTCTCCAAATCACCATCAAATTCCATCAAAAATGACACCTCTCTTCTTCCTCTTCTACTTGGATGAATTCTCCCTCTTTCTCTCATCTTTTCTTCCTTTCTTTTTGGTTTTCATGAATCCTCCTTTCAAATGAACCAAAATTTGTCTTCTTTTGCCTTTTTATACTACTTTAATACTTTATACATGTCATTTTCTTATTAAACATCTTAAATGACTCATCATCATCTAATTTAATATGTATTAAACCATATGGAGTCTTGTAATTGATCAATAAATGTGAGTCATTTAAAATTTATTAATTAACTCCATTTATGTAAAAAGACCAATTCGCCCTTTTATGGATTACTACACCTAAAAACTAAACTAAATCTCGAAAATATTCCATAGCTGTCTCACCATCAAATTGACCATGGGATACCTTAATTAAGACCAATACTTAGTAATTAGGTGCCTTGAAAATTTTAAATGGGTTTAAAATCATCAATGCTCATTATTTTCCAAAAAGGACATTTTAGTCCAATAATTTCAGATTACCCAAATTCTATTCTAACAACCTCCATTTTGTCCTATTTCAGTTCTTATGGACTCCAATCCTAATTCTGGAGCTTTTCGTCGTATTTTGAAATTATTCGGTGACTTTTTTGTTTCCCAACTAAATTTTCAGATCAAATCTGGAAATCACTAAATGTCACCGAAATCGTTCGAATTTCATTTAAAGTATCTCCTAAATCTCCAAAGCACATTTCACAACTTTTAAAGCTTGTTTGGACTCATTCCGTAGCTTTTCAGAGTTTTTGAAAATTTTTTGAGAAATTTTCGATCGAGTCCAGAACCATTTCTGGTCTATCTGTGATGTCTGTTATAACCTTAATAATACATTTAAATGATTAAATTACTCTAGTATACCATAAATAGAGCATACTCTATGAAATGCATATGTAACACATTACACAGTACAATCATCGAACTAGGATATTACATGACTCATAAATAGGGACGACAAATTGGATGTCTTCATTTTTAGTTGTTTGTTCATTGAATACGAACTCAACGCCCTGATCATTCTTGATTGGCATAATAGTCTTAATGGATTTTAGAAGTTTCATGTTTCTTTTGAATTTATTAGGATATATCTTGTCATAATATCTAGGTTTTCCATAAAGATAACATATATTTGACTTCTTTGCTTTAGGAGATCCTTTTTTAAAGAATTTGAAAATTCTTCATTTCCTTTTATAAGGTTGTTGATGAGCTATACGCCTTATCTTGTGGAAATGAGACCTTTTCTTGTAAGAGAATAATATTATTTTCTTGCATTTAATCTTCAAATAGGGCTTTTTATAGGCCTATGTAAGTGTGGTTTTTCTAACTTCATAGTCCTAAGGAATTTCTATTTTTCACATAGTTTATCGAGTGTAGTCAAAGCCAGTTAGCATATTTCTCCTATTGAGATTTTCATCATGTCATGATGTAGAGAGTTTATCGTTCTTTATAGCTTTGGTTGGAGTTCATCAGTGAGAGAGACAATAAATGTATATCTGAGATTAACATCGTTGAACCCATTTAACATGTAATATTTGCAAATATTTTTTGAAAATGCTTCCGAAGATCTCTCTTATCTAGATAACAATACTTCATTTCAAGTATTCTTGATGACATAACTTGTCAATTAATTAGAAGTCTCTAATAAATTTTTTATGGATCATTCTTAGTAAGGTTCCTACTTCAGGAAGCCGGATAACCTAAACCTTTCTATGTTATCTTAAACTTTGGAACCACTCGTGCAAGTTTCTAGTCATTCTAGAGACAAAGTTCATTACTATTTTTTTGAGGGTAGCTTTTGGCCTAGTCATTTGTAAGTCGATCCATACCTTGAATTCATATAAATTCTCTCTCCATTGGGTGGGTGGAATGTCATCAAATGTAAACTATGGTCTTAAAACTAATCGAGATGTGGTCTTCAAATGTTGATGTATTAGTTATGCTTCTAAAGATTCCACATCTTCCACTTCAGGCTCTTTCTCCGTTTGCTGTAGATGGGAATTTGGAATGGCCATTAAGATTTGGGATAGCTATGAGAGATCAACCATTTGGTCTGTGTCAAAGCTAAACTCATAATATTGTGAAGTTGAGCTAGAAAGATTAGTAGGGACCAAATGAGGATGGGTTGCTTGTATAGTATCTATGAACTTGGGTTCTGCTTAGGTTCTTTTTCTTTTTGAGTTATAAAAGGTTATTATTTTGAATGGGTAAGATTTTCTTCAATCTTGGTATAAGATGGAGTTAGATGGTCCTTTAATCTCCATTGACTCTTCGAGGTTTAAGATTTTTTCAAAAAGGTCTATTTGAATAATTGGTTTGAAATTTTAAAGATCTTTACATAGTCTGAGGCCTTTGGATATGATGGACTAGGGTAAGAGGTAAGTTTAAAGGAAAAGGTTAGAGGATAAGGATTATGCATAGTCTTTAATTGATTCCTAGCTTTATTTGACACTAGTTTTTTCTTAGCTCTTTATGAATTATGGATAATTTTCTCTCTTTTTTTGAAAATTATAGGCCATAGTAGCGTTCTTTCACATTTTTTAAAAATTTGAATCAAAATATTATGCTTAGTACAGTAGGTTTTGGTTAACTATTGAACCTGGAATGATACCATATCCATCTTCGTATGCAAATATTGTGCTTATGCATTCTAACCTTCTAACTTTGAATCACTACAATGAAGTATTAGGTTTTGTGCAACTATATTTTCAGTTTGCCATTGTATTACATTTTTGGTAGGAGACATACGTAAGTAAGTGCCTTGTAGGGTTATTTATGTAAGTATCAAAAATATGCGAGCTATCTTCCTATTAGTTTCATTTGTCTTTCTTTCTAAATGAGGGAATTCTTTATCATACTGCTTTGATGGTTACATCATCAAATAATGAACTAGTCCCAAAGTTTTTTTAAGAATAGTCAAGATGAACAGATCATGTTGAGATGAAGTTGGAAGATGGCTATATCTTCATTCTTCTAGAAGTCGAAGGAAAGTTGTTGGTCTTGTCCTTGGATTTTTTATGTCAATCTAGGGCTTAGAGTCATAGTCATCATCCTCTACATTTATGCTTTCCTTTTGTCCTTTAGTTATAATAATCCTCAGCTTCAAAATCTATATCTAAAGTATCATCTTCCTAAGATCTACAGTCTAGACGATACATAGATGGATTCATATCCCAAAGTAAATGGTCATTCATATGACTAACACAAGAATATATCCTATCTGCGTAGACAGAGTGAATCAGATGGTTTTTTTAGTTTCTTTATAGAAAAATGCTGGAGATATCATTAATATTTGTCTAATAGATTAAGGATTTTCTTGTCATGTCCTTGTATTGATTGATTTGATAGAGCATCTTTAAGTCGTCTCAGGAGCGTTGGAGTAATCATATGGATAAAGTGGCGATGAGGGGAATGAAATTCCCTTTTATAATTAGTTACATACTCAAGAGGAATGATTTCCTTTAGCTCTTCTCTGGGTAGTTGTCTGGGTATTTGGATAATGGTGGTATCTTAATAAGATCTGTCTACCACCATATATAAAGCATGAACGGTATAGTTTGGGAAATGCAAATCTAAAACATAGTTCTATAAATGATAAATGATATGGTGGTGTAGGGTAGCCGTGATGGTTGTGGGGATCTTATTCAGTGCCTATAGTCTAGATTTGGACCTTCAACCAGGTAGAGATGGTCAGGTCATTTAATCTAATGTTGAAGTCAGGTGCTATTATTAATATGACACTTCCATTGTTAAGGGGGTGAGGAGAGTACCAATAAGATCATTATGATATTCTGTACATGTTGTATCTCATACAGATATTTGAGTAGTAACTGGAATGCCTTTTCTACCATGGAGAGTTAAAATCAATTTGACCACCCTTATATGGAGATGAATATACACTTCTTCTTGCCAAAAAGGTATTAGTTTGCAGAGAAGAGAATTTTCAGAGTAACATATTGTTCTATTGAAATAGTTGGAAAGCCACAATGGTCCAACTTGTAACTTTGAATCTTCTCTATCGATCATGGTCTCTTAGTAGAGATTAAAGATTGAATACTCTTAGTAAAAGATCATGTTTGGTGGTAAAGACTATAAAGACTGAGCAATGGTATCTATCTATCATGGATTCTTATATCTTTAGGGAGATAAGTTATTTCAACAAGATTCTTGAACATAATAGAGAGGGTTATTTTATAAAATAAGGATTTTGGGTAGGAGAAAGTGTGGAAAAAAGATGCACAAGATATGTCATACATGTGGTAGATGTAATTATGGTTGATTATAATTTTTCCTACTAACTCTTATCATCAATAGTCTTTCTCTTTTCTTTGGTGCGGGGTATTTTTAGAACTATACCATGCTCAAGGGTAAACAACCTTAACTAGTCATCCAATCCCTAAGCCTTAAGACCAATAATCTAGGAGGTGATTATGTTTCTAGACAATATACTAAACAACCTATAGCTCTAGTACCACAAAGGCCATACTAAAGATGAACGCATTACTACTAGAGTTTGGGAAGTGTAGATTTAGAGCATGTTTTTACAAACGATAAATAATTTGGTGATATAGCATAGCCATGATGGCTTTGGGTTTATACAGATTCTGAAGCAGAGGATTATTATAATCAAAAGGTAAAAGGAAAACATAAATATAGTGACAATTTCCTCAAGTATAAAGACTATTTAAGGATGATGATAATGAAAATTGTTCTTTTAAAGGAATGTTTTCTTCTTCATTGATGTAAGATGGAGTTGGATAGTCTTTTGGTCTCCATTGAGTGTTCAAAGTTCGTCATAAAGACCACATTAAGAGATGAACTCAATACAGGTCACAAGTATGCTAGCTAGGAAATAAACTCCTTATGATGGGTACTAAATAGCTCAAGACCTATCTCTTAGATAACCAATTTTGAGTTATCTCAAAATATGACCTTATTAGAATCTAATGGTCTGATATTTTCTTATGCATATGATCCCATTAAAAAGCCAAGTGCAGAGCATACTCGTATCCCCTTGTAAGAGCAAGACTACTAATGATCATGTTTCTAGGAGAGAGGGATTTATTAAAAAAAATCCATGGAGGAATGTTATTTCTTTTTCCCCGTTGCCTTTAACTAAAGGCAATGGTCTGCTTATATAAGTAGGGGAGGTTACAAATAGAGTAACACCCATTATATCACAGATAGTAAAATAATTTAGCTTAGTAAAGTCACTAACATCTGTTACATGGTGTGGTTCAAACAATAACACGTAAGAGTACAATCATAGCTAGTGGAAATCTATTTTTATTTTTATAGCGAGTCCTACTTATTATTCCATTAGATAAACTCGTGGGATGGAAACAAATTCTCTTTATCATTTGTGATGCCTCTATATTTCTTGAAGAGAAACTTATAGTCTTCTTCATTGAATTAGGGCACATTTTCATCAAGATCTTGGGATATATTGGAAGTGTGGAGGAAGAGACTAAGATGGTCTTTTAAGAGATAAACTAGATGCGCCTATCCTTCCAAAAAATTTATTGTCGCTTTTATTGTTACAAATTGTTGCCTAAAAAACTTCACTTTGTTGCCTTATAAAGACTTAAAAATGTTGCAATATCTATTTAACATTGTTGTTATAATTTGAAACTAATGTGTTGCCTTAGTCAAAATTTAAAGCAACATTTTTTATTATGCTGCCTAATCAAAAAAACTTGTTATCTTATACTTATTACTGCGCTACTTCTTGTAATGATATGAATTCTATTGCTTTAATAAAAAGACTACAAAAATTGTACTTATAGTTACGCTTTTATCTGTTGCCTAAAGCACTTTTTGCCATAACGTAACTTGAAAATTTAAATTTTAACAAATTACATTGAATTCAAACTCGAATTAATTTTATATTAACATAGAAATTTTAAAGAACGAAATTTATAAATATCATATATCTATCTAATTGGAGAAATTAAGACCAGAAAAGGTGGTGTTCAACTCTATTGACATTACCAACATCTTTCTTAGTTAAAAATGTGACCCTTTACGAAAATGTTGACGAAGTCTTGGCATATTTTATTCAAAAACATTACTAATTATATTACTTGCCCTTTCCATATATTGTACAAAGACGGAGGAAGAAAGTCAACTTGAGAACCAAATTTTAAATCACCTCATAAAAAGCGGTTAAAGTGTCAACACGTAGGGAAAACTAGGACATAGCATGCATGATGTCTTACTGGAAACAGTACTTGTAGGTCAATTATATTAATATCTTCCCCGGAGTATAATCATACCAGTCCAATATGGTATCTTGTACGACACCAACTTTTTCCTTTGTGGGTTTTAGTTTCTCTATGTTATCTCCGTATATATGATTTCATTAAAGGGCAGAAAACACCAATAGTGGTTTCCAGTGGAAGATATCCAATATTCAAATGGTTAAATATCAGAGGAAAGGAAATGATTTCACGTGGCAACTGTCACAGAATCAAAATCTCCTATCCTTGCGCTTTAATTTAATGTTCTCTTCCTCAGCTGCATTTTCTTAATTTCTTGTAGAAAAGTAGAGGTGCCAATTTACATGACATCAATGAAACTCTAATTTGGACAATGCTCGACACATAATTCGTACAGCACAGGTTAGTAGTTGACGAAACAGTACGTAGAAAACTAAAACCGACACTTGTAGCACCGAGGTCCCAGTGCTAGAGATATTGCCGACAATGTAATACGTATACTTGAATTATTCAGTTAATGTCCAAATAAAGAAAACAAAAACAAGTATGGGATCTGGCCTCAGACAAGACTTATCTTCACCACTAACACAGAAAAATTCACCTCGTGACACTTCCAATTTCTGAACTCACATGTTGTTGTTGGAAACACGAAGTTTATGATTAAACAGTCTATCTCTTATGTTACTTTTTTTCAGTAAGATCTACTTATTTTAATTTTTAGGTAAAATTTTTAACTACAACTTTAAAAGTATAATATGGTATCTCATTAACTTGTCTTCGTAGAAATATAAGCATGTGAGTCACTTCTGTTATTGAACGAGACATAAACCTTGATTTGTGGCTTCACCGTCCAATTTCATTGTGAAAGCTACGGTTGCATAATTCCAGTCCAGACACGTTAAAATGCAACATTGAAGTTGATAATCAGAGTTCTTAAACCAAGAAACATGAAATCACAAGCACCTAACGACGGGATTGGTTGGATAGAAAGGGATTGAAAAATACATTATAGTTTCCTATACCAGTAAGTGCTTAGATTTACGAGTTTTATTTGGTTGCATTAGATTCTAGGACATGCAAATAACAGGCCCATGCTTAGTGACTAATATCTACAGTAGTAGCACGCACATGATCATGGAATAGTCCGGCCCAAAAAGGGCACTAGTCGTGCGTTATTCGGAGTGTGTACGTGTGTGGTGGACATTAAGCCCCCACGAAACTCGAGAATTAACCAGAAAGAAGCTCACTTCTCACTGTTCCTCGTAGGATAACGAAAGAATCTTATTGTTGCACGAGGATGTCAACTCCCTACACTTCTTCTGTTCTTAACCTCCAGGTACTTGTAATCCTTGTTTTGTTGCTTTTAGGGAGGACATATTGCAGTCTAGGCATTTGCTACTAGTACTAGACAGCTTAACTTGTTTTGCGTATATGCTGCATGTACGGTTGGGGTGGTGACGTTGATGTTTACTTTTGATGTTTTCATGTGTAAAGGATTTTATTTGTTGATCATATTCCTGGTTCCAAGTTGTATCCATAACAAGGAGGCTATGAGTTGCCAGATCTTTTGTATAATATGTGCACATCAACTCTGTGAGTTTGTAGGTTGTGGAGTTTGATTCATAAAGAAGTTTAACTGATTTATACTGTTGTTGTTCAATTTTAATGATAAACTCTGCAGGGTTTCTTATGGCCTGCACGTACCACATTTACTAGTAACTCTATGCATCCTGGGTTTGTGTCATCGCCACTTCCTAAACCATTTCTTCCAATTAGTGACAGACTCCAGTATGGCCAAAAAATAGGTTATTTTCCTTCAGGAACACGTAGGGAACTCATCTTGGCAGAAGCAGGAAGGCAAGGTTGGGACTTCGGTAGATTTGTTAAAACACTGTACTTCTTCAATGGACCTCCATCTCCTGCTAAGGTAGCTTATACATCCCGTTGCTGTTGATATCTAAGGAAACGATTGTTAAATTTGAACCTCAACTTACAACAATTCAGTATCTGTGTGTAGTTCTTTGAGTTTCTGATTGAGAAGCTATCTCCATCTGCTAGTGAACCAATAAAGCCAATGGAAAGCTCAGGTATCATCCTAGTCACAGGGGCTACGGGTGGTGTAGGCAGAAGAGTAGTAGACCTTTTACAGAAGAAAGGACTGCCAGTTCGAGCATTGGTATTCTTTACCTTGTTCAAATGTGTTACTGTTGTTGTACATGTGAAATTCAAAGAGAAGCAGCTTGTCCTTGCATGGGCTTAACTTTTTCTTTTCTTTGCCAACTTTTACAGGTCAGAAATGAAGAGAAAGCTAGGAAGATGTTAGGCCCAGATATTGACTTGGTGACTTGACTGCCCTGATTAACCAAGCATGCCAATAAGACTTTTGACTATCTACAGATATTTTCCGCTAATTCCTGACTGTGTTTTCCTGCAATGTTATTTTATGATATCCTTTTTGTTCATAGCAAGTGGAGAGTATTATGCGATGGTTACGAGGTTGGGGACTAGACTTGATGCCCTAACCCAGTCCAATTATGTATCTGAATGAATGACCCAGATGAGAACATTTTGTAAACTTTGACAGAGCACTAATTCATTTGAGAATATATTAAAATTATGATATTCAATTGAAATAAAAAGCTGTTATGATTATGTTAAAGGTATATATTAAATCTGAAATTTTGGCATACTTATCTAATCTTAGTAGTAACATCCTCGTTTCTTAAGCTATACGCAGCAGCAGCTGTAAAGAAAAGAAAATTGAATGTTTTGTTTAGTTCCTTCCAAATTAGAATCATTGCCTATGAGTTCCTATATTTTCAGTTGTGGCGGATTTATGTTTTTGACATTATATTCTGCTTCTGATTGATTCACTTCAAAACTGATTGCCTTTTGTTTCTCTGTTCTATTCTTTATTTTTCTTCTTCTTTCTCACCAACTATTCCATAATTATGTCAGATAGTTGGGGATATTACTAAGGAAAGCACTGTGGATCCTAAGTACTTCAAAGGAGTGAGAAAGGTTATAAATGCTATTTCTGTCATTGTTGGCCCGAAGGAAGGTGACACTCCAGACAGGGCAAAGTATAGCCAAGTATGATTCTTAAAGCTGTTTTTGCCCACGACTATAGATTTCTATAATGGTTCACCTTTTTAAATTTAAAGATTTAGTGTCTTTTACTCTCTATCAGTCATCTGATCCGATTATGTTATGGTGCAGGGGATCAAATTCTTTGAACCAGAGGTACTAATTGATTGTCAATTTATGCTTTAGACTCAAACTTATATATTCCTATAAAGTTCATCTTGGAGTACTTTTTTCCTTTTTTCTTTGTACCTAAATAGATTAACAATTGATCTTTCTTGACTGCCACTTCATTTGATTATGAATAAAGATAAAAGGTGATTCTCCTGAAATGGTGGAGTATGTTGGGATGAAAAACTTGATCAATGCTGTGAGGGACAGTGTTGGACTTCAAAGTGGAAAGCTGCTGTTTGGAAGTGAAGGTGCTGCTTAACCTAGTCCTTTAGCAAATAAGTGTTATACGTGATCAATACACATACAAATAATTTCTTTTACCCTTAATAGTTTTTCACTTAGCTATCTCTTTATGGTTTCTTTTTTATTTTTTTCCCTCCCAAAAGGGGGAGGGGGATGGGTGGAGAATGAACTGGGGTTGGGTTGGGGAATTTCAAGAGATTGATATATGCTGATACATTGTTGACTCTTTTCCTGATTGTGCTTCTATCACTCCTTATTTCTTCTAAACATTTAAAAAGGATCTGTTGAAAGTAGTTTCTAAACCCTATTTTGTCCTTGTCTAACCATTGTATTGGTTACTTTAGATGTGGACATATATTAAATTTTGAACTTCTTCATTCTTCTTCCTTTTTACAGTACTAAAAGTTCAATTACTTGGATCTTCTGTCGTCAAAATTACTAATGGAGAGCCTAATACTTATTTAGTAGCTTCATGCATGTTTTTTTTAATTGCATTTCTTGCTTCTTTGCAGATAATACTTTCAAAGATCTCCCTTGGGGTGCTCTAGATGATGTTGTGATGGGAGGAGTAAGCCAAAGTACATTTCAAATTGACACATCCGGTGGGGAAAATGACGAACCAATTGGGTTGTTTAAAGGTTTCCTCTGCTTAAACCCTTCTCTTAAGCAAATTGAACTTGGAAGTATATATAGACATAAACGATGGAAGTATTGACTATGTAATTTCTTAGCCTTTGATTTTCCCTTTCCAAATTTTGGTTTTCCTGATCGTGATGTTAGGTGTTGTCTCAACTGCAAACAATGGTGGCTTCACTAGTGTGAGAACAAGGGTAATTTCAGCATTTTATATTTAACCTTTCCTTCTCTCCTAATGCAAGATTGGTATCCATTTGACTGTATCATCTTCTTCAACCGCTAGATTGGTACTAAATTAATGTACTGTTTTATACTTTATATTACACTCATTGTTTTCTTCCTGTTTCTCAGATTTGTTGCTACTGGTTGGCTCTCCCTGCATCGTATATAAGATTGTTTCTAGCAAATATTTTATGGTTATGAATACCCTCTTAAGAGGAAATAAATAGGAGACTTGTAATTTCTGCATGTTTCAATTGCATGTTAACATCCTACTTTAGGATTGCATATTTCATGTGATTCCTATCAATTTGAATTCTATGAATGTTCTATTGATGGAACAGTGTGTTCAAATTTAGTTAGTTGATGAAACTTAAGTGATTAATTTGATCGCTTTTCAGAATTTTTCAGTACCAGAAGATCTTTCTGCATATGATGGTTTGGAGCTTCGCCTTAAAGGTGATGGGCGTAGGTATAAACTTATTGTTCGAACTAGCCGGGACTGGGATACTGTTGGCTATCAAGCAAGTTTTGACACTGTTCAAGGTCAATGGCAGTCTGTAAGTGACACCATAACTTTTTCATTCAATTTTTGCTAATAGTCTTATTTCTGAGTTGTGACTACATACACCAGATACGAATACCATTTTCTTTTTTGAGGCCTATATTTCGAGCTCGGACCATGAAAGATGCTTCACCATTTGATCCAAGCAACGTAGTCTCATTGCAGGCATGCTCTATCGTTGCCAATTTTTGTTTTGTTCTTTGATGGTGTCTTGCTTCTCGTTAATGAGTTAAATAATCCTTTCAGCTCATGTTCAGCAAGTTTGAATATGATGGGAAACTGAACCCAACATTTGTGGAGGGAGCATTTCAACTTCCAGTATCCAGCATAAGGGCATTCATAAAGGATCCTATAACTCCTAGGTTTAAGCATTGTTTTTTTTTTTCCTTTCATTTTGTGCTGCTTGAATTTGAATGATCTGCTGAAAGGGTTTTTCATGTCTGTGTTTACATCACTTGTAGATTTGTACATGTGAGTTCTGCAGGAGTTACCCGACCAGATAGGCCTGGTCTTGATCTCAGTAAGCAACCTCCTGCTGTTCGCTTGAACAAGGACTTGGGTTTCATCCTGACATTCAAATTGAAGGTTGTTTTTTTAATGTGTAAAATACCGATTCTAGATGCCAAGATGAAAAATGATAGTAAGTTAATCCATGAATCTTGCATCAAGTATGATAAAAAAACAAGAAGTTTCTGTTTATAGCAACATCCAGATATGCACTGCATTGACAAACTTCTCCTCAAGACCAGGAGATAAATTATTGACTTCTGCAGTATCTATATGTTGCAGAGTGATCAACAATCAAGTTGATCATGATGTTGAGCAACTGCACTTGAAGATGATATGGGTATAGATTGGTATAGTTTCACTACTTAAAAGTGGGTGATCTTAACAATGGAGTTTTCATTTCATAATTCTAAAATGAGCATCTTTAAAAAAATTGTTACTGTGATCAGATATGGTTTTTGCAAGCATTTTCTGGTGATCAATATAGACCTGTATACACATGGCAGGATAGACGACGAAGTGGGTCAAGTTGGTGGGATAAAAGCCATGAAAGAAATTTAAGGAATATGTAGTGAGGTAATAAATGATTGTAGTCATTATTGGAAAGTACTTAGATGGGGTGGGATATAGGATAATGAACTCTTGTAGCCTCCTGATACTATTTAACCCAAATACCTGTAGACCGAGGCTTCACTGAGTTAAAAACATTTTTTGTAAGTAAGAGTTGCACTGAAAGTCAAAGATCAAGATTCAAGTGTGTTACAATGGATAGATAGGTTATGAGTATCCACTGGAGTCATTGTCATCTTTTTATCAAGTATCTAGCTTTAATTTGCGCTATCTATATTCATCTCTCTTGAATTTCATACATCGAGTCAGCTTGATGACAGGGAGAAGATTTGATACGTGAAAGTGGTATCCCATTTGCAATTGTAAGGCCTTGTGCTTTAACTGAAGAGCCTGCTGGAGCGGATCTAATTTTTGATCAAGGAGACAATATTACGGTATAGCTATCAGTGGAACTGATTATATTTCCATCCATATGCCTGTTTTTTCCTTTATTATCTTCAATAAGCATCACAGAATGTGGAAAGCATTATTGTGTTTGCTTTCTGTGGCTTAGTTCTAGAATGGTTGATCTATAAGACCTCTGTTATCTTTAACTTCCTTCACATTTACAGGGTAAAATATCAAGAGAAGAGATTGCACGGATATGTGTTGCAGCTTTAGAAAGTGCCGATGCATGCAACAAGACTTTTGAGGTCAAGTCCTTCTCTTTGACATTGTATGTGTCGAGTTGATAATATTGTTTACCATTCGAACAATTGAGGACAACTGCTTTTAATTATCTACCAAAACTGCTCATTACCTAAAGGCAATGGGAATACTCTACCTCTCTCTACTACTTTTTCCCAAATATTGAGCTTACGTGCAAATTTCTGTAGGTCTTCATGAGTTAAGATTGGTTTTTGGAATGAACAAATTCTATAAGAACGTAACCTTTTTGGAAGATTTTGGACAATAATTCTCTGTTTATTGTATGTGGAGGTTTAGGAACTATTATAGTTTATCAACTGCTCTTTGCAAAATTATACACCTATAGATCGATAATGTGGCAAATTTTCTTCAGTTTACTCTTTCATCTTCATGGAAAAGGAAAGATATGCTAAACCTGCATGATGTTGGAGTGAAAAACTCTCGAACATGCAACATTGAAAGCTGTTCGACATGTGTGCTTCAGTTATGAGCTATGATTTGTTTACCTAGATGGCAGATTCTAGATATTGCAAAATTGTTGTTGCAGGTCAAGAGTGCCATTCCATTTAGTGAGACGTTCACAGTGGACCCAGAAAACCCACCTCAGGAGAAGGACTACAATACGTATTTCAAAGATTTGAAGGATGGAATCACAGGAAAGGAATTACTAGAACCAAGTCCCGTTCCAGTGTAATTATGCCTACTTCCATGATTTTTGTCATGGTATATAGGTAAGTTTTATTTCTATGCATTAGTGATGCCACTCAAACATGTAGAATTCCATCTAAAAGCAATAATTTCGATGGAATATGCAAGTCCAGATACTAATAATATTGAGCTCTCTAGGTCCATGATTGTCCTGATACGTGTGTCTAATATGTACAGTAGTCCTTACATCTAAGTAGCTAACCAAATAAAATGTAACTCCTATCTACTGACTATCAACATCCATCAAGACAATTGGATTCTTGAACTGCCATCTGACATTCTTAGAACTTCATATGAAGGCTGTTCTTGAATTGGATCTGGAGATTTGAAATGGCCAAGATTTTTCTTGTGTTCAGACCTGATTTAGGTCACATGTGTGCCTGTTCTAAGCACTGTCGACATTGCTAACATGTAATGGAGAAAAAATTCTATTGAGAACATATTTGCAAAGAATTTCAAAAAAGAGATCTTTTTCCATATTCTCGTTCTTCCCTTCATGTCATTGCTGCACTTTTTTTTTTCCTCTTAATTATAGTATGTTCTAAAATCACTCAATTCTTGCAGAAGTTCACTTGGAAGTAAAAACAGTGAAGTTCCTTGCTAGACTACACAGAATTATAGATCAGAAAGTAAATGCTCGAGGAAGAAAGTTGAAACTGTCAAATCCAGTGAGGACAGTAAAATGGAGAGATAAAAATGGTGAGAACAAATTGCATAAAATACAAATTCTCTATCTGTTTACAAGCTGCTCTCTCTACAATAATAATAAATAAATAATCTATCTTCCCTTCTTTTTCATCTTCTCTAATAGTATGATACTGTACTTTCGCATGCTTGATTTTGTCGCATTGCTTGGATTTGCAGCAATGGCAATGATAAATTTGTTATCAATCTTTAAATATTTAGGAGCAATCTGTTTCAAGTCTAAATCTTCAAGTATGTTCTCTGGTCAAATAATTTACGTTGATGCAGCAGCAACATATTAAGCTTCAGTAAGAGGACTAAGTTACAACTTTTTGTTTCGTTGAAAACTGAGAGAACTCCTGAATCAAATAAGAAATTATATCCTCTTTGCGTCATCATTGCTTCTTATCAAATTTAGACTTTCAGCAATTTTATACCAAATTTCAAAATGGAAATTATTTAATAGCTCAAGATTATTACCAGTAAGCAATAAGCAGTAAATCATCATATAATATGAAATGATAAGTTGTTTCCCATCTCTCTACATTCTAGCATAAAGTGCGTCTTTGCTATCTCTCTTGCTAAATCCTTGATGGTTTATATATGAGTCTGTCTTAATCTTGTTGTATCAAGTTCTTGATGTTTGCTTCAAGCTATAGAGGGCTTTATCAAACTTGTAGACAAAAATTTCACACCGTGCAACATTAAACTTCTTAAGTTGTTCAATATAAATCTCTTTCATTAATTTTCTATTCAAGAAATCAAATTTTGCATCCAAATGATAAAGTTTCCATCCTAAACTTGCAGTCAAAACAATGATTAGTTTGATGGAGTCAAGTCTTGCAATTGGAGCAAATGTATCCTAAAATCAATTCCGCAGCATAGCTTTTTACTACTAATCTTATTTTTGATCATATGCACATAATCATCAGGATTACATTTGATTCTACAAACTCACTTGACAATGATAGATTTCTTGTCTTCTAGTTTTTAAAACAAATTCCTACTGTCGCTCTTGTTTTATCATCTCCATTTCTTCTTTTACTACTGCTCTTCCCATTCAATTGACTGAACAACTTAAAAATTACTAGGTTCAACAATAGCAAAAATTCACCTCTCGTACACATATGTTAGAGACTTGACTTTCTAAATTGGTGGGTCTACATTTGAATCAGCACGAAGAGATGAATTTGAGCTAGAACCTTGCTTAAATATCTCTGAATAACTATTTAATATTACAACAAAGTCCAAATCAAATGAGTACTCAAATTTCTTCCAAGTAACTTCTTGTCTTTCAAAATCTCAATTACTACATTGATCCATAATTACATATTTGTTGACAAGACCTTTTTTGCACTTTACATTATAAACTTTGTGTCCTTTTGAATTAAAATCATAACCAATAAGGATTCCAACTAAGACTTTTTCATCAAACCTCGTTCTTTTTGTAGAAAGAACATGAGAGTAAGAAACCTACCAAAAAATCTTTAAATGTTTAGTAGAAGGCTTAATGCCTAATAAAGCTTCCATATGTTCAATAACATTAACTACTTTTATAGGTAACTTATTGAGCAAATAAACTAAAGTGTAGATTTACTCAACCATTTTGTCTTTGGTAATTTTTTTTAAATAACATACATCTTGCCATATTCCTGACTGTCATGTTCTTTTCCTTAAGACTCCATTTGGTTGTAGAGAATAGAAAATAAATAATTAATGCTCAATTCCATATTCTTCATAAAATTGATCAAACTTAACTGAAGTGTACTACTTGTCATTATCTGATTTAAGAGTCTTGTTTTTGAAAATGCTTTAGTTTTTAACCAAAAATTTAAATTCTTTTGAATGTAGAAAATACTTGACTTTTGGTGCTTAGAAAATAAACCAAAGTTACTCTTTTAAAATCATACATAAATAATATGAAATAATTATTTTGATTCAAGAAGATTTTCTCATTAGCCCAAAAATATCAGTGTCACCTAATTCTAGCTTTTTTTGTGTGGCTCTCATTACCCTGTCAATGGTAAATGGTTGTTTGTGTAGTTTTTCCTTTGGATAACTTCCACAAACTTTATCAAATATAAAAGTTTAGATATATCTCTAACAAGACCAACAAACCGCTTAACTTCAATGATTTCAAATTAAAATGGACAAATCTTCTACGCCATATAGGCACTAAGAGCAATTTTAAAATAAAATTTAAGCAAAATTTATTATCAAACATTCGCATTTTTTCAATTTTAACACAATAAGGATTATAGATTTTGCATTCTCTGCAACAGTGTAAAGAGAGTAATTCTTAGACATCACTTTAGCCATACTAAGCCAATTATGAGACAAAATTAGTGTAAAGAGAACACCAAAAATATGCTTTGTACATTTCTTAGCATTACTACTAATCCCCTATCTTAAACTTGTACAATAATTCCATTTCCCAAGAAATTCTTGTTTTTATTGTTTCACTAAGCGAGCTAAACATTTTAGAATCTTTTGTCATATTACTAGTATATTTGTTGTCAAAAAATCATGTAAGATTGCTTGTTGAAATTGAATTTTGAGTTTTCATAAATAAGTGAATGTCCTTTTTCTTGCATTTCTTTTATATAGTTGGGTTGTTAAGAAGGTTGTTTTGGTAGATAAATTGTTGAGATTGCTAGTTTTGCTTGCCTATACAAAATCTTTCAATGTGACCTACATTGTTACACAATTTGAAGTGATACATAAGTTTTTTTAAAACAAATAATACTTCTCTACATGATTTATATCAATAATACTATTTGATACCCCTTATTAGGGTTGTTATCATCCTAACATAACCAATTGCAAAATTTGAGCAATCTATTACGAGTATGAAAATTGGTAAAAATTCTCACAATTTAATTACTTCTAAACATGAAAAAGAAAAAAGAAAAAAAACCTTAATATCATATTATCAATAATGAATCACATGTAGGATTGTATATTTGCCTAGATTGATCATAACGAGTAAACCATTGTTATAGGAATCACATTACAATAAGTATGGCATAGACAAGTTATTTGATGCACAAACCATTGGAAAAAAGACCAAATAAAGCTATACATGCAAAAAAAAAAAAAGAGCAGGATCCAATTACAAAGGTTACAATGAAAATGACAAAGATCGGAAAAATGAAAATTTATTGGTCCAACTTGAAATGATTTTTCAATGTTGATAAATAGATCAAACTTAGGGAAAGTCATAGATGTTGAAATTTGGATACTTGACAAATTAGAGATACTGACACTACATGCAGAAACTTTAGGGTTAGGACCCAAGGGTCTTTTGTTAAATGAATATAATTTTGAAGCATTGTTTTGTTGTATTTTTGGTCTTTATTTACTATAAAAGAAGTTGTTCTTTTTGCGCATGATGATCATCCAAGTTGTAACTCCTATGATGCCATCACATGAATGCAATATGATAGGAATATATGGCTATATATCATTAAGGAAAATTATTCCAACCTTGATGTTTTCATGTATTGATGACACTAATCGTTATCATATTGAATCGTGGTGAAGGAAAACAACTCTTTTTAACTTTGAGCACTAAAATATGTTAAAATTTGGAACTACTACTTATATTACACACATCAATTATCTTTGAATCACTAACTCACTAAGTGATTTACATAATGATACATATGAATTTCTATATTTTAAGATCCTTATCAATATTTAGGTACAAAGATTTGATATTTGGGTTATCATTTGTTCTTTAAGGCTCTTCTCAAAGACATATAAAATCAAATGCCAAAATATTTTTTAGCATTTGAAATTCGGTGGTCAAGTCAATGAAAGTTAGATAGAGGGAATGCAATATTTTAAAGAGATAAATACTAGGTGAGAAGTGACCTTATTCTTTAAAATAGCGATCATTTTGATGGTGACTTATGAGTGTTTGAGATGATGAAAGTTGTCTCTATCTTATGCAATCTTTGAAGATTCTTGATTTATTGGAATTTTGTTGAAATTTAGACTTTGAGTGTGTGTATGTGTGTATAATTTTCCCTAAGTTTTGACTACAAGCCTATTTTGAGGTTGACACTATATAGGCTTGTTGTCATCATATGGATCTAGTTTTAAAAGAATTTTCGTAAAGATATATTGTTCATTCTAGGTGATTGAGGGTTATGCAATCTTAGGGGGTGCTTGGTTAACGGGTATAGAAAAGGGGGTATGGGTAAGGAATAAAAAACAGTTGCTTTGTAATATATTATCATTGTATGAATAATATTTCTATATCTAAATTTTAGTTATTACTTCATACCCCCCAATTATGAGAGGAATGACAGTCATTCCACTAAAAAGCAGAAGTGTCATAAGCATGACACTTCTTATCACACACGTGACACACCCATGACACTTCTTTCTTTTTTTTCTCTTTTAACAATTAAATATAATCAAAATATTAATTAATTATATATTTTCTCTTTTCTAGCAATTAAAATATATTAAAATTTGATGTAAAATAAATTTTTATTTCTCAAGATTTTTAACAAACCAACCACTAACAATGATAATGGCAATCATTCCTTCGTCCTAACTCACTACAACAAAGGCACCCTTTCCTGACGATTTTTTTAGCGACGAAAAAGAAATTGTCACAAAAAGATAACATACAGCGACGTTTAAAAGCATTCGTCACTAAAACTTACCATTTAGTGACGGAAACAAAAAGTGTCGCAGAAGAGAAAACCTTTAACGACGTAAATAAAAATTCGTCGCAAAATGCTGAATATTTAGTGAAGATTAATAAAAATCGTCACGAAATGATGCAAAATGGATGACGATTTGGTAGATTCGTCAGAAAATAACGTAATGGCGACAATTGGTGAAAACATCGGCATATTCCATCAAACATTTTGCGACGAATCCTTAAAATCGTCACTAATGGTTCTATATATTGCGACAATTTCCTAAAGCGTCACCAAAAGGTGAATATATAGTGACGAAAGTTCTATTTAGTCGCAAAAGCTTATACATTCAGCGACGATTTTTTGTCTTCGTCACTAAATGACATGCTTTCAGCGACGATGGTTATAAATCGTCACCAAATGTTTCACATTCAGTGACGAATTTAAGAAAACGTCGTTGAATGTTTACATTTGGTGACGATTTCTATAAATTGTCACCAACTGATTGACATTTTCAAAAATTATAAAAACTAACATTTTTATAATCTATCATAGTTAAGTTATGTTTTATTAGAGATTTGTTTTGAATGTTTACAATGTATTATTGAAAAAAAAACTCACAACATTAAGTGTTAAACAATACTATTAATTAATCATTAGTATTTACTAACATTGAAAAAATTAGTTATAAAATTTTTAAATAATTTTATTAACATAATTTTTTAAAAAACTGACAACATATGGCTTATGGACCTAACACTAATTAATCATTAGTATTAATTAACATTGAAAGAATTAGTTAATAAAAATTTAAATTATTTTATCAATATAATAGAATGATATATGGAGTAGTATGAACTTTGAATTAGAAGTTATTCGATTCATTCACTTATAAAATTAGAACAATAATAGTGAATATTTAATAGTATGCAACTTGACTCATAAGTAATACATAAGTTGTTTGGCAAATTATTGGTGAAACAACAAAAAATTAACGTTAAAGCTGAGTTCAGTTGATTGACTCGTAACTGACAAGAATATAATTGTTTATTTGGATTCGAAGTGACATGAGAGTCGGTAAAGGTAAATAAGTCCCCAATGTCTGGATTTCTCAGAAGGCCCTTGTATGTTCGAACGCACCAATTGAAATAGTAATACTTTTTCTCTCAACTATAGTAGGGTTTGTCACACCTTCTTCCAACAGCTTTTTTGCTATCTCTAAATTTGAAGAGGATGGAGTGAAATGATCGATAGATTTAGAATCTAAAACACAATCAGTATAGAAGTTAGATATTATCATATTAGTAAACCGTTAAATAAACTAAAATTGGGGTGACATGCAGTCATGCAGGAGCAGATGGAGTATTCGGAATTGATGAATTTGCCAAATGAACCGATTTTTTTTTACAGACTATTGTGACATTACTCCCGCCACCACGGGCATACATGTCAAATTCGAGACTGAAGGAAGCTTCAAACAACATGTAGTATAAACCATCAAATGTGAATATATATAATATGTTCATAAAAGGAAATGAGATGTACATAATAAGGGAAGTGATGTTGTTCGGATGATACTAAGCACCTTGTTCCAGAAGATCGGCTATAGAAGGTTTACGAGGAATTCATCTGATACGTGAGATTTCTTTTTCAGTTTCGATTTGCTTAGTAGGGACAATTTTGCCACATTTCTCCCAACGGAATGAATTAGGGCCATCTTGAACTAGCCTCCATGTTGACATTCCTTCATTAATAATGTTTAGAGGTAAATGCAGATGTAAGTTGATTTGGAATAAAACGATAATGTGTTTAAGTCCAATTATGATGACAAATGAAACTACTTAGGTTATACATTGAATGGATTGCCTAGAGCATAAAATGCAAATCCTTACAGAAATATCATCGAAGACCTTACAGACATGACAAACTCATCCCAAGAAGCAAGTTTAGAAGATTCAGTAGATATTGCGTTGAGTTAAACACTTTTGATATGCAACGTGTAATAGAAATATCATCGAACACCTTACAGACATGACAATGATATCCCAAGATTCAAATGCGAACCATATGTTTTCCCTTCCATAACTAACATTAACACAGTCCACGCTCCCCAACGACAATGTACAAATAACATAACACAAAGAAATAAAAAAAAACAATTACAAAATTTAAAGAAATAAACTTCAACACCGCAAAAAATACCCTATGTATAGATATACATAGATCTACACAAAGAATATCCAAATCTATTATATAAACATAAATATCACGACTTTATCACAGAAACTTGTCAAACAAAGAGTCGATCTAGTCAGTAACAGATTTAGAAAATGAAGATCTCCTCAAGTGAAATACAGAACATAGTAAAAAGGAAGTTAGAGCATTGCATACCATGTTTCGATCAAATGAATAGCTTTGATATGTGCGTAAGATGTCGGAGATTGCTGGTTTAGGGATGAGTTGTTCGAGA
>JAOQMS010000002.1:20764258-20786957 GCA_027563885.1 Erythroxylum longipes
CATATGTTATTTTATTTTTTATGTTCCCAAATTTATTTATTTTTATTATTTCAAATAAATTTCAATGGTGACACGTAATCGCCATAAAATCCATATGGAGACCCGGGGCCAACAAGTGGAGAGGTTAAAAGCTAGGCTCGTGATTCGGGGTTTTCATCAGAGGGAAGGTGAGGATTACAAACACACGTTTTCACCTGTAGCTAAATTAGCTACTATCCGTATTTTGCTTGCTTTAGCAACAGCCAAGCAATGGCTTGTTCAACAGTTGGACATTAATAATGGTTTCTTTCATGGGTACATTGATAAAGAAATTTATATGTTACCTCCTGAGGGATATAAGATGGCAGTGAATGGGCAGGCTTGCAAACTTAAATGGTCATTATATGGTCTCAAGCAGGCTTCAAGACAATGGAATAAAGAACTGACTAAGTTTTTGGTGGCATATGACTATGTTCAGTCTATGAATGATTATTCATTGTTTGTCAAACAGAAAGGTGGTGACATTACAGTAATCCTTATTTATGTAGATGACATGCTTATAACTGGCAATTGTGATTTTGAAGTTGCAGATATCAAGGCTAAACTTGATCAGGAATTTACTATCAAGGATTTGGGTTTGGCTCGGTATTTTCTTGGTTTGGAAATTTGTAGAACTGATGCTGGAACTTATTTGCATCAGCAGAAATATATTTTGGATTTGTTGCAAGATGAAGGGCTCTCGGCTGCTAAACCAATTGATGCACCATTTCTGGAAAATCTTAAGCTATCTCTGGATCAAGGTGACACATTACTAGATCCAGAAGCTTACAAAAGGTGCATTGGGAGGTTACTTTACCTTACGTTAACTAGACTTGATATCTCCTATGCAGTCCAACAATTGAGTCAGTTTATTTCAGCTCCCAGATTGCCTCATCTAGAAGCTGCTCATCATGTTTTGAGATATCTGAAGGGCACTATTTCTAAAGGGTTGTTTTATCCTATTCAAGGTGATTTAAAGTTGACAGGATTTACTGATTCAGATTGGGCTACATGTCCCATGAGCAGGAAGTCTCTTACAAGTTATTGTATTTTCCTTGGTCATTCTTTGGTTTCCTGGAAAACCCAGAAACAAGCCACAGTCTCCCAGTCATCAACTAAAGCTGAATATCGGAGTATGGCCGTCACCACTTGTGAGATTTTATGGATCAGCTATTTGCTTCAAGATCAACATATAATTGTGCCTCTTCCTGTAACTCTGTTTTGCGACAACAAGGCTGCACGGTAGATTGCCGCAAATCCATGTTTTCATGAGAGGACTAAACACCTTGACGTTGATTGTCATTTCACCAGAGAGAAGATTCAAGATGGTTTTTTGCAGACTACTTATATTCCCTCACAATTATAGTTAGCTGATATCATGACGAAATCCTTGAGTCACAAGCAACATATGTTTCTTTAAGACAAGTTAGGCCTTTTAAGTCCAACTTGAGAGGAGGATGTGAAGAATATGTATAGTGGCTAATCTGTAATTTACTGAATTATTTGTAACTAACTTACGTATACAAATAGAATAGCTGCATGTACTTACGTATACGTTATATAAACAAACAAGATTACTGCATGTATAAATATACGTAAATATCAACTCAGATTATATTGATCTGGTATTTTCAAATCTTTCTTCTTGAATATTTGTTCAACTTCACAATAACATTAAAGATCATGAGAATTTCACTATACCTTGTAATATCGGTAGCTTTTCAATTAAAAGTGAATTAGTGGACTTTGGAGTTAGTATTAATCTGATGTCATATGACATATTTAAGAAGTTAGGGTTAGATGAATCTAAAATAACTAGGATGAACATTCAACTAACATATAAGTCAACTAAATATCCTAGGGGAATTGTAAAAGGTATTTTGGTTAAGGATGACAAATTCATCTTTCTTGTTAATTTTATGATTTTGAATGTGGAAGATAATATAGAGGTTCCCTTGATGTTAGGACGATCTTTCTTATCTAGTACTAATATTACCATATATGCATGATGAAAAGTTAATTCAAATGGTAGGAAATAAGGAAGTAGATCTTAAGATATCTGAAGCCATAAGACATCTTTACATAGACAACACTTATTTTTTTGTAGATGTGATTGATAATGGAGTTTCGCATATTAAGTAGGAAATAATCATAAAAGATCTATTGTAGACTTGTAAAATACAAGAAGAAGAATGGAAGATGGGTAGCCTTATATTAATGGAATATGTCGCATAGTTGGAAGCTAATGAGCTTATAAACTTTAAGGAGATTATGAGACCAATGAAGAGTCTAATCAATTCTTCATTATAAGAGCCAACAAAGTGAAGAGCTTAAGTAATAAGTCTAGATAAAAGACTTATAAAGAAATGCCTATTGAGAAACAACACAATAACTTTGGTGTTTTTGTTTAAATTTGGTTATTTAGAATCTTTAGCATTATTTTTAGGATTTTCATATTGATCTTACTTTTCTGCATGTGTTTTTAAGTAAAAGTAGTTTTGAAGTCATTAGATTTAAGTATATTTTGATGTTCTTTTATTATTAGATAATAATTATCTTGTATAGGGTAGGATTTGATTGAGTTTTGCAGTCTATGAAGCCGATATTATATCCAACACGAATCCATATTTTTCCATGTGTTATAAAACATCCCTACATATCTTTAAAGAGTGAGCCAATATTTAAGGAGCCCTAGCAATGGGCTATAGATTAAGTATTATTAATGACATTATATAAGGTCGACATTCTTTTATTATTAGGGGAGTACCAATTATCTAAGTTTTTATCTTTCCCCTTATTAGACCATTAATTTACATGTATAAAATATTGTTAGGAGACAGGTATAAGCCCTCTATTAAGCACCAAAGGAGGTCGACTCCCAATATGAAGAAAGGAGTTAAAAAGGAGGTGCTCAAATTGTTAGATATTGGTAAGGTTGAAGATTATTGTCTATACTAATGATTCTGTCATCAAGTATCTCTTAAGTAAAAAAGAAGTTAAGTCGAGATTAATTAGATGGATCTTTGTTTATAGTTTTATATAAAAAACTTTCATAGTGTAAGTATACAGATTGTAACTCGTAGCATAAAAGATATCGTTCGCATGAGAATTGATTAATCACTTAACAATTTGAATGCAATTTGTTTAAGGTAAGAAAAGATTGAATGATTGAATTGAAATAAATTAACTGAAATTGAAATAAACTAATAAAACTAAACAATTAACTAAGTGAAGCTAGTAATAATAATGAAGTTAATTAATAATGGAAACTTAGGGATTATTCTATCCTTGTTTTGTATTCCCTTTATCTTGTTAATTCAATTATGCTTGATCCTAGATATCCTAAGGTTTTTATTACCCTCTCCTAAGATCTAATCAAGTAATCCCAATTGAAATAGATGATATTAGAATTATAACCTCTCGATTTGCAAAACAAGTCCTAACTATTCAATTCGATTTGAAGCAATCCTATGGATAATTAACTCACAATTAAGATCTCTCTTTAACTATTTATTAATATGATATTTGTAGGTCTATTAAGTTACTAACTCTCATTGTTCACCTTAATATATATAACTGGATTCAATCTCTCAATTTATTATCAAGTATAAGCATAAAAAATATCACAAAGCATTAATATATATTAAATTGAACAAGAATAAACTTTAACAAAATAGTACAAGAATAATTCCATAATCATGTTCAACATCCCAATAATGAAAATTAAACTCCAAGATAACAAAATATAAGAAAAGAAAAGAAAGAAAACATTTTTATGTCTTGATTAGGAGATTCTAGAAAATTGGAGTTATTCTTGATGTCTCCACTTTGATCTCTTTTTTTATGAAGTGCAGCCTCCTTTTTGGTGTTTCTCTTTTCATTAACTACTTCTTGATGTTTCTAGGATTTTTTTAGGATTTTCTCACTTAATTTGGTTCCAAAAATAGCTTCAAAAAGTTAAGAATACAAAATTTTTGCGTGCTAGAAAATTTGTGCAGGATTATGCATAAGATGCATGATTATGCATCCTGTCTTATCCCATGTAAGCTGCTCATGCACAATCATGCATCTTTCTATTCTTTAAGTTATTCTTCATCTTTTCTTTAATTTTTCCTATTTCTACTCACTAACAAACACATCAAACAACCCTTGAAACATAAATTTAAGACCAAATCCTTACTCTAAAGCAATCAAACAATTAAAACATATAAAAACTAACAAAAACACAAATATTAGTCCTAAACACATGAGTATCATCTAAGAAAACACTTAAAAACACACTTAAACCTCTAGAAAACATATTATAATGTACAACTATCAACATCCCCATAATTAAAGAGAAATAAAAATAAATAAAAGTAAGAGCAAGAAGATTATAGTGATTTGGGTGGTGACGGTGTTAGAGATGGAACTTGGACACCTTAGACAGCAAAAAATTTGAGCAATTTCTTCGTCTGATATCGCTGATGGCACAAGACCTCCTTTAGCTACGCCTCTATAGTGTCCAGACAAGTCTCTAAGCATTTGTTCCATTTTTTCAAGCACCTTTTCCCAGCCTTCTTCCTCTTGCTCATATTCCTCACTTGACATGACTTAATGGTGGTGTTATAGAGGTGCGAAACTAGAACTTGTCTATCCTGCCCTGTGTGTAATTTTTGATTTCGAGCCGATATCTTGGAGTTCCATCACTCGAAGATCTCAGCTCACCTCAAATGCAAGTGATTTAAATGCTCAGGAAAAATAGGGGTTAGTTCATCAACATTTACAACATGCAATCGAGCCAGAGTAGTTATAATAATAAGGACGTAGTTTATCAAATTAAGAAATCCAAGTGATTTTATTAGTTCCCTTTTTTATAAAGCAAAACTGTCAATAAAATAAGGAATGATGAAAAATCTCTTAATCTTCAATTAACTCCAACAGTTTGTCCTGTAGGAAAGTGAACTACTCTTTTTCTTCTGCAAACCCTTTGCCAATTCTTCTACTTTCTCTTCTTGAACAGAGACTTCCTTCTCTTCTTCAACCTCTATTACCTCAATCCTTTGTTGTTCTTTCTCTTCTTGAATAGTAACTTGGTATGTGCTTGATTGATTGTATAATTATTCCATAACACTTACTGATTAACAACATTTAATTACTTAAGATACTCACTTTAACTCATATGTAATTTTAAGCACAATTCGGAAGCAAAGAAGTTAAAGTGAGTTGAAAGCATAATATTTGGGCTATTTTTTAAAGATTAATTTTTAATTGTCTTTATGGAGCAAGAAGAAGAAAATTAAAAGACAAGAAGCAAACAAATTCAGCCCATAAGAAGTGGAACCATAGCAGTTGGAAAAATAAGGTGGATGAAGAAAATATCAAAATGATAGTGGAAGCAAAGCCAAAATGCAGCACATAAGCAAGGAGCAATTAGAAGAAAAATGACAACACAGTAGATTGGATGCATTTGCTGTAAATGAAGAGGTGAATAGTAGACATGGACCAAGAAATAAATGGGTTAATTCAGAAAATGAAGACAGAATAGTAGCGGAGAGAGTAGAGAACAAAAGGGAGGCGCTGCTAGGGGGTTTTGGTTGGGTTATTAAGGGGGTTTAAGCATTTTTTTTAGGAGAGACCCATAAAGGGCTAAAAGTCACAATACCGGTTTAGAGGTGACATCGACACTGGCGACCCATGTTAAGCATTTCGTTCATATTTTTGTTGTTTCTTTCTCTCTTATTGAATTGATTGTGTTATCCTAGGCATATGGATTTGGGTTTTATGTATGAATGATCGTATTATCATTATTATTCGATTATTTACGTATAAACCCATTGGGTATTATGAAAAGATGATTTTAATGCGATCATTGAATCGTTTATTTGCAAATCCATTGCTAGAATTTAGACCAAATCCGTAATTCATATGTAGCAACTAATGATTCGTAATCGTTAGGGATAACATAACTTTGGTTAAATGGCGCATTGTATGTGGTTGTTGTCTTGATTAATCAGTTTTCCTAATTTGTAATGCTACTGCCTAATTAAATCTAGATATCATATCCTAGATTATTAAGTGGTTAGGTTTAATTAACGATTGTATCTTGATTAAACACTACCTAAAGGAAACCTCGGGTTACTTATTAACCTACAATTAATAGTTGTTAGGATAGGTTAGAGAACAACAAATTAATGAAATATGTTTAATTAAGGTGTAGGCTGAGATTAAACCAAATAACTGGGTCCCTACCAAATTCCCCACTTTTATCATTTTTTGCATGTTTTCTTTAATTTGTTTTTATTAGTCTAGTTTCATTTTATTTTCTTATTTCCAAAATCCAAAACCCCCTTAACCTAAACACCGATTAATTTTATTTCAACAACTTTACACAAACTCTCTGTGGGATCGACCTAGACTCACCACTGCTATAGTAGTAGTCTAGTTTCTTATTTTGACTGGCGTTATGATGTACTGTCAATTTTGGCGCCATTACTGGAGAGTGCAGTGTTATAGTTTTTGTTTGTGATTTTAATTGGTGTTTTGTATACATTTATTTATAATTGGTTTCTTTTTAGTTATTTTGTTATCCTTTCTTTATTCTATTTCGTGTTTGAGAAAAAAATAATTAAAAAAATTCATGGATGGAAGTAATGAGGAATGATTGGATCACTGTTATATCTTACAAGTTCAAGACTAGACATCATGCTTAGTGTGTGTTTTTGTGCATACTTTCAATCAAATCCAAAAGAATGTCACTTTCAAGCAATCAAAAGAATCTTTCAATATCTCTACGGAACTATAGACTTTGGACTATGGGGTCCCAAAACTGATTCATTTAACATAGTGAGCTATTGTAATGCAGATTATACAGGTGATAAAGTCTATCAAAAAAGCACAAGTGGTCACTGTTAATATTTTGGAGGATGTCTAGTATCTTGGTCCTATAAGAAGCAAAATCGAACAACGCTTTCGCAACTGAAGTGGAATACATAGCAACTGCCAGCAATTGTACTAAAATCTTATGGATGAAGCAATAATTACAATATTTTTCTCTACAATTTTCTCATATTCCTACATTATGTGATAATACGAGTGCTATAAATCTTTCTAAAAATCCTGTGCATCATTCTGGGACTAAACATATAGAAATCAAACATCATTTTTTTAGAGATCATGTTTTAGAAGGAATCATTGATTTTTTGCATGTTAATACTGAGAATCATGTAGCTGACATTTTCGCCAAGCCACTCTCTAAAGATAAATTTTGCATGTTAAGAAAAGATCTTGGAATGTGCAAACTCTCTGATATTATTTTTGCATGAATATTCTCTGCTACTTGTCTTTGCAAGCTCCTTCTTTTCTAATCCCTTAGAAACTCTATCTTAGTATAGTAATTCCCTTCTAGTTTAGAAGGCCCCTTTATTTTAGAAGGCTCCTCTTCTCTTAGAAGGCGTCTCTCCAGTTGACATCCCAAGTGACACTTGTACTAAAAAGGAATTTTTTGTCATTTTATCATTTAAAAACGCGTGCAAAGTTCTAACAAGTGGTTGTACAGGTCCGTCAGAAGATATGTAAGAGATCACACTTCCTGTATTAGTGTATGATGTTCATATTCACACGAGATCAACGCTCAAGAAATGCCTAATATACTAGAAACAAACTTCTCTTCTCTACTTACCCTTGTTGTTCTTCGAAATGCCGCTCTTGACTCTTTGCATTCCAATGTTATGTTTTTTCATATCAAATCGTTTAAACCTTATCCATCGTTCTTACAATAGCACGACCCAGATTAAAAGGACAAAAGAAAGCTCCATCTTCTATTAATAGTCATGGTGAAGATCATGTTACCGAACCTATCTTCTGTAAGCCCTAAGTATCAGAAGTGCACTAGGTAATAAATGATGACTCAGATGAAGAACATTCTCAACTGATTATACAACCACGAACCAAAGGAAATATTGCAAAGCAAGCCGGGAAAATTTATAAACAAAAAGAAAACCATGATGCTGAAAAGAAAGAGGAAGAAGAATTTAGAAAAAGAAAAAGAGAAGAAATAAAGAAGGGAAAGGCATATTTGACTTAAGAAACTGTTGATAAGATTGTTCATAAAGAGATGATAACTAAACAAAAAAAGGGCAAAGAAGATAAAAATAGCTGCAAAAAAAGGAAAGACACCAATACCATAAAAATGTTTCAATCAATAGAAGTTAAAGTTCGTTATAAAATGCAATACAAGAAAAGAAAGGTGGTTGCTGGGTAGATCTTGCCTCCCATGATGTTTGATAACATAGGTATACCTATCTCTCCTTAATTTGTTGCTATTGGTTAGGAAAACTTTCTTAAATTAAATGAGACAGTATGCAATGAGCTAGTCAGGATATTCTACACACATATGAGAAAGGATAATTAATGAAAAACTAGTCATTGTCTTATAGGTGAATGAATGTGAACTTCTAATTTATGAGGAAATCTTAGTAGATATATTGGAAGTAGCTCCTATGGAGAGAACTAATTTTTCCTACATAAGTGGGATGTTAACAATCTGGAGTTAGTCAAAGTTGTCAAATCCATATGCCTTTATGCTAAAATCACCCAAGATAGGAGACCCTGGAGCAGAAAATTAGACCTAATACCACGATGCCTTGCATCACTTTCAGCTACTTCAATTTTTCCCAGGAGTAGCTCAGTTGAAAGGTGCAGTCTACTAGGCACCTATGTGATGTATAATCTTTTAAAAGGGATCAGAATGAATCTTCCAAAGATGATCCTAAGGTTCATGGTGGATAAGGGGAATCATAAGAATAACAACGATTGCTTGCCTTATAGAATGTTGCTCACCAAGATCTTCAAACCATTATGGAGTTCCTTTTACAAATCTAAATTGGTATGCACAGGCTAAGTTTCACCTTTCCATTCCCTATTAATTTGGCTACAGATTGCAAAACAATATCTGCATAGACAAAAGATCTGAAAGAGTAGCAAATAAATTAGATCCTACTCCAGACCAACAAACCTTTGTTCCTCCTTAAAATGAAAATAGTGCAAATGTTCAACAACAGCTGAAGGATATTCAAGCCAATCAAGAACAAATGTGAGAAAAAATAAATAGCATGCAGAATCAACTTCTTAACATACAGATTTTGCTAAGAAGAATCCTTGAATTTCTTAAATAATGTTGATATTTGCTTTCTGCCTGGCTTATTTATACTGATGGTTTTGTTTAATGCATCATTTACTCTTCTCCACTATTTTTTCTATTTCATTTCCTCTATATACTCTATTTATTTTTGATGATGACCAAGGGGGAGAGTATACTGATATATTTTTGCCTATATGATGATATATTTCTAAATGCATATTTTTCAATGCTATTTGAATATATATGCGAATGATTGTGTTGTTGAAATTGTGAAAATCTGTGATATATAAATAATATGTTCCTTTCTTAGGAGACAGGCTCCTACTACTTATGACTAATTTTATAAAAGTCAAAGGTATCTTTCGAAATGATCTATCTCTTTGAATTTTGATAAATATATCTATTATTACTTTTCATCATCAAAAAGGGGGAGATTGTTAGCTCAAGTTTTATATTTAACGATTTTGATGATAACTATATAATATTTCAAAATTCAAATTGGATTTATCCTTGTAAAATTAACGGTCTATTTCTCAAAAAGGAAATAAAATCATAAGAGATATGCTTTACTTCTCGTAGGAACCTTCTTTATGAACTTACCTTATTAAAAATGGTTTATTCAAAAAGATCATACTCATTATGAAAGTCATTAAATATTAGCTCTATAATTACTGGAAGATTTTTGGTAAAGATGATATCGAAGTTATTCAAGATTAAATCCATCTAGTTGACTAAAGAAGCGAGTAAAACAACGGCTAGTTGAAGAAATTGACTATTTAATTAAGGACGAGAAACAACAATTATAAAGCAGAACGAACATATTCAGACTATCGAAACATTTTGAACAACATCTATACTCTTAAGAATCATATCATTACTATTGTGTTTTAGAAAGTGAAATTACTCTGTCAAGAGAGAAATTGTTATTTTATTTTTATGTGAGCTTTTTAAAAGCTTGTTATACATTTCAAGTGTGAAAGGTTAGAGAACCTTGAAAAATACTGTCAATAAATGATATGAGTGTGAAAGGCTCTATGAATGGAGTGTATCATCAATAAAACTCCAATATAATTCTATGGCATTAAACAACCTGCCTTGACTTATATACTACTTAATTATTTAAGAAAAATAATTTACCAAACACACAGACCTATCCATTGATCCAATTTCTTTAAATGCATCCCCTTTCACAGCTCTTATAATCCCTCAGTATTTCACCAACAAACTACATGCCTTACACCAAAAATTCCACCATATTTTTACCACTCCCAAAGGTCTCCCTCCACCAAAATCCATGGACCACAAAATCTGTATTACTATCCTTATTTTCAAAAGGCAGAGATCGAATGCTTAGTAGGTGAAATTTTGGTGGAAGGAATTATCACGACTAGCACCAGTCCCTTCTCTTCTCCAGTGTTCCTGGTGAAGAAAAAAATGGTACATGGCAATTTTACATAGAATACCATGCACTTAATATAATGACTAGAATACCGTGCACTTAATATAATGACTACAAAGGATAAATTTCTTATCCCTGCCATCGATGAATTATTGGATGAGATCAATTGTGCTCTCTTTTTTTTTTCAAAATTGGACTTAAGGGCATGCAACCACCAAGTGAGGATCCATCCCTCTAACATAGCCAAAACTACTTTCTGAATGCATGAGGGCCACTACAAATTCCTTGTCATGCCTTTCAGTCTCTCTAATGCCCCTTCTACCTTTCATATGCTCATGAATTTTATCTTTAGGGATGTTTTACAAAAATTTGTGCCTATTTTATAATGATATATATGTCCACAACCCCTTATGGGACTCTCATATAACCCACTTGGAGTTTTTTTTTCCCCACCTTACAGGAGCACTATCAATATGTTAAAATGACGAAGTGTGAATTTAGTTGTGAGGGACTCATTTATTTGGGTCATTTAATTTCTTCACAAGGTATCTCAGTCAAGCAAGACAAAATAACAACTATTCAAAACCGGTTGTTGCCTAGTTCTACTAAAGCCTGTTAGACTTCTTAGTCCTCATGGGATACTATCATCATTTCATCAAACATTACACCTCCTTCGCATCCCTTCTTATGTAACTCCTTCGAAAAAATGCATTTGTCTGGACCCATGAAGTTACTACATCTTTACATAAATTACAATGTGTTCTTATGCATAACCTATTTTTGGCTTTTCCTGACTTTTCTGAACCATTCATGGTCCAAAGTAATGCCTCTAACACAATTATAGGAGCGGTGTTATCATAATAAGGGCATCCAATAACCTATTTCAACAAATAATTATCTATTTCACTCCATTCTTCATCAACATACTCTCGAGAAATGTATTACATCAACGAAACTATAAGAAAATGGCGCCACTACCTCTTAGGACAAAGTTCATTGTGGAAACTGACTACCAAGGTTTTCTCTCACTCCTCCATCAAATAGTGCAAATGCCAAAACAACAAAAGTGGTTAACCAAGCTTCTAGGATTTGATTTTGGTATTATTGTTGAGTAATACTTCAAAGCATGTGGAAATTGTTTTCCTTACTTTAGGAATAATTATTTCATTTTTAAGATATTATTGGTTTGTTGAATAAGTCAGAACATGGTCCATATCCCCACTATCTGTTTTCTATTCCAATATTTTAGCTATATTTTGCTTTTCCAGTTTGTGATGTATATCTATTTATATATAGGCCTTTTTTGCATTATGTGAATAATAAGAAAGATTGCAACCACTTTGGTCTTATTCTTCATTATTCAATTAAGTCAGTCAGATAAAGCTTTCCTTTTCACCAACAATTTTGGTATCAAAGCTAGTGTGAGAGACAAAGAGCACCACATCCTATTTCCTTTTTTTCTCTTCACCTTCCAGGTTCGGTCGTGAGCAGGGCCTTCATTTGTAATGCTTTGCAGCTAATTTTTGCCTTGATTGTGAACTAGTGCTTCTGCTAAATAGTGACCTCACTCATCTCTTGTCCTTTAATTGCAACTCATAGCAACCAATAGAGTCTCACCAGTAACCCCAGATGTTTCAACAACCTCTCAGCGCTTTGATTCCCATTTTTAATGGGGATAAATATAAGTTTTGGTTCATCAAGATGAAGACCCTCTTTCGATCTCAAGATTTGTAGGATTTGGTTGAGGATGGATTTCATTTGTAATGCTTCGCAGTTGATTTTTGCCTTAATTGTGAACTAGTGCTTCTGCTAAACAATGATCTCACTCATCTCTCTTCCTTTGAATATAACTCATAGCAACCAATAGAGTCTCACCAGTAACCCCAGATGTTTCAACAATCTCTCAGCGTTTGATTCCCATTTTTAATGGGGATAAATATGAGTTTTGGTTCATCAAGATGAAGGCCCTCTTTCGATCTTAAGATTTATAGGATTTGGTTGAGGATGGATTTGTAAACCCAGATATGGATGCGCAACTATTGAAGGAAAATAAGAAGCATGATGCAAAAGCTCTCTTTTTTCTTAAACAAGCAGTGCATTGCAACCTCTTCTCCAGAATCGCATTAGTAGCGACTTCTAAAAAGGCATGACTGATTTTGAAGACTAAGTTTCAAGGCTCCGACAAGGTAATTTTTGTGAAGCTCCAATCTCTTCATCGTGAGTTTGAGAAGCTCTGAATGCAAAAAAGTGAGTCTGTACAGGATTACTTATCTAGAGCTAGTTCTGTAGTTAATAAAATGAGGTCTTATGGGGAAAATATTACTGATGAAACAGTAGTTGCAAAAATTCTAAGAACTCTTACTCTTTGATTTAATTTTATTATTGTTGCGATTGAGGAGGCTCATGATATGTCTAAATATTCTTTTGATGAACTAATGAGTTCTTTTCAAGTTAATGAAGATAGGATGAATCACAAGTATGAAGAACAAACATTTCAGGTGAAGGGGGAGTCTTCTAAAGGCTCAAATTCCACTAGCAGAGGAAACAATAGAGGAGGATTTCGTGGCAGAGTCAAAGGTAGAAGTCATGGTGGTGGCAGAGGTTGTGGCCAATGTGATGAACAGAAGCAAACAAATTTTCAGAGAAGCTCAATTTAGTGCCATCATTGTAAAAAATTTGGGCACAATGAAGCAAAATGTTGGGCAAAGCAGAGAGATGGGCAAAAACAAGCTGACTTTACAGAGATAGAAGAGGCAGAGACATTGTTTATGGCATAATCTTATGAAACTAACATTCCTTTTAATGATATTTGGTTTGTTGATAGTGGGTGTTTCGTTCATATGACAAGTTCGCGATCATTGTTTAAGGAACTGAATTTGCCATAAAAATCTAATGTTCGACTTAGAGATATTAGAATATTTGGAAGTAAAGGTAGAGGTATTATTGTTATTCATGTTAACCATAGTAAAATGAAACTAATCCATGATGTTTCATATGTGCCTATTTGAATCAAAATCTATTGAGTGTGAGGCAATTAATGGAGAGTGGATTGAGAGTTATTTTTTATGATGGTTTTTGTGTTATACATGATAAAAATTATGTTCAAAACCTTGTTAAAATTAGGATGACTAAAAACAGAATGTTTCCACTCGATGTTTTTTCTATTGAGGAGAATGCCTTTGTTAGTAAAGGAATTAGTGATTTTGATTTATGGAATTACCGTTATGGTCATTTGCATCTTAAAGGGTTTAAATTGTTACATGAGAAAGATAAGGTCCTTGGGTTGCCAAACATTGATGCTACTGAATTTTGTGAAGGCTGTGTTTTAGGAAAACAAAGCAAAAATCATTTTCCATAGGGAAATCCTAGAGTGCTTCTCAATGTCTTGAACTAGTGCATGCAGATTTGTATGGGCCAATGAATACTGAGCCTCTAAATGGGAGTCATTACTTTTTGTTGTTTACTGATGATTATAGCAAAATGAGTTGGATTTACTTCTTGAAATTGAAATTTAAGGTGTTTGAAAATTTCAAGAAATTTAAAGCTTTAGTAGAGAAGCAAAGTGATTGTTGCATAAAGGTGTTGGATACAGATAGAGGATGTGAATTTTGTTATAATGAATTTACCACTTTTTGTGAGGAAAATGGTATACACAGGGAGCTCACTTCACCACATACACCTGAGCAAAACAACATTGTTGAACAAAAGAATCGAACTGTAGTAGAAATGGATAAAACTATAATGAAGGAAAGAGAGCTTCCAAATCAGTTTTAGGCAGAAGCAGTGGTAACAACAGTGTATCTCCTTAATTTGTCACCTACAAAAGTAGTACCGAACATTACACCATATGAAGCATGGAGAGGTGTGAAGCCACAAGTAAGCCATTTAAAAGTTTTTTGTTGTATAGCCTATTCTTTAGTCAAATCATCTCGTAAAAAATTTGGTGAAAGTCTAAAAAATATATCTTTGTTAGCTATAATGTGCAATCCAAAGCTTATAGGCTGTATAATCTAATTAGTGGAAACATAATCATTAGTAGAGATGTTGTATTTAATAAAGAAGCTAGATGGAACTAGAGTAGCAAAGAAGATGGAAAATATGTTCCTTTGTCAATTAGTGTTGATATAGCAACTTCAAAACCAAAACCAACAGGTTTAGAGTTATCCTCACCTAGTGCTAGCAGCTCGCAAACTCCTCATTCCTCACCATCTAGTGCAAAAAAAATCGCTTCTTCACCAAAACATTCACCCTCTAGCTCTTCAAATGAAATACCTTCTCGAAAGTTTTGATCTTAGAGAAATTTATGATTCTTGTAACTTTGGTCTTTTTGTTTTGTATCCTATGTTCTATGCAAATGCTGAAAAAGAGCAAGGATGGCAAAATGCAATGATTGAAGAGATGAATTACATCAAGAAGAATGATAATTAGGAGTTAGTTCACCTTCCACAAGGCAAGAATGGAATTAGGCTCAAGTGGGTGTATAAAACAAAGTATAATATTGATGGAAGTGTACAGAAGCACAAGGCACAGTTAGTGGCTAAGGCTATGCTTAATAGCAAGGTATTTATTTTTATGAAACATTCTATCTCGTAGCTCGCTTTGAAATGGTAAGAACCTTTCTAGCTTTAGCTGCTCAACTTAAATGGCCTCTATTTCAATTTGATGTTAAATCAACGTTTTTAAATGGTGAATTGAAAGAGGATGTATTTGTTTCTCAACTAGAAGGCTTTGTTGTTAATAGTGAGGAAAGTAAAGTCTATAAGTTAAAAAAAAAGGTTTTAGATGGCCTTAGACAAGCCCCACGTGCATGGTACCATAAAATTGACTCCTATTTTCATGAAAATGGTTTTAAAAGGAGTGATAATGGACCTACCCTTTATTTGCAAATGCATGGTGATAATAAATTTTTAATGGTCTGCTTTTATGATATATATATATATATATATGGTGTCTTGTGAATCAATTCTTGTTAATTTTAAGTCCAGTGTGATGCAAAAATTTAAGATGTCAGATTTGGGATCATTGCATTATTTTCTTGGTTCGAAAGTTAAAAAAGGTTTGGATGGTATTTTTATTTCCCAATGAAAGTATGCAATGGATCTCCCCAAAAGGTTCAACATGTTGGGCTGCAAAAAAGCATATTCTCCTATAAATGTGAATGAAAAATTAACAGCAGACAATGATATTGGACTTGTGAATGCAAAGTATTATAGAAGCATGGTGGGTGGCTTGAATTATTTATCTCACACAAGGCCTGATATAGCACATTTTGTGAGTATAGCTTCAATATTTATGCATAACCCTATTAATGGGCATTTTATATTGATTTTAAATACATAATTTGCTAAACTTTTGTCCATTTAATGTTTAAATTGCACTAATTAAGAGTTATTTGTTTTAATTTTAGGCAGGTTTGAAATAATTTAAAGCACAAAGAAAGGAAGTTGGACACAAATAAAATGACAACATAGTAGCCCAAGACCTTAAAAAATGCTTCAGCCAAAAGAAGAAGGTTTTTTATGCGTGAATACCCTAATTATGTCGTGATATAAATAAATGAAAACATAGAGAAGAGAGGGGCAGCGTTTAAACAACGTGAAGACTAGGGGGAAAAAAAAAAAAGGAGAGCTAGCGGCTAAGAGTGTGCGTGATAATTAAAAGAGAAAAGAAGAGAGTTGCGGCTGCGTGAAAAAGAGACAAGAATAGCGTGAATAAAAAGGCTACAGAGGAGGAAGGCTGGGGCTGGGTAGTGTAGCATGAAAGACAGAGCTGGTGGCTGCATTAAGAGAAAAGAATAGCAGCGTGAAAGAAGAGAGAGTAGCGTTCAAGTGGAAAAACGGAGAAGATCAGAAAAGCTGGCGGCTGAGAGGAGTGTAGCGTGAGTGGTGAAAAACGAGAATAACGTTAAAAAGAATAGAGAAGAGTATGGCGGAAGAAAAGAAGAGAATATTTTTAGTGTGTGCGTGAATAGTGGGGGGTGGACCAAAAACCCCCCACTTATTAGTCCCGTCAGCTACAGTAGCAACGGGATGAGAGAAAAGAGCAGATAGTTGTGTATTGCATGAGAATAGTTGCGTGTTAGAAGAGAAAAGCAATCCGTGGACAACAGCTACTATCCATCTCTCAAGACTATATATTGGGTGTTCTTAATTTGTTTTTGTTTCTCAATTGTTTTAATTTTTGTAGATTTAATCAATGCAATTATATATTATGACTATGATTTATGTTACATTGACGAATATGTGTAGATAAGTTTTCTTTGGTTGAGGTTAGGATTGATATTGAATTATGACAATTTTTGTGGTATTGTTTTATTTGCTTAATTGAATACATATTTAGCCTAATTTAGATTGACCAACTAGACTAATGCCTTAGATGATTGAATTCCATAACCACTGGGATTTGATTTGTCAGAAAATCGATCAAGCAACATACTGGAGACTAACGCGTAGACCAATCGTAAAATCTTGTATAAGTATACCTAAGATTAATGAACTTAATTTTAGGCTTCTTGTATTGGATGTTTTCTTTTTATTCCAAATTATCTATGAACCAAGTAGGTAACTTTGATTTAAAAGAGAAAGGAATTCTTATGAATATTAGGTTTAACTTGTTTAAGTTAATTAACTCCTAAATCAATCCACCGTTACAAATTTTAGTGCCTAATCTAATTGAAATCTGACACCTTAGCCAATTTTTGTCATTTGATTAAGTTTAGTCACATTTAGTTCATATCTTGCATCAAGCATATTTCCTTAATTCGCTTATTTTATTTCATTTTCAAATCAATTAATTCTTGATTGTCTGAGTAATTTTGCATTGTTTAATCTAATTGACCTGCATTTTGAAATCCTTTGGGCATGATATTCGGTGTTTACCGTTTTATATTACTTGTCGACGAGGTACACTTGCCTCTAGTTTGGTCTAGATAGAATTTAATTTGTATTGCTTTGTTTAGACTACAAAAAGTTTTTGGCGCCGTTGCCGAGGATTTTTCCTTATTGTGAGTCATTAGGTTAGACGGTGTTAATTGTCTTAGATTTAATTCTTGCTTCGTTGTTTATTTGCGTATTTTAGTTGTTTGCTTGATTACTTTAATTTGGTGTGTTTTATTTTCAATTCTTAGCTTTATTATTATTTTCTTTTTATTTGTTTCATTTTGTTTATGTTCACTCGTGGTCAAAGGCCCGAGAATTTGCTACTTGATACTGAGATTGAAAAAACTACTCACAGGTTGCGCAAGGAAACCAGATTGGCTCGAAATAGTAACACAGAAGAAGGGATTAAAGAAGAGTAGTTTGTAGAGATGGAACAACACAATGAGGGGCTGATGGCATGTCCTGAAGAGAGAAGGGAGTTGACTATGATGGATTTAACTATGGGACACAACAATAGACCCTTGCCTCCCATTATAAGGCCGATGATCACAGCTGCGAGTTTTTAGATTCCTCACAGCATTACGTCTATGGTGAGAGCATTTCAGTTTGGAGGATTACCTTTGGAGGATCCAAACACCCATTTGGAGACCTTTCTAGATATTTGTGATCTGTTCAAGCAGAATGGAGTGTCGGATGATGCAGTGAGATTAAGATCATTCCCATTTTATTTAAAAGATAAGGCTAGAGCATAGTTGGCCAGTTTGCAGTCAGGATCGATTACAACATGGGATGAGATGATGAGATTATTTCTGGCTAAATTTTTCCCTCCCACCAAAGTTACAAAGATGAAGAATGAGATCACTTCCTACGCCCAATATGAAAATGAAAGTCTATATGAAGCGTGGGAAGTATTTCGAGATATGTTGATACAGTGTCATAGTCATGGGTTCTCCACATGTCAGCAAGTTAACACGTTTTATACAGGAATGACCCCATCGACTAGGAGTACCATAGATGCTGCAGCAGGAGGTAGTTTAATACACCAGATTAGGCCTACAGGTTGATTGATGAGATGGCCACCAGCAGCTTTTAGTATCATTTAGATAGGCATCCCAGACGACCTACAGGAGCTCGTATAGTAGACAATACGGTGGCTTTATCAGCTCAGATAGATGTTTTGACGAAGAAGCTAGATAATCTGATGCACATTGTGAGAGGAGGAGCTAGTTCTTCATTGAGGAGTTGTGCCATATGCGAGCATTGTGGGGGAGATTCTCATGCATCTTCTGAGTGTCAATTTGGGAATCCTTTTGCTCAAGAGAAAGAAGAGGCCTATTATGTGGGCAATTATAACAGACAGGGAGGGGATCCATATTCTAACACCTATAACCTAGGGTGGAGGAATCATCCAAACTTCTCTTGGCGAAATGATCAAATGGCACAACTGCAGTCATCCAATGTTCAAAGACAGCCACCTCCAGGTTTTAAGGCTCCAAATCCTATGCCACCTGAGAAATCCAATCTCAAAGAGCTACTCTCGAAGTACATCTCCACCACTGATGTTAGGATGCAGAATCAAGAATCTTCTATGAGAAACTTGGAGAATCAGATGAGCCATATTACAAGTTCGTTGAAGGAAAGACCTTCAGATTCATTGCCTAGCATTACTGAGGCCAACTCGAGAGAACATGCAAAGGCAATATTATTAAGGAGTGGTAGACAGCTTGAGGAATCTAAGGACAAGTAGAAGGATACAGAAGTGGAAAGGAGTGAAGAAGAAGATAGTCAGGAGGGTAGCAAGAAGGCCAAGGAAGCACCAGCTGCAAAGGAGGATCATCCATGGTTATTTGCTGACCCCATCACACATTCGGTAAGACCTCGGATCCCTTATCCTCAAAGGTTGAAAGGTACGTGATTAGATAAGCATTTTGGTCATTTTCTTGAGATTTTTAAAAAGTTGCATATTAACATTCCTTTTATTGAGTCCATAGCACAGATGCCTTCTTATACTAAGTTTTTGAATGAAATCTTGTCTAATAAGAGGAGGCTTGAGGAGTATGCCACGGTGAAGTTGAATGAGGAGTGTTCGGCTATATTGTCAAAAAAGTTGCCATCGAAGCTTAAAAATCCAGGGAGTTTTACTATTCCTTGTGTTATTGGTGATTTGTATATAGATAGGGCTTTAATGGATTTGGGTGCGAGCATTAACTTAATGCCTCTTTCTAATTTCAGGAAGTTAGGATTGGCGGAGCCCAAATCCACCACTATTTCGCTTCAGTTGGCAAATAGGTCTATTACTTATCTGAGGGGAATTGTTGAGGATGTATTGGTCAAGGTCGAAAAGTTTATCTTTCCGGTAGATTTCTTAGTCCTTGACATAGAGGAAGATAGAGACATCCCCATCATTCTTGGGAGGCCTTTCATGGCCACTGCACGGACCATCATCGAAGTGCAGCGAGGGAAGCTCATCTTGAGACTTCAATATGAAGAACTAGTGTTTGATGTGTTCAATGCTATGAAGCATCCTTCTATTCTTGACTCTTGCCATTTTGTTGATATTTAGTCTTTTGATGCTAATAATTCTTCTATTAGTTGTGCAGATTTGTTGGAAAGGGGAGCACAAGGAGTGATTAAAGAGTTAGGGGAATAATTGCAAGAAGAGTTGGAGGATATTAGAGTTGAGTTGGAGTAGGCTTATTGGACATATTATAGAGCATACAACCCTCTCCAACGTCTAGTCAAGCTATTTCCCAAGCCTTCAATCGAAGAGCCTCCCTCTCTTGACCTTAAACCTCTTCTGAATCATTTAAAGTATGTTTATCTTAACCCATCTGAGTAATTACCAGTTATCATTTCTTCTTATTTGTCAGGTGCCATGGAGGAGCAGCTATTGAGGGTACTGCGGGACCACAAGAAGGCCATTGGGTGGTCCATTACGGATATTAGGGGTATAAACCCTTCCTTTTTCACGCACCGCATTTTCATGAAGGATGGAAGCAAGGTGATGGTGCAACCCCTGAGGAGACTTAACCCACACATGAAGAAGGTAGTGAAAGAGGAGGTAGTAAAGCTTTTAGATGCAAGTATTATCTACCTCATTTCTGATTCTTGTTGGGTTAGTTATGTTCAGGTGGTGCCAAAGAAAGGAGGCACCACTGTGGTTGAAAATGATAAAAATGAATTAATAACCACTAGGAGGTAACTGGGTAGAGAATTTGCATAGATTATAGGAAGTTGAATGATGCCACTAGGAAAGATCATTTTCCTTTACCTTTTATTGATCAAACAATTGAGAAATTAGTTGGACATGAATTTTATTATGCCTTAAATGGATATAGTGGATATTTGCAGATTCCGGTATCCCCAGAAGATCAGGAAAAAACAAATTTTACATGTCCTTATGGTACATTTGCATATAGACGCATGCCATTTGGTTTATGCAATGCTCTAGCTACATTTCAAATATGCATGATGGCTATTTTTTCTAACATGCTTGAATCTTGATTGAAATTTTTATAGATGACTTCTCTGTGTTTAGTACTTCATTTAATGCATGCTTGGATAACTTAGAGAAAGTCTTGATTAGGTGTAAAGAGACCCATTTAGTGCTTAATTAGGAAAAATGTCATTTCATGGTCCAAGAGTGCATTGTTTTAGGTTGCAAGATTTCTAGCAAGGGTATAGAGGTAGACCCAGCAAAAATTGATGCATTAAGAAACTTCCACCACCAAACAATGTTAGATCCATTAGAATTTTCGTAGGCCATATTGGTTTTTACCGTAGGTTCATTAAGGATTTTTCTAAGATTGCTAGAACTTTGACTGAGTTGTTTGAAAAAGATGCTATATTTACTTTTGATGATAAATGTTTGACATCTTTTCAATTGTTAAAGGATATACTTGTGACTGTGCCTATTCTTATATCTCCTGACTGGTCTCTTCCTTTTGAATTAATGTGAGACGCAAGTGATTATGCAGTGGGTGTTGTTTTAAGCCAAAGACGAAGTAAGATCTTTCATCCCATTTTTTATACAAGTAGGACACTGAGCAGTGCACAACACCGTTACACCACCATGGAGAAAGATATGTTGGCGGTTGTGTTTGCTTTTGACAAATTTTCTCATATTTGGTTTTGTCTAAAGTGATTATGTATACTAACTATGCAGCCTCGAAATACTTGATGACAAAACCCGATGCTAAACCAAGACCAATTCGTTAGCTTTTACTTTTGTAGGATTTTGACATTGAGCTGCGGGATAAGAAGGGAGACGAGAATTTTGTAGCTGATCACCTGTTGCTATGAAGAGTGCAACAATGAAGGAGGAGACTTTTCCTGATGAGCATATGATGGTTATGATAGCCATTCCTTAGTTTGCAAACTATGTAAACCACCTTGCTGGTAATATCTATCCCCCTGATTTTTCTTATGCTTAAAAGAAAAAAAAATGTCTAATGTAAGACACTATCTTTGGGATGATCCTTTGCTTTATAAGATTTGTGTGGATGGTATTATTAGGCGCTGCATTCCTGAAGAGGAAATGTCATTTATGTTATATCATTGTCATTCTAGAGAGGCTGGGGGACATTATGGTGCATCTAGGACAGCTCATAAGGTTTTAGATTGTGGTTTCTATTGGCCCACCTTATTTAGGGATGCATTTGCATTTGTCAAATCTTGTGATAGGTGTTAAAGGGTCAGAAACATTAGTAGAAGACATGACATGCCATTGACTAACATTCTTGTTTGCGAGGTTTTTGACATTTGGGGCATAGACTTCATGGGACCATTCCCTAAGTCTTTCTCCAATCAATATATATTGGTTGTTGTTGAATTATGTTAGCAAGTGGGTGGAAGCAGAGGCATTTCCCACAAATGAGGCTAGAGTTGTTGTTAAGTTTTAAAGAAGAATATTTTTACACGTTTTGGCACACCTCGGGCTATCATTAGTAATGGGGGTCACATTTTCACAACAAACTTTTTGATTTATTGTTAGCTAAGTATGGGGTGACCCATAAGGTTGCTACTCCATACCACCCCTAAACTAGTGGGCAAGTTGAAGTCTCAAACAAGGAATTAAAGATAATATTAGAGAAAACTGTCAATGTTTCTAGGCGGGACTGGTCTTTAAAGCTAGATGATGCACTTTGAGCATATAGAATCGAATTTAAGACAACCATAGGCATGTAACCGTTCAGGATAGTGTATGGCAAGTCTTGTCATCTTCCAGTTGAGTTAGAGCATTGTGCATACTGGGCTACCAAATTTCTTAACTTTGATTTGTCT
>JAOQMS010000002.1:20818847-20829402 GCA_027563885.1 Erythroxylum longipes
TGCATATGATCATTTCCAGCACATAAAACATCATCCAACTCATGCATGTATTTATTTCCAATTCTAACACATCATCAGAATCATTCGCAAAACTCTGAAAGTTAAAACTTTACTAACCTTGTTTTAATAAAAACCCTAATAGTAACCTTTGGTGGAAGCATAAATAAATCTCCAGCAGTGAGGTTTCGGTGATGGCTGAAAAGCAAGACTAAAGGGAAGCAATCTAATAGTTGGAGTAAATTATTTGTGTTGAAAAGTACAATACTGAGATAAGTATCCAAACTAGTGTTTCGGTGATGAAGGTTCAGTAGCTTTTGGTAAAGACCAGACAATCCAAAAAGAAAAAACAAAGAGCTTCAGTAACTTTACCATACACTACTTGTGACATGTGCTTTAACAACCCATTGACGCGTGGCGCCATTGCAAGTGGGCCATTTGTCATCCATATAAAGATGCTACATTCCAATTGACTATTTTTCGTAATCCATAATACCTTAAAATTTTTAGAAAAAATTTCCTAAAATTCCCAATAATTCCAAAATATTACTAATAATCTCCAAATAAATTTTCGACATCTAAAAACCACAATTATCATCTTAATCAAAATTTTAAAACCAATTATACATGGAAATGTCAATGAATGCATTTACAAATATTTGTATGTGTCCAAAATTGCATATGCATATATAAGTGAAAACTCAATTATGCAAAGCACAAAGTGCACTAAAATTCCTCAATATTCTAACCCCTAACATGGGGTGTTACATGGGCTAAACGTGCAACTGCACATTTAACTTTGGTTTGCTACATTTAAAATGGTTTTTAACTTACTTTGTCATCATTAAATGGAGTTATAACCTTATCATTAAATGGTTTAATGGTTGTCTTTTAATGATAGCATGTAACCATTTAGCATTCATTGGATTAAAGAAGAAAGAGGTGCATTTGATGGAACCTCTTCCTTCTTTCATGACAAAACTGAAAATGAGATGTATCATTTTAGGTTATTGGTCTTTTCATATAGCCATCTTAAAACAAATGAGAAGAGTCTCATTTATTGGCTTATTTATGATTGATTAAGAAAGGATGTGATGCAGTAGATGCCCTTCACTTCTTTCTATAAGGCTTAACCGAAATTAAGGAAAAGAAAATAAGTGGTAGTTGAATTTTTCTCTCTCTCTCTCTCCTATCTTGCATTAGATAGCCAAAATTTGCATGAGAGGTGTCTCATATTTAGCTTCTTTTTCTAAGGCAAAATCTCTTCAAGTTTTCTTCTCCTTTCCCACCAAAGGATCTTGTTAACCAAGTTATCCAAGGAGAACAAGTGGTAGATCAGATTAGTCAAGGATACAATAACGAGAAGAGGATACATCACCTAAGAAAGGATGCATTGCCAATGATAGGATAGTACAGCGAGGAGTTAAAGCTGTAGCAAAGGAGTCAGTATAATTCTACCATCTTGTTCTTATATTAAATATTTTCCTTATACTGTATCATGTATGGCTTGACATGTTGATTTGGTTATATTGCTTCCGCTAAAATTTGATTTCTATAAAAAAGTTTTGAAATCTATAGCTTTATCCAAATCTTGCATGCTTAAGTTTTCGATCCAACACACTGGTCTGTGGGTGATAAGGGGTGGCAATGCGATTGTCAACCTCGTATCTTTTAAGGAGAGCATCAAAAGATCTATTCGTTTCAGAGCAATACAAAGGCAGTGTAGTGGCAGTGAAGAGATTTAGGGATAGACTTATGATGATAACCTTAGTTGTAGGACTCGAGTCGGTGAATATAGTTTGTGGTTATGCACCCCATGTAGGGTTAGAGGATAGTGAGAAAATGAAGTTTTGGGATAAGTTAGACAATGCAGTAACTACCATTCCTAGAGACCAAAAAATCTTCATCGGCGGGGATTTTAATGGCCACGTCGGCGTAGGGGTCGATGGATACCACAGGGTACACGGCGGTTTTGGCTTTAGTGTAAGGAATGACGGTGGCAAGGAGTTGCTAGACTTTACATCAGCACATAACCTGATGGTGGTTAATACTTTCTTTAAGAAGAAAGATGACCACTTAATCACTTTCTAGAGTGGAGGAAGAAATACACAAATTGATTACATTCTTCTACGCTAAGGGGAAACGCAGTTGTAGAAACTGAAGGGTGCTCCCAACAGAAAAAGTGGCGCCGCAACATCTATTATTATTTACAAATGTTGCATGGAGACCTAATACTAGAGAACCTGTTCGAGCACAGCGAGAAAGGATACTCTAGAAAAATCTCAAGGGAGATACGACGTTAAACTTTCGAAAGGCCATTGCTCCAGTTTACGCTGTAGAACGCGTAGGGAAGGCAGATCATTTATGAACAGTCATGTCTACAACTATTCGTGAACAGGCAAAGGAGTTGTTGGGAGTTACCTCTGGCAAAAGGATAATGGATAGGGAATCGTGGTGGTTGGACGACGAGGTACAAATAAAGGTTAAGGCAAAGCAGGAAAATCTCAAAAGATTGATGACAACTACTGATGAGCAAGAGAGAGTCCAAAGAAGGGAAGACTACCGACATGCAAAATTAGAAGCAAAAAAAGTAGTCTCAGACGCAAAAATAAAGGCCTATGAAGAGATGTATCGAAGATTGGATACTAAAGAAGGCGAACAAGCTATATATAAGCTCGCTAAGGCACGTGCCAAAAAGAGTAAAGATATCAACACTATTAGGCATATAAAAGGAGAAGACGGGAGAACGCTTTTGGGAGATCAAGACATCAAAGACAGGTGGGAAGCCTACTTCAACAGCCTGTTTAACGAGGTACGACTGAAGGCACTGGTATAAAGAATCGCGAAGAAGAGCGACCCTAGGATACGCAGTGTGATGATGTTATAAGAATCTCTGACGAGGAGGTGAAAGAAGCCCTTAGCAAGATGGGAAGAGAGAAAGCAGTAGGCACTGACCAGATACCTATTGAGGTGTGGAAGTGTCTAAGCGAGATGGGGGTGCAACGGCTTACTACTCTTTTCAACGCTATATTGCACACGGGAGAATGCCAGAGGAGTGGAGAAGTAGCGTAGTAGTACCGATCTATAAGAACAAGGGAGACGCACAAGAATGTGGAAACCATAGAGGCATCAAACTCCTGAGCCATACTATGAAACTGTGGGAAGGAGTTATTAAACAACAATTGCACAAAATAGTACAAGTGAAAGAGAATCAATTTGGATTCATGCCTGGGAGATTAACTATTAAAGCAATCCATCTATTGCGATGGTTGATGGAGAAATATAGAGAGCATAGGCGGAGCTTACATATGGTCTTTATTGATTTATAGAAGGCATATGATAGTGTGCCAAGAGAAGTCATTTGGAAATGTTTAGAAGCGAAGAACGTTCATCCTACTTATGTCAGGGCTATAAAGGATATGTACGCGACCGTTAGAACTTGTGTGCGCATGCTAATGGGAGATACAAAGTATTTCCCGGTAGATATAGGGTTGCATCAAGGTTCAACTTATAGTAGATGTCATCACGCAGGACAGGCAAGATGTGGTGTCATGGTGTATGTTGTTCGCAGATGACATTGTATTGGTCGGAGAGACGAAAGGAGAAGTTAATAGGAAGCTGGAGATGTGGAGACAGACTTTGGAGTCAAACGGTCTACGGTTAAGTAGCTCGAAGATCGAGTACATGGCATGCAATTTTGCACAGAGTTTAGAGGACGACAGACTAGAAGTTCTGATTGGAACTCACGCGCTAACCTAAACGGATAGTTTTAAATATTTAGGTTCTATCATACGAGAGGATGGAGATGTTGAGAGCGATGTAATTCATCGCATCCAAGCTGGATGTGTGAAATGGAGAGTGGCAACTGGAGTTCTATATGATCAAAAATTTCCACTAAGGTTGAAAGGAAAATTCTATAGGATGAAAATACGATCGGCTATGCTTTATGGCTCTGAATGGTAGCCTATGAGGGTGGCGCAAGTGCAAAAGTTTGAAATAGCGGAGATGAGAATGTTGAGATGGATGTGTGTTTGTACGATGTTAGTTAGAATAACAAATAGGGTGTACAGAGAGAAGTTAGGCATCGCGGCAATCGGAGACAAGCTGAGGGAGTGGAGATTGCGATGGTTCAGACACGTGTGCAGAGGAAGTGTGACGAAACCAGTCAGGCGAGTTAAAGGGATTCATGTAGAAGGAATGCGAGGTCGAGGGAGGTCAGGGAGGACATGGGAGGAGCAGATCAGACTGGACCTATAGGCGTTAAGTCTATCTGAGGATATGACATTCGATAGAAACAGTTGGCACTGCAGAATTTTGATATTAGACGTATAGGGCGCACAGGGGCGTGAGGGGTAAAGTGGGCTTTAGACTGCTCTGAGCATATGACCTATGATCTGAAGTGTGGGAGACAATGATATACAGGTAGAAACCTAGAGTGGTCTAAAGTAGTAAAGGTCATCAGTGTGTTTTTTGTGTATTGTTTCGACCTTTCATTCCTAAATGTAGTCCTTCACGGAGTTGTAGGGCTATAACTTGGTTGTAGACACCTAGTTCGGCGGATACTATGTCTACCGGTCGACCTTACCTCTGCACGATCGCTTGCCTTCCTCCTGAAGCCCTATAAGGATACGACCTCTGCCTAGGATAAGTAGAAAATGTTTAAGGTGGAATTAGAGTCTCCTCTAAGAGATGATTAGGTTCTACCTCTACTGTAATAGATCGCCGACGTTCGATCAGGAATAGGCCATATAGGAAGTGTATGTGTATATAAATATGTATGTAATTACATATATATTATGTACCTAGTGAATTTTCATTTTATTGGTATTTTTATTACGTCAAATTCTTCATTTCAATTGTTATTTATCTCTGCCTATACCGGCTCACATATTTACATCTTCACGTATGTATAGGTTTTCAGTTTCATGTGCATAGGTTACGGTACCCATTCTTATACCTATATTGTTACCCTTACACAGTGATGTACTAGCATTGGTCTGATCTGCTTGTTTTTTATTTGTTGGGTTTGTTCTTGTGTTTGTTTTTGTTGCTTGTAGGTGTTTGTTTGTGTTGGTTTCTTTGTTGTTATTTGTTTTTGCTCTTACCTTACTCGGGGGTCTATTAGGAAACAGTCTCTGTAAATCCATGGGAGATGCAAGCATGACTGCGTACATCTTACCCTCCCCATACCCTTCTTAGGTGGGAATTTGGGTATGTTTGGTTGGGTTTGGTTTGGCTTATCAAAAGATCCATTGCAAAAGTGTGCTCCTCCATCACTTATTATAGTTCTTGGCACCCCAAATCGGTTAAATAATTTTTTTATAAGCTTTTGTACTACTTTACCATCATTAGTTGGAGATGTCATGGCTTTGGCTTAACGAGATGCATAATCCACTCCACTAAAATGTACATGTTCCACAACAAGAAAAAAGTCATTTTATGATGGAAATTACAAACTAAAAATATAAACATTCTGTCGATAAGTCAGGTTAGCGACGGACTTTATCGATAAATAAAGGCATCGTAGAAATGACCATAGCTAGTAATTCCTGACAAAAAATAAAATGTTCATTGGTAAATATACTAATAGTTACTGTCGATATATTTACCAATGGACAATTTTATTCTGTTGGCAAATTTACTGACAGTTTGCTCTTTTCCAATGGTAAGTTTGTAAAAACATTATCGACAGTTATTTTTTTTCGCCGGTGAGTGTACCGATGGTAACTTGCCTTCGGTAAAATTGGCAATAGAATTGGTTATTCCATTTGTGATTACTGACGGTTAGTCATGTTTCGTCAGTAAATAAAATTGATTTTACTAATAGAAATTAGTTGTTCTATCGGTAAATCAACCATAAATTTTTTTTGAAAAAATACCGTCAATAAATTTTATTTGATGATGTTATGGCTAATGTATAATTTAAACAATTATGAATTTAATAATATACATTTAATTTGTTTAAACAGAAATTTGATCGATGATATAAAGTTAAAACTATCTTAATTGATAATAAAAACATTACATACATAATAAGTATTTGTAATTCAAATGAAATGACCAAAAGTACACTATTGATTTGTGACGGTGGATGCTCTGATTGTTGCGATGAGATGCTACTCCTACCCTTTAACTCATCCACCTCATTACGGAGCTGAGTTATGTACTCCATCAATCTTTGCATTGTGCTCTAAAGCTCTTAGACTTGATTGGTTGTGGAGCGCCTAGTTGCTATACTGGACGTGGAGGATTGCGAATAACATGTATTCGCAAATGAACCTAAGCTGAATATCCTCCCACGACGGTCCCTACCACCCACTACATTAAGATAGGTTTTAGTCTCATCGACATCTTCAAACTGCTGAGACTGTCGTTGAATGCTTTCTTGTATTTGATCCTATAAGAAGGCAATGTTTATATTAGTAAGTGATAATTATTAGGCATTAATATTAAACCATAAATTTCACTTACATTTAATTCTCTATAACGACTGTTAACGAATGTCACACCTTCATGCTTCTTAGTGTGAGTGTGTAAAAAGAGCTGATGGAGTGTAGGCTTCATACCTATAGACTTTTCCTACATAAGAATAAAATGTTATAAGTGAACTATAATTTATAAAAATTTTGGCAGAGTTTCCTCTATTTTTATGATATCTACCCCTAGTTGAACAAAGAAAATAACTCAACAACACAGCCATATATGGCATCAAACATTTATAACATTATCATTCTTTATAATAAACATATTTTCATTCCAAAATTCACACATCAAATTCAATTGAAATATAGCAAAGTAAAGAAATCAGAATATAAATGTAAAGTGTAGATACTTACAAGTCTCTCTGCATGCTCGTGGGTGGGTAATAGATCATCCCGTATGTATGGGAAGACTCTCTCCCCCCCGGTCTTCCATGTCTGTTGGTTGAATTACGCTCTGAAATAGACATTACCTCAGGTGATGTCCAATACTACTACCAATAACTCCATATTTGTTCAGAAATGTAAGGCGGTCATACACCGGCCCTGTATATCATAGCAACAAAGTCTCAATAACGTGTATGTGCTCATCTCTCCCATACTTTATAAATGATCGCATCAAATTCAAGATCCCAAAAAAATTCTTTCTGAAACAAAAAAAAACATTCGATAAATACTTATAATGTAATAATATTTATCTAATTAATGTATAAAAATTAATTAAAAAGAAAAAATAATTTTTGTTATACCTCAAACTCCTAATAGTAAAATTCCTTTGTGGCCTGAGAGATATTCTTCCATACATAACCCTCAAGATCAGTCTTCTCCTTGAATATGGATGTCATGTTTCTTGAGCACGGTCCAGATGGAATCAACCTAATATAAAAACAAATAATTTTATATCATTTTAAAAATTAAAACCTATAACTTAATTATAAACATATAGTGTTTCATGTATTTTCACTTACATATTATTGACAATGGTAATGTAAGTTCTTCCATCAGGTCCTTCAGCTCCAGGCTGGTGGCCACCTCCTTCGTCCTTATTGTTTACCCCTGATATCTCTGTCAATATAGGGGTAGTGAATGATGTAAGGGTGGTGGATGCTGTAGTAGTAGGTATGGAAGGTGATGCCTCATCTGTAAGTGTAGTAGCTAAAAGGGGAGGAGGTGATTCAGTTCCAGCTACTACACCATAAGATGCTTCACCTGTACAGTAAATACCTCTGAATCATGATCTGAATCTTGGTCGCAACATATCCTGTCTTCTCTTCAGTGGCATATTTAAACCTAAAGTTAATATAAATCCTCGAGCTTGGATCCAATTGCCAATGCGATGGGAAGGCCAAAGATAAATCCCTGAGCTTCTATTCCTCAAAAAGGAATTTGAATCATATAATATGAAACAAACTAACATTATGAAGTTGAATCAATGAGCATATCTACATGGTGAATGATGTAGGTTTTGAGGAAGCTATCACCAAAGAAACGTGATTATGTATTTTCATTCAAAATAGAAGTTGTTGTTGAAAATGACAATTCACAAAAATGAATTAGGGAAGTTACACAAAAAAGTTTGATTTATCATTTGGGTGACTGTTGCTTGAAAGTTATTATTAGAACTTTTATGATGTTTACTAACTTATGAAAGAGATAAGTAGATGTATGCAATGCAGGACAAGAAAAACTATTAATGTGTTTTTTATTAAAAAATTGCTTGATTTGACATTATTTTTATGGTATACAAGTAAAAGGATGTGATTTTTTCCTAAGTATTGGATCCTATAATGAGTGATTTCACTTCAACACTCACTTTTGATGTATTGAAGAAGAATATAGAGATAACAACAATAACAAAGATGGAGTAAAAGATAGAATTTGGTGAATATGAATATAAGAACCTAAAACTTGTCATAGTTGTGCTTATCTTCTACTTTTCCATTTGGTGTGTAATTGCTCTTATTCTGAATCTAAAATTAGTATATTTGAAGCGTGCTCAAGTACTTAAAGAGATTGAAATTTTAATGTGAATATTACTATTATTAACTTCAACAAATGTAATTTAGTATTGCATAAATTAACCAAACTTTGATCAACAAACATGTTCAAGTGCTTAAAGAAATGGTTTAAATAATAAATATTTTAGATAAAATCTGGTAACAATAAAATTTTCAATACTACAATAAGCTTTCAAAAATAACAAATTTTAATATTACCTGGATTTCATCAAATTAGGAGTTAATTTTGTTAGATTGAAAATAAAAACATGCTTGGTTTGGCTAAACAATAGATTTCAAAAACTTTTTCTGAAATCAAAATATAGTGGAAGCATAAACACCAAATCAACATGCTTTTAATCCATAAATGATACGGTATAAGGAAAATAAATAAAAAAGAACAAGATCGGAATATTGCCGACTCCTCGTTGCTGTGTACTCAACCAATCTGATCTACCACTTGTTCTCCTTAGGGAACTTGATTATTAAGATCCTTTGGTGGGAAAGGAGAAGAAAAGTGAATAGCAAACTTTTGCTATATTTGGCTAGTTGAAAGAACCAAAAAATTGAGACATTCTCTTTTTCAATCTTTGGCTAGTTGAAAAACCAAAATGAGACCCTCTTTTTCTTTTTTTTGCTATATCCAACGGTATTGAGAGAGAGAAGAGAGCCATACCATCCATCATTCATTTAGCATCTAAGTCAAATTAATTGTCTCCATACAATTCCAACACTTGTACGGATTTTGGGGAGTGAGTGGAGATTAATGAACAAACCCACATTCATTCACTTTGAATGTTAAAAGAGCTAGATGTTACATGCTCTCATTCATTCATGAATTAAAGGAGCTTGTTTTGCCAAATGGACACATGGTTGGGAGAGAGCTTCCAAAAGCCACACATTCATTCACTTTTGAATAAATGAAAGTGCTGTCCATTTATGCTTTTAAAACAAGCATCAAAACCATTCAAAAAGGAGCATCACCGAATTCATTAGATGAGAGTGAAGAGAGATAGAAAAAATGCACCATCCATTCTTTTAATCAAAAGAATGCAATACTTCATTCAACATGAATTCCAAGAGCTGTACGTTTATGCTATATTAAAATAAGCCATCAAAAAACATTTAATGATGAGCATTACCTTAATTCCCACTCCTTTCATGCTTTTATTTATTATTATTTTTTAATTTAATTGATCTAATTAATTAAATCAAAATCCAGCCCAATATTAAATGTTGATTTGGGCTTCTAATTAATTAGTGTAAGCCCAAAATTTAATTATAGACTTAAGATCCAATTTAATTAACTCTTAGTTAAATTGTTCCAACATTATTGGCCCAAATCCAATTCTTCCATTTCTCTCCAAACTCTCATTTTCTTTTTGACAACCTCCATTTATTTTTCTTACTTTCCTTGATAAGCTTCCTGTAAGCTAAGTGGTGAATCTAATTGTACTTAAATAATTCAAGCTCCAATAAGCCCAGAATTAATTTAATCTCATTAGAATTAATTCCAATTTATTAACCAAATGTCATTCCACTAAGGACAATTGGTTGAACTCTTAAATTACTTAAAATTATAAGAAACTGTGTTTCAAAATTATTAATTCAACGTCCAATCGTAAACTCTATTATGAACTATATTATAGCCATCCACACAATAAAGGGTAAAATTACCATTTTGCCTTTATGTTGGTTTTTCCTTCTAGATCTCCCATTTCACTCTATATGGTGATTAACACACAAAATCTAATCTTAATGTTAAGACTTGATGGGTAGTTAGTCCATCAAATTACTGGCCCCAGTTAAATCACCAATCTTCGTAAAACATCTAGAAGTGATGATAACACTATAAACTCTTTATTTGAGTGAATGTTCCCTGATGCATGTTTCAATTAATAATTCCAACATGCGGACACTAGATTGATACTCTATAAAAATCCATTCCGATCATATCAAGAAGTATAACGAAACACACATGAGTTCACTACTCATCAAGATTATAGTTCGTAATAAATGAATGCTAAGGTGTATGTTTTAAGATTAAAGTAACGGCCTACTTTATTCTTTAAAAACATACGC
>JAOQMS010000002.1:20844579-20858605 GCA_027563885.1 Erythroxylum longipes
AAAAATTGCATCAATTTAGATCTAGCTTCTAACTCAGCATATATGTCATGTCTACCACAAGTACATTCGATCATCCTTCCATATGAACATAAACATGAACAAGCAGGTATAGCATTGAGACTCTGTAACTCATCCCATATTTTCTTAAGTCTGTTAAAATACGCAACAACAAACAAAGAGCCTTGACTAACTTGACTGAGTTCTTGCTGCAATTGATAGATCAGTGGCCCATTGCTCTATCCATAACGCTCATTAATCTCCTTCCAGAGATGATGAGCAGATTGCGCATGCAAGAAAGCATAAGCTAGATCTACAGTCATAGAATTCAAAATCCAACATGTCACCATGTAATCACATCTAATCCAATGTTGATATGCGCTGTTAGTAATAGTTGGTTTGATACATGAACCGTCAATGCAACCAAGCTTCATCTTTGCTCCAAGTGCTCTTTGTATCATCTTGCTCCAACCTAAGAAACCACTGCCACTAAATTGAGTACTTGTCAACATCATCCCTGGATCATCACCGTTAGATATGAAATAAGGATCACTGACTGTAATTGCTTCTAAGTCAAAGGAGGTTCCAGAAACATTCTCAACCATGATTTGATCAGCATAAAACTTCAAACATAAGAAATCTTCAACACTGTAGGTGTAACGAATGAAAGTAACCAAATAGAATCACACACTTAAACTCAGGATCAATCTTGCCGAAAACCTAGAGTTCCTAAGCAAGCTTACTGATCTCTGATACCATGTGAAGTTGAACAAATATTCAAGAAGAAAGTTTTGAAAACACCAGATCAATCTGATCTGAGTTGACATTTACGTATATTTATACATGCAGTAATCTTGTTTGTTTACGTAACGTATATGTAAGTACATGCAGCTATTCTATTTGTATACGTAAGTTAGTTACAAATAATTCAGCAAATTACAGATTAACCACTATACATATTCTTCGCAACTATAAGGTAGCCATAAAAGTGATTTAATATTATTCAAGTTAGCTCTTAGTTATGGCATCTATTCAACATTAAGAAAGAGATAAGGATGTTCCAAAACGAAAGTCAGAGCATTCAAACTTTTTGTATGAATTCACTCACATGAATCAAAGAAGTTATAATTGCAAATGAAATTCAAACAAATGAGTGTAGAGCTAGCCGTAAACGAGAACTTTCCTTATCACTTTGAGCATCACCAGCACACCAGTACAGAATGCTCAAGTCAATTCCTTTTGCTGGTATGAGAATGCAAACATAGAACGAGTCACATGTGTCTTGCCTGCATAAGGTGCTTATGCAGAAATTTAATATTAGAGCCAACTTATTCAGCTCTGTTCTTGCTTTAGCATCTGTTATTACTTGTTTCACTTTGCACAAAATGTAACCAGGTTTTGAAATTGTTGTACTCATGTAACTTTTGAGTTTACCATCTTCCTTTCATCTTTAGAAAAAAAAAATCATATCCAAGTTATACAAAGTCAAAGTGGGGACTGAAAATATTCAGCTCAAAACCGTATTCTCATGTCTATCTAGGTGCATGCAGATTCAGTCATAGACGAGGAGATCCGCACCAAAACTTGGAGCGACATGCAAGTCTGTACACATCATCAAACGCAAAGTCAACATAATTATAAAGTCGTACAGAGTAGCTAGGATGTCCTATCACAGTTGAGCACATCTCTAGGGTCGACTAACGTTACCTCACCCTAGGACTATATGATAGATTACTTATGATCTGTGTGGGAATTATTTAAAAATATTACGAGTGAATCGAAATGTTATATTAAGCAGAATTAAATTTGAAGCTATGACTGGTAATTAATTAAGTTACTGTTTATGTTTCTGGTATCAAACATACTTTGCCGACATTGATATATAGCTGTCTAACGCCCAACGCTGCCTTACCTCGTGTGGAGCTACCAACCTAATTACATAAAATCCCCGAGCAATTTAATAGACAGGTCCAATTTAACGTAATAGTTCCTGTTGTTTCTGCACACCCGTTAGCTCTTATTCTCTGTTAATTTTCTACAGTTACGGCTTGTTTTCTTTTTCGGTAATTTTCTAATACTCAATTTGAAAATTATTAGGTAAACAGATATGCAATGAGATTTGACCCTATGTAGATATTTGGTAGACTTGTTCACTTGGTTTATATTCTATTAAAATTAATTAATAGAGAAAATAATATTTTTAATCAAATATCTTTGTTATTTTTTATTAAATCCTCCAAATGTTAATAATTTTCGTTAATAGAATTAATGAAAATATAAACATAATATAAGTATAAAACATATTAATGTGTCACATCAGTGTATGGTCGCACATATCTCATTGTGGCAGGGTCTTTTAAATATTATGTGAACGTATAACATGTCACCGTATCACATTAATATTTTAAATCAATAATAATATGTATTTAATATTGTATTAGTACATGTGACATTATGAATCTTGCAATATTACATTTACTGATATTAATTTGTCTACTTTAATCAATTTCACTTTGTACGAATAACTTCCAAAAAAAAGTCAAATCTTTTCTTTGAGTGATCTCTAATCTCTATCACGATAGATTCAATAGATATAAAATAAATATATTACTATAAATTGATTTGAAATAAATATCACATCAACATTATAGTAATATGACACATTCATCTGATATTTGTGTACAGAACTCACAATATTAATTGATATAATAATATACGTTGCTATTTATATTAAAAGAAGGCTTGATTAAGTACAAAAGATACCGTTTATCATATGTTAATAGAGTGTGAAGAGTAATTGACTCTATGCCATAGTTTCTTTCTTTATGCACAAATTCTAAATTAAAACGGAACTAAAATTTAGGAATAGGAATATGTAATATGTAATTGGTTGGAAAAGAACGTAAAGGGGATTTCAGACTCTGGTTGGGACATTATGAGACAAGTAGTTGGATTGGATATTACATCACAGTGAAATATACCACATATGCCGTAACCATAACTCGTCCATCTATTTTTCCCGAAAACCTGTTTCAAAGAAGCAACGGAGGCCTATCTTGACAGGGTACTGGTTGTTTTATTTATTGCCTATGGTAGTTTAATGTACATGTAATAATTAAACACCTAACTACTTCATAGTTTCACACTTGCCAATATATACAATATTCCTTATAATTTCTATTGAAACTTGAAAGCCTAGCCTTGCACGCGGCCGATTAAATTTAAATACCATGAGAAGCACGTGGAAACAGGGATTCTGTGTGTTCAACTCGCGTTAGCTGACTATATATATATCTAAGCACCATATACTAATACTAATCATCTAATAACAACAACAATAAGATTCAAAAAGAAATTTTGCTGACATGAAAATTTTGGAAAAGTTCAGCAAATCTTATACTTAACTAATTAATAAAAAGCTATTGCTAAACCTCAAAGTTATTGTATATGTTAGAGAATATATAAAACTAATTGAGTTGGCCTCACACAACAGCTTAAGCTATTGTGATGAAATGGTCGGTTAATATAGTATCAGAGCCTCGTGGTCATGAGTTCGAATCCTACTACCCACTAATTAAATTAAGCATAAGGTAAAGTAGGGATGTGCAAGTTTCAAGCTTAAAGGGCTTTCACTTGAGGGGGTATGTTAGAGAATATATAAAACCAATTGAGTTGGCCTCACACAACAGCTTAAGCTATTGTAATGAAATGGTAACTTAATAGTACAAGCGAACTAGACCTCAAAACCCAACATGTACGGTAACAATAGTAATTGATCAACTCCTTTTTATTAGTCTTTAGTTAAGTAAAATGGGAAAATAAACAAAAGCAACACGTAGTTACTATAATACGACTCCAAATGCAAAACGTGCGCAATTATTGAATCTCTTAGGTGCGTAATATTTGGACCACAAGTGGGGGGCGGGGCAGTTTAGAAAGAAAGTGAGTCTATATTATCACCTGAATTCTTGAAGTTCCATCTCACACACCAATCACTGAACAACTGACTTCTAGCTTCTTCTGTAGCCGCAATCAATGGAAGCTGCAGATGTGATGGAGCTCTTTGATGTATGCTGGTTTGAGAAAGAGATTCTAAGGAAACGTCCAAGTTCATCAATCTCAGTAAGTTCTGAAGCTAACCCAGATCGCCATGTTCATGATGATGCTCAAAAACTACAACTTACAAGAGTTCTAACGTTCATTACAAGATCACTGAGCGAACAATTACACTCGACAACAAGTTCTAACTCTTGCTACTTTCACTCCCCAGACTCCGTACTTTGCACGCCAAACCTCCAGACCATTTTATGTGGCAAAGAAACCACAGAAGAGAGAGAAGGAAATTCAGTAAGTACACCAACTCAACGAGTTCACGTTCACGATCCTTCGGAAACGAATGATACGAGGAAAAAAAGAGGGAAGAAGACTATGAGAAAAAGCTTGTCGGAGTTGGAATTTGAGGAGTTAAAAGGGTTTATGGATTTGGGTTTTGTGTTCTCAGAGGAAGATACAAATTCAAGTTTGGTTTCAATAATTCCAGGACTGCAAAGACTAGTGAAGAGAGATGAAGAAGAAAGAAATGAATCTGCGATTGCTAGGCCTTATCTGTCAGAAGCTTGGAAGGTTTTGGACAGGAGAAGGAATGAGGACGCATTGGTCAATTGGAGACTTCCTGCTTTCAGCAACGAGATCGACATGAAAGCCACTCTTAAATGGTGGGCTCATACGGTTGCTTCAACTGTTAGATAACGATAGAAGGTATCGAATTCCTAGTTATTAGTTCTTTCTTTTCTCTTTATGAGTTTAATTTTATATGAAAATTCATTTTTCCATCCTGGAGATGTTTGCATGTCACCCTGTAAATCTTAAATTTAGAGTTAGGCATGGTCCTCGTTTAAGTTGGAGAAACCATCAACTGGATGGCATTTTGTTCCTTAACTAATGTGTGGTTGTCAGAAAAGCCAGATGAGGAGATAGCTCAAATGAAAATTCTAACATGCCAAAGCTCAGAATTAAAAACTACTGAAGGTGTAGCCTGAAAATAGCCTGACCCAAGTTTTTGATCATGGGATCATTTGATGTTAATTAAGAATCGGAGGAAGGAGAAGTAACTTTCAATTGCTAAAGGGTATGTTTTCTCACACCATCTATTATTACTAAGAAAGGATAAATGTGTTTGAGGGAATTTTCAATCTTAATGTATATATATATAAGAGACGGAGGAGAGGAGAGAAGAAGTTACGGTAGTTTGTAAATAGAAACAAGTGCTTGAAGTATATTGTTACGTCGTTTGGATATTCTTTGAAACTAGCTACTATTCTCATTTATTTTGTTGATCCACAATCATCTTGCTGTTCTCCGAAACCTATCGATAAACAGCTTGTCAAACATACCTAAAAAGTTCCCTTATTCTCTGGTTAACATCTTGGTTTGGAACATAACTTGAAAGCTGGTATTTATTGCTGATTATCATTTTTATTGTTTTGGTCTCCTTGTCAAATTTTTAGTTTTTAAGTAATTATTTTTTTTCAGGTAAGAATACGTAATACTAACTTCTCCGGATCTTACGTATTAGCGAGATCTTCATTAGATCGTTGGCGATGCTATATACAATTATTTCTATTGTTGACAAAATTACACAAATTAATAAAAGCTTTAGTGCTTATTTGTTTTCACTATGGTTTTTCTTTTTTATTTTTGTTTTCAACTTGAATAAAAAAAGCCTACTTATTTGAATTTCTGATTTTTACTTTAATTTTGTTTCTTCCGATTTTTGTAGCATATAAAAATTACAAGAATGATTTTTTATTTTAATTTTTATCATAATTTAACATCAATTAAAAAATTATTTAATATTTATTACTAATAAAAACTATGACTAATTTAATTTAATTTTAACATATTTTATTTAAATTTAAAATATATCAAAATGCATAATCTCCGAATAGAATTGAGTTTAATAATTGAAATATGTATTAAGATTTTATATTAGTTTATAAAATTTTATACTTGCTTAATTATTTATTTTATTAAAATATAATAATAATTTACGAGAGATTAAATTACTTAATTAATTTATAAAATTAATTTATCTAAAAACTTTATGTAATATTTAATAAATAATAATAAAATTATAATTATATTAAACTTATCAACCAAATAAATTTTTTTTTAAAATATAAATGAAAATAGGAAACAAAACTAAAAATTACAATAAAAATAAGAGTAAAATAAGACGAATTCTTATAAATTAGGCTATGTCTACCAAAAAGTATTTAAGCGAATACAGGATCAACTAGAACTAAACTATTTGTTGAGATTTGAACAGCCTCAAGTTACAAGTTAGACAGTAATTAAGTAGGTAATCGAATGTTCAGTATGAATTTGTCAACAAAAAAAAAGGCACTATGTTAATTAAGTTCAAGTGTATGTAATAGCTCCAATATCTACCAAGTCATGGGACCCCTCCATATCAAAATGAACCAAAAGAAGCATAATTGTGAAAGATAATGAAAATTAGAATCTATATAAAATTTGTTAGAGATAGTAATCAATATCTAATCAATTATTTATGATAGAGATGAATCATATCAATAAACTACGCAATCCAAAAATCGTTGCAACAGATTTAATCTTAGTTTAATTAACTTAAAAAATAAAAAACCTCAGGTGATTAAAGGTGTTAGCCGTTGGAATATTGCGAGTCGCCGATTCGAAACGGGCCACGAAATTCTAAAAGGCGGCCCGCTTAGTTTCTCTGTTGGACAAAACTACCCTCCCACTCGATCAACTGCTCCCAACATTTTCCATAAATAAATACTCGAAAGCATTTCTGTTATGCTCTTCTAGTTTTCTTCGCTACTCTCGTCTTTTCCACATGGATGCTTCTGAGCTTATAGACACTCTCGACTCTCTCTGGTCGTTCACCAACGTGTTGTCCTCAAGAACTCACAACGTAACGGCTAACGGCCGCAATGTTCATGATCAAGTAGAAGATAAAAGAGCTGCGAAACCCATCAACGCAAATGATCAGAACCAACGAAATGAAGCCAAGTTGGTGACCCCAAGGTGCAGTGCATGTGGCGAGCCTGTACGCTTCCATGAAGAACTCGGAGTTCCAAAACCAAAAGGGAATAAATTAGAAAGGAGATCAGGGAAGGCGAGAAGCAAGAGAAAGGTGGCACAGGAAGAGCATAAGTTGGCGTTTGATGGGAGTTTTTGGTTTCTGATGAGTCGAGTTTATCCAGTAAAAATGCCGCCTTTGGATGATGGATTGGCCATGAAGCAGCATCTCAAGTCCTGGGCTTACGCTGTTGCATGTAGTGTTAGATAAGCATTCAATGTTTTGTCTTTTAGAGTTACGGCCTTTGATCTAACTTAATTTGATGTTCTAACTTAATTTACTTTTGTTTAAGCTTTGAGATGAAGATGATTTCGTTTCATGGATGTGCTAGTTCTTTCTCTTTTTCGTTCCTTAGATTGAAGATAATATTTCCAATTTAAAAGTCTCCCAAAAATCTTGGTAGTAAGGTAACAAACCCGATAGTAGAAATCCTATTTGAAACAGATTCCCAGGGAGTTTTAAGTTACACGGGATCTTTGATTTCTTAGACAAAAGTTACTTTTTTTATTATGATCGATCTTATTTTAGTGGAAGTTACAACCCACCAACCAAATCTCAGTTTTAGAAGTCACAGTTACACTTTTATATATACATAGACAAAATGAGAACATCATGGGATGCCCATCTCCGTTATACATATGACATGTACCATAAAAATCAATCACTAATGATTAGCAGAAATTCGTATCGAACATAAGGCTAAAGTTTCTAACACCACTTTTTCAACAGAGGATTATATATTATTACTATGTGCTAAAATTTAATTAGGAATCATTATGGTCTCAACCAATAAATTTTGTTTCTTTTTTTTTCCCCCCTCCCCCTAAACTTGCAGTACAACACCCACCTCTGATCAGACAGCCTTTCCTCGAGTAGAGTTAAACCCCGTGAAGTGGGGTGTTACAAGGCCTCTGCATCATCTACATTGGTCTGCAGGAAACCGGCTGAAAATAATGGACAGGGAACTGCAAAGTGGAGCTTTTTACGCTCTTGCAAGTATCGCCAAATTTAGTTCACATGCCCAGCATTTCCTAATGCGCTCTTTTTGACTTTTCACCCTTGGATTCGTAAAACAAGCAGCAAAAAACAGCACCCCAATCTTCAAACTATGTGCTCCTATGCTCGTTACTGTGTTTGCCAATGGAGAAGAAATTCAGGGTCAAAAGCCATGTAAAGTTTCTGATCTTGACTGTTATCCAGTAACTATAACTATAAAGTAGAATCTCTTTTTTGGAAATCTACCTTTCAAACACAACCCGTAAAGAGTACATGATAAAGTAGGAAAGAAAGCCTTTTACTTTGTGTTAAAGAAGAGCTTATTTATGAGTAAATTAAATTTTAAATTTTAATCAATTCTATAATCCTACTAAAAAGTATAAAAATATTAATTAAATATTTAAATTTTCAGTTTATTATAGATATTATTTAATTTTGTGAATTGCGATATAAGTTATTCTCATTCTACATAAGATATGTAGAATTTTAATTAAAAAATATTTAATAAATTAAAATTTTAGAATTATTCTTAACATTGATCGATGAATAATTAGTTAATTTTTAAAATTTTAATCTTTGATAAAAGTAACAATTTATTTATTAAAATTTTCATATGCATATAATATGGATGACTCAGTCTATGCAATGCTCTGCTCTGTGTCAACGAAATTAATGGTAGAAGTTATGAAAGTTAATTTTTAGACTATATTTGTAATACATTAAAATTTATAATATTTGACTAATCTTTTTTACACTTCATACTAATTTTGTACAGTTGAGTAAATTTTTGAATTTAAAATGTACTCTATCCTTCATTTATTAAGGGCTAATACATTTCTAATTAATTTATTCAAAAACCCAGCCAAGTCTAACTCCATAATTACTTACTTGTTAAGCAAATTATCAAAATTAGTTCAAACTTTAATTTTAACATTTTAATACATGAGCTCTCACACGATATTGCCTAATGTTTGCCTCTATTAGTGATTATCATTAACTAAGGTAAAGTGTTTTGACACGTGGACTATCTTTTAATTGTTGAAAGGTAGAAATTAATAAAAAAATATGAAAAGAAAAACAAAACTCTTAGACTTATTATAACTATGCAATGGAACATGGGAGGCCTTAGAGTTTTGAAAAAATTAAAAACTTGAAAGTGACACAATTTTATGATAGAATTGAGAAAATTTTTGAGCTAATGGAGTTCAAAATCAGGTATCAGTTAATATTGGGAATCGTTTTAACTAATTTTTTAAAATTATAAAATAGTCATTGAATTTTATAAAAATGCAAAATAGTACCTCAATATATTATGCTAGATATTTTTTAATTTTACATCAAACCTATCTTAAAAATCATAAAAATATAAATTTTAAATAATAACTATCTCCTCATTTCTATTAATATTACTTTTCGTATATTTTACATATAAACAAAAACTACAATTAATATAAGATCGTTTAATTATCATACATATATAAAACTAAGAATAATCAAAGTAGTAAAAATATTACACTTTATATCATATAATAAAGAATAACTACATCAAAACATCATTTATTAAAAATAATATAGGTTCATAACTCTATAAGCATTACAATAAGAGTCTATGCCAAGGAATGAAACAAAGTATAAGTAAAACCTGAAATAAAAACACTTGCATTAAAAAGTTTTATATTTATATTACATATATATAGAATTTAACATATATATCAAATATAAGTGAAATTGCAAGAAAAGAGATAAAAATGAAAAACATTAAACTTTGTTCATTAAAATATTCACCCAAATTTTACAAACCCCAATTTTCATTTGATACAAAATGTTCATCATTGAGAAGAGTCTCATTATCACTATCATTCAAATTCATTACATCAAATGACATGTCAATACTTTCCCATCCAAGATTTTCTTCCAAGTCACTCTCATCCTTGAAACTTGGCTCCTTAGAAACTCAATTAACTAAAAATTCAGTATGATCAAGGCAAATTAGACCTATAAAACTTGCTCTGTTAAGAGTCTTAGTAAATAAATAAAATTAAATTATTAAGAAATTATATTCAACTTAATTATAATAATAACATACCTTTCTTTAAGCGTTAAAGTGTATCGATCAAAGACCAAATCATTCAATCTTTTATGTTTCAATATATTTCTTTTTTTAGAATAAATTGATTCAAATGTGCTCCAATTCCTTTCACACTTAATTGCACTCATACATTGACTTAGAATTTGAATTGTAAACATTTGTAATTTTAAAACACCACTTATAATTTTGTTCTGCCAAGCTACTGTAAGATAATAAAAGTATACCTATATACTTGTCTATTTGACAAAATGCAATTGGTATCCTAAATTACAGCAAGCATTTTTGTATTCCTCTATTTATTAGCTAAGGAGATCTTACATTATTTTAAGCGCAATAATGGTTACGATATTTGGTGATTCAATGGCCTTGCAATCCCATGGGGATCTTAGTGATGAATTAAATGGATTGAACTTTTCTTCAAAAGAGTTTTACAATGCTAGCTTGGGTAGTACAAGGTGTCAAGAATGGTGGGGTTTTTGCTCTAGTGAATCAAACTGTAAGAAATGTCAAATATGGGGAATCTTCAACTCATCAACCTGCTGTAGCCTAGAAAAACATAATAGACATTCAATAACATAAAGGAAAACTTAAACATTTCTAGGATTTCATGGTGGATGGTGTTGTCACACCACCTATGGATTTACTTAAAGTTAGAGCTTCGTGTGGTCCTTAGCTCTATTAAGGTTCTTCTATAACAAAAGACCTACATTTTCAGTAGTTGAAACCGAGGTTATAGTTAGGTGGAGCAAGAAGGGCCTAGAGAAGACTATGCTCATAGAGGATGGTCCTTTTTATTTAAATTTAGCTCTGAAACTTATCTGATGAGATAGTGGAGTAAGGTCCTTCTCATGTTGGAGGTCAACCTATATTTATAAAAAAAAAATGGAAGCTATGCATTGAATATGATAGAGGACATATTAATAGCATCCCCATCTGGGTTAATTTTCATAATGTTCCTTTGGAATTTTGGACTATTGAAGGACTTAGCTTCCTAGGTAAGCCAATATGCATAAACACACAAACTGCAAGCATGAAGAGGATCTACTTTGAAAAAATGTGTGTTGAAATTAAGAAAAGTGTTGAATTTCCTTATAGCATTCCTATTATGAAGCTAATAGAGGTAGGGGAATTGGTGAGAATGGATATACCTATCACTTACCCTTGGAAGCCTAGCGTTTTCAGAGAAGGGAAGTGATGAGATTGTGACTGATACTTAATTAAGAGGTGATAGGGGAAATTCATAATTCAAAAGAGTCAAAATATACCCTTGATTCTAGTGCTCAGACTACTACCAAGTAGAAGGATATTAACGATTACAAAGTAAGTAGGGATGGGTTTGCTAAACAGTAGGAGAACATTATGTTAAAGGAAGAGGAAAAGTAATTTACCTTTAGCTCAAGAAGAAAATTTGATAGAAGGAAAGGAAAAAACAAACAAAAAGGGGATCAATGCCCTGATAAATATGAAAGTACTACTTTGGAATGTTAGAGGGCTGAATGACCCTCTAAAAAGCCATACTATGAAAGAGGTTATATTGGAAAAGAAGCCTTATTTTGTAGTACTTCTTAAAACTAAAATAAAGCAGCTTTATATACAAAATTACTTCAATATTTTGTGTGCTGAATGGAAAATCCTGTCTAATAATGCTTTCCATTATAATGGAAGGATCATGTGTGGTTATAATCTAGATAAAATTATAGTTTACGTAACTTGAGAATCAAATCAAAATTTACATCTAAATTGCTAGCTTCATATAGTGCAAACTAATTTTAAACTATCTATGATTTATGTCTCAAACTTTCTGTTTCAAAGAGCCAAACTCTGGAAAGATATTAAAGCCATACATGATGGAATAATTGATCCTCAGGTGATAATTGGGTACTTTAACATCATCTTATCTTCCCTAGAAGTGTAAGGAGGTACAAATTATCATGTTGGCATTTGTAGGGAGATCACAAATTTGGTGCAAAATATTGGTCTGGTGGATCTAAGTTATAAATGATTTTTTACCTAGACAAATAAACTACAAGGAGATTTGCTGATTAGAAAGAAGTTAGACAAACTGATGGTAGATCAATATTGGCTTAAACAATGCCCACATTCTTATGCTCATTTTGGTGATAACATTTGTTATGATCATTTATAGATAGACATCCTGAGTTCTTATCCCTCCATCACATTATGAGCTCCTTTCAGATTTTTCAATGGCTTAACTCAAGGCTTTCAAGAATTGGTGGTTGCAAAATGGAGTAAAGAAGTGAAAGGATATAAAGCTTTTTAGCTTATAAAGAAACTCAAACTTGTTAAGATTACAATCAAGAAGTCTACCAAAGAACAGACTAAAGGAATATTAGAAGCTGAAAACAATCTAAGACATGCTCAAGAGAATTACTATAAGCATCCTTATAACAATTCTATGAGAATATTAGAAAGTCAAAGAATAAAGGAGTACTAAGAGGCTTTATGCTTACATAATTCTATTTTTAAACAAAAATCAAGGATCAATTTGTTAAGGGATTGAGATGCTAACACAAAATTCTTCCGCTCTTTCATCCTAGCTAGAAGAAACAAAAACAAGATAACTGAGCTATAAGACAACTGTGGGGTTCTGCATATGGATCAGAACAAGATGTAGGAAGTAGCTCTAGATTTCTTCGCTAATATGATAAGATCTAAGGACAAAAATATCCCTAGGAAATTCAACATCAGTGTATTCTTTGAGAAGCTAACACTACAAGAACATCACGTAATAGCGTCAGAATATTACCGACGGAACGATTTCTGTCGTTACTTACCGACGGAAGATAAAAATTTCGTTGAAAAATACGGTGATTTAGCGACGGCAAATACATCCATCGGCAATACTGTAGGGAAAACTTTCGAGCAAAATCTCCTACGGCATATGGCGACGCCAAAACTCACGGCGTCAGGAAAAATGAGGGAACGGTTCCCGCAATTTAATTGCTACGCCGCTTTACTGACGGTTAGCTTACCGTCGGAACAAAGCTATCATTTACCGACGGAAACTTGTTCCTTCGCAATATCTACTAGCTTATTTACCGATGGAACTAGCGCGTTCCGTCGGTAAATTGTTAACAAACGTCGTCGTTTCGATGAAGACGGACGATAAGCGTTAATCACTGACGGAATGCGTTGTGTCCATCGGTAACTGTTTCCAGGAAACCTAGTTTGCAGACGGAACTGTTATTTCGTCGGTATTTGAGACCGATGTTTTACCTACGGAATGTTGTGACCGTCGGCAACTGCCGACAGGGAAACCTAGAGTACCGACGGAATTATTGTTCCGTCGGTATTTGAGTTTCCACCAGGTTAAGTTACCGATGTTTCACAGACGGAATGTTGTGTGTCCGTCGGTAACTATCGACAAGAAAACCTAGATTACCGACGAAATTATTGTTCCGTCAGTATTTGAGTTTCCACCATATTAAATTGCCGCTCTTTTACCGACAAAATGGGTTTGTCCGTCGGTAACTGTTGGCGGTTGCGTCGTCTGGGAACCTAGATTACCGACGGAATGTTATGTTCCATCAGTAATTTAGCGCCTATAAGTCGGGCGCCGACCCCTTCCCTTCTCCTAACGCCTTCATTTCTCCTCTCCTCACAAACCATTCGGTAAAGAGTTTTCCGACTCCTTCTCTCGCATTTTCCGATCGTTTTTCGATTATTGTTTTATTCATCGTGCGTTGTTTGAGGTAAACTCTCTTACAAGTGTATTATTTCTATAAAAAAGCATATTTTTAGTGTTAAACGTGAATGTTTGGTTATATTGAGATTATACATATTGCGTATGAAGTGTTCGA
>JAOQMS010000002.1:20868492-20880794 GCA_027563885.1 Erythroxylum longipes
TTACAAATTTATATCAAAAGTTAATAAGTTAATAGTTAATTAGTTATAGTTAAAATTATGAATTACATTAATTACAATTTTTAATTTACTTAAATTATTTGTTAATTATTTTTAGAGATAATTGATAAAACCAAATTTCATGTTCATAAAATTAATAAAATCATTTTACAAAAAAAAGATACAATACAAATTACAAAATCAACAGCTATATTGGAGAGTGGACTGGAGACTGATTATAATTGATTAAGTGCACTTGTTGGTAAGGTCGTCAACAGTTTGGCTCCAATCATCTGTATGAATAAACATTATATTTAGTACTATAATACTTAAAATAAAAACAATATTTAATAATGTAATATTATATACAAAGAAAATTAAAATTACCTCCATCTCCATCTTAGTATATTTGATCAAAATAACCTTCTATTGGTCGATTACTTTCACCAATCCCCTCTGCATTAATACCTGTGGCTGTAAGAAAAAAAAACATAACATTAAGTAAGATAATATAAAGGTAAATAAAATAAATATAATAAAAAGAAAATAATTTAATATCAATATGTTCATTTTTTAACCAACTTTGAGTACACATAAGAGCTTCCACAATGAGATAATGAAGTGAACCACGACGAGGAGTAATGACCCGGCTACTAGTACTAAATGCAGACTCTGAAGCAATAGTCGATGATGGAATAGCTAACAAGTCCCGTGCAATGGCTTGAATGATCGGATAATTATGTCCAGACGTCTTCCACCATAACAATATATCGAATAACTCACCTTCAATTTCAAGAACACACTCATCAGAAATATATCTATTAAACTCCACCGTACTATAAGATATCATAGCCCTTTTCTCTTTCAAAAAATTTGAAAAAGAATCTATCGGTAATGGGATAGAAAATGTTGAACTTGAAACTGAAGTATGAGTTAAACTTGAACTGCTTGCACCCCGATCATGAGTTTGTTGCATTTTGGCTTCATAATCATGAAACAATTGATACCATAATTGTTTCATGCTATGTACACGCTCTTGAGCTTCACCACTATATAATACATTATAAATATATTCAATACCATCTATCTTGTATCCCAAGTCCAACATATACAATACTGCAACAATATCTCCAACCTTAAACCAATAAGAATTAAACTTCTCCATCATATGCTACCCCATCGTCCGAATCACTTCATTGGAGTCAAACATCCACAATCCCAAAACATGCTTTATGTTGGTCATAATGCTAAAGATATAATGTAAAGTTGGATATTTTGTTCCTGAAAACAATTCAGTCCACCTATTGAATAATTCCAACTTCATACAAAGTTCTTTGGCCAAGTCCTACTGGTCCTCTGAAGGTACCGAGGTATATTGAGGATCCCTTTCAGCTAATCTAGTAAATAACTGAGCATATGGGATTGCCGACTCAAACATCTTAAAGGTTGAGTTCCATCTCGTAGGACAATCCAAAACCAACTTCGTTGTGCAGGGAATGCATAAAATTTGTGCAACATTTTCAAAAGTTTCAACTCTTTTAGGAGTTGCGCTCCAATATAAAACACTACTCTGAATACACTCAATTGTTTCCTTTATCATCTCCAACTTAACCTTCACAATCAAGTTAAAAATATGCACAAAACAACGCATATGAAATAACTTACCTCTAGCCAATAAACTCCGAACTCGCATCTTACCCTTCAACTTCTCATCCATAGTATCATTTGTGCTACAATTATCGACTGTGATATAAGAAACTTTGTTGTCGATGTTCATACCCATAAAACAATCTTTCATCATACCCATAAAACAATCTTTCAACTCGTTTACCAATTTTTTACTTGTATGCGGTGTCGGCACATAAATAAACCTATCATAAAAAAGCACAACAATATAAATCATAAATTCATTAAATAATGAAATTAAGTAAATGATAATAATATTAAATAATATAAAGTACCTCAAAAGTCTATTGCATAGCTTCCAATCATTATCAATATAATGTACCGTCACGGCCATGTAACCCTTCTATTGGTTATTGGCTGTCCACATATTCGTTGTTATGGCAATTCATCCTTCAACACTCGACAATACTCTTAATGTTTCTCTCTTCTTCTTCTCATAAATTTTCAAAATATCATTTCTTAATATATTCTGACTTGGAACCTTGAAATTCGGTTGGAGTGAATTGAGAAATATCCTAAATCTCTCATTTTCAACCATAGCCAATGCATGTTCATCTCCAACAATCATATTAGCGATCAAAATTCTTGATCTCTTATTGTCAAAAGTTGTTACGGTTATTTCATTCTTTCCCTTAATAAGGTTAGGGGTAAAAAATGATTGACCTCCTAAAACCATCTTCTTTTTAGTACATGATTCGGTATGTCTCTTTAAATGAGACGTTCCACCTTTCGAACCACTTGAGTACAACTTATGACAATAATTGCATTCTGCCTTTCAATTCCCTCGATCGATGTAGTCTTTTTAAAGTGATTCCAAACATAACTTTTAAGTTGACTAACTTGACTTCTAATTGAACTTCTATCATCACTCGGTATCGAAATAAAAGTTTCCACTTCTATCTTCGGTACCGGATTAGAACTTTCAACTAAAGGAATAATATTTTCATCCATCTAATCTGACAAACCAACCATGAAACCACTAGATTAAAAATAAAATATAAGCTACATTAAGTAACAAATCTTATAAAAAGCTAACACTATATCAAAATACAAGTAAAACAATCATTGATTCATAATTTCTTAGTTTGTACTGTGAATAATATTTTAAAACTTTCACTTATTGTTCATATTGTTTTTGTTATATAAAAAATCTAAAAATTGATAAAACCCTCTGGAACTGGGTTACTAATATCTATTCTTGTTAGCTGTCTTTATCTCTTTAAAATCATGTTCTTACTTTGTTTTATGCATGTGTTTTTCAATAGATCCATTATGGAAGAAGCTGAAGTTGGCAGCAGAGAAGAAGGTATGCTTCTCCATCTTAATGGTGTTTTCTATAAGTGAATTTGTGATAAGATGCTACTTTTAGGTGCAGGAACTGATTCAAGGCTGTGATGACTTCATTTGATCAATTAGTTCTATTTTGTGACCTCATTTAGCTTGTATTTAACCATTTAATGGGCTTATATGTGTCTCTGTTTTTTTTTTATCATTTTGATGTTGCCTACGGCCTGTAAAGGTAATATTTCTTTCATTATCTGCATAAGCACTGCTATTTATGACTCTTTTACCAAGTCTAAGCTATTAACTCTCGCATAAAAGACTGTTGTTAATTACTCCATTTACTCTATTGTCTATATGCTTAAGCTGGCTAGTTCATTGCCCAACGCATTTGTTCAATTATCTGAATGTCATTGTGAATGATTGTGTGTATTATACTTTAGAAAGGAAGTTAAAAAGATCTGTTGACAATTAGTTATTCCGAGGAATGATGGTTTGTGAAGTGTGGGCCTTTTTTAAACTGCCTTTCTTTTCTACTACAGATTGAATTCATTGTATAGTCAACAATGACATCTTTGAATTCTTATGTACTTTTAAACTCCATACCTAAACACCATACCTAAAGCTTCATGCCTAACATTTCTAGCTAGTCTCCTTGGTGGTTTATTAGGTTCTTTACCAATTACCACCAGGATATTCATCATTATCGAGAAAATTCTACACAATCTATTAAATCTATTTCCACTTGATGTCTTTCTATAATAGATATATTGAAAGTTGAAACTTCCATTATCTTTATGTTAGGGATTTTCTTCTCCTGATCAACAGTAATTCACGCACAAATAAATCTAGAAACATTACCATAACAATCAGCAGCAATCCACAAGAACAAATAAATCCTCAATTCATTCAACAAACTATCAAATGTATTCGGTATTCCATTTAATCAATTCTCAATCCATTCAATCAACAATCACCAATTCATTTACAACGACTAGGTCACGGAAAAACAATCACCATACCAATTCATTCAACAATCACCTACCTTCACTGAAAAACACAGGAAACGTGATGGTGCGACGTCACATAGGACGGAGGACAACGATTGGGTCACGGAGGGAGAGGGAGGCAGACAGCTTCTGGGTCACAATGAGATGAGTGGTGGGTGGGATGGAGAGATGAGGGACAACTGAGTTTTAGAGTGACAAGGGACGCCTAGAGGCGGAGGGAGACGTTGAGAGCCAGAGGTGGAGAGTTGGAGAATGGAGTGGAGAGGGAAGGTCGCAAGGGAGGGGACAAGACGAAGGGTGGTAGGGACCGAGAGGAGAGTGGGCGTTTTTGTTCTCTAACTTTTTAATCTTCTTCCAGGGACAAAACGACGTCGTTTTGCGTTAAATTACTCTTCCTTTAGAAAACAAAGCCATTTTGGGGGTGGATGGGCCACAAGCCACGGGCCGGACTGATCGGACCGGCCCGCGGATCAGCCAGTCCACTCACTGCCGCGGGCTGCGCCCGTGGCCCGTGCTCCACTGGCCATGGCCCGACCTGTTCATTCACGGGCCAAAATTTCCTGGCCCGTGACCCGATTTGACTAGGCCAAACCTGTTGACTGCAGACTGGGTCGGACCTAGTTTGACATTCCTAATAAATCAAATTTCATTCGAATCTTATACTCAAACTTGAATTTAATAAAATAATTTAAATTTTATCTTAATTTCATATTAAATATAAATTTTTTATAATATAAAAATTTATAAGAATTTCTTACCTTAATTAATCGTATTTAATACCTTGTTCATTTTTACTTAAACAATCAAAAAATTTGAATACGTAATCCAATTAAATGAATTTTAATTTATTAATTTTGAATAGTTACCATCAGTATATGGCTATTATCCTATCTAACCCAAAAAAAGCTATAAATTGATTTTTTAAAAATAGTTAAAAGAAATACTAATGATTAAAAAATTGAATCAATTTGGCTAGTTCAATTGTGAAAAGTTTGAATCATCTAATTTTTCGGTTCTTTTTTATTTTTTAATTTGATTTATTTTAGTAACTCTTATTAGTAAAATCATCCAGTTAATAAATTAATTGATTAATTGTTATAAACTAATTAGTTTTTTATAAACCAAAATTAATTAATTAATTTTTATTTAACAATCTCTTATTTCAATTAAACTTTAAATTATTCGATAGATAAGAGCTAAGTCCAGTTTTTCAATCATATTCTAAAGCTTTTAATATTATTTAATCTTTAACCGATTTTATAATGATCTAATCTCAATTTAACTTTTTAAATCTTAAAATTCTTATCTTACCAGTTTAACATTTGATTTGGTTTTTAAAACACTAACGACCTGTTTGTTTCTATTTTAGTTTTTACTTTTGGTTTTTGTTTTATAAAAAATTATTTATTTAAAAATTTGATTTTGGATTCTTTCAATTTTTAAAATTTATGAAATAAAAAAATGGTTTTTATTTTTTATTTATGTTTCTTTTCCATAATTTGATTTATTATCAATTAATTGTATTGTTTAATTATTTAATATATTAATTATTAATAAATAATTTAATTTAATATGTAAATAATTAAAATTATGAATAATTTTAATTTTATGTAATTATTTAATTTTTTTAATTAAATTAAATAAACTTAATTTAATAATTATTAATAAGTATGAATAAATTTAAAATATCTTCAATATATATATATTTTAAATAAAATATGATTTAATAATTAAAATATATTTAAAATAAATATTAATTTATAAATAAAAATTTAAAATTAAAATATTTATTTTAATAAATAAAATTATTTTATTGATAATTTATTAATAAATATTATATAGTAGATTTTTTAAAATTTATCTAATATTTAATTATTATAAGTAATAAAAATATAATTAAATTTATATTAACTGTCATAAGTTTTATTTTTATTTTTAAAAATAAAAACTAAAAATAGAGAACAAAAAGTGAAAATTACTACGGCAGCCAAACTGTCACCAAAATACTTGTTTAAAATTTGCGAATCAAAATTGGGTAACTTAGACCCGTTTTGGAAACGGATCTATCTTCCATTGGTTTCAGTTTCTCGCTGATCATGGCAGAGCCGAGACGATTGAGGGGTCACAAAGCCACGGCCACCTGTTGCATCGCTTCTCGTGACCGTCCCGGCCTCGTCGCCACCGCTGGCGAGGTTATCACTTCTTCTTTCTTTAATTAATCCATACTAAGTTACTAGTTACTACGTACTTAATTTTCTTTCTAGATAACCCATTCACAGCTCGATTGAAAACATCAAATTGATTTCATTTGTTTGTTTACTGATTCAAAAACCAAGTAGGATGGCTGCGTTTGCTGGTTTGACTTGCGATGCAAAGACGCGCAGCTTATCATGGACGTCGGGGAGCAGCCTGTGTCGTCCTTGTGTTTCAAGCCAGGTTTTCTGTGATAATATTTTAATAAACAGTGTAGTATTCAGTTATTTTCATAGACCTTTATGCTTGACGCATCCAGCGTTGAATAATAATAGATAGATCAAAGTGCTAAAAGTGAAATTCTTGTGATCAGTTTGGTCCTCAGTGCTATCGTTGAATTGTTTCAGGGAATGAAAACATCGTCTATGTTTCCTCCGGAAGTGAAGTCAAGTGCTTTGATGTGCACATGGTAAGCTTTGTTTCATTTTGTCGATGACTGCATTTGTTTGAATGGCATTTCCTTATCACTTCTTGTTTCCATCTTATTTGTAATTGTCTCTCTGGTATTTGAAGCCAGCCTACTCATGGAGTGGATTGAAGAACTACAACTATAATAAGGAAGAAATAAATCAGGTAAATTTTTGTGCTCTCCCAAAATAGACTGTGTAAGCCGTTCTTGAATTTTTATGGGCTTAGTTTCATATGCTTCTCCATCAGTCGAACCTTTTCTACTGTCGGTTATGTTCGTATTTTCCAAGTCTTCTGGAGAAGAGTATTGTGGTTATTTTCTAATTCTTCAAATGATGCTGGTTGTTCTGCTGTAACTAATGTTGGTCTGCCATGTGGATGATATTTTCTTGTTTCTAATATTTTGCAAGAATTATTGGGACACATTCCATTGCCATACAATATGGTTATGTGAAAGGCACAAACAGTGTTTTCTTTTCCTGTTCTTAAGAATTGAGATTTACTCAAGGAATAAGTGGAAGTGACTTAACATCTGTTAAGGAAGATAAATGTGGAATGAAAGGATCATATTCTCAAGAAAAAAGATTCATGTTAAGTTCCTTTTTCTTATGCAGATTGCTTGCAGCTCTAAGGCAGCTTTTCTAGGTTCTACAGATGATAGTGGGGAAATTAAGGTATTTTATGTCATATCTTTCTCAGAAATTTTGCTTTTACTTTTTGATTGACCAAATATGTATTACCTGAAAATATAACTCATTTATTTCAATCTGGACATTAAGCTTGAGTGAATAAAATGATAGTGTGTTTGGCTGGTGGAATGAGTTTTGGGTTCATTATTGTCTTGACTATAATTTTAGGAACAAGTTCTCATGCTACCAGGGCGTCTTCTGTCTCTCATTTAATTGCCACAATTAAACATTATGAAATAAAGGTTTTTAGTTGTTATGTGAAAATTAAGGACTGCATGTACATTAATAATTGTTCAAAGTCTTTACCATTCCTTTTTACCTTTTTATTCACCATGACTACGCTATAAAGTTTCACTCTTTTCCTTGCTCAAATCTTTTGCTTTTACACTCTAAGTCACATATCCACAGTATTAAATTGTGACTCATATTTCAATAGAGAGAAAAATTATCATTGAGATATTTCATAAGTTAAGGTGGGCTTCATAAATGGAGTGTTGAAGTACAGTCAAATTACAGTCTAAAGGTTTCCATATTAGAGTAAGAGGAGCATATTTATAATTTGTGTTTTTCTTTCTTATTTCAAGTAGTGAGAGAAAATGACTGTGTGGATGATGGCACACTTCCAAACCACCCCAAATATCATGTTCTCTTTTCTCTTCAATATGTGTGTTCTTGTTTATTTTCCAACACAGAACCATCCTATAGATATTTTTCCTTTGCGTATCACTATTTCAACTGTTTTGCAGTTGATAATGGTATTTATGTGTTGCAGATTATTGACATTCACCAGCATTGCCTTTATAAAACGCTGAGAGCTGGCCATACAAGTGTATCCTTGGTTACAAACCCATAATTTGTCAGCTTTCCTTTCTTCTTTTAAAAAATATAATTTTGGTGAAAATGAGCTTTTTGCCCCTTTCTTGTTTCTTTTCACAATCTTGGATTTTTGTTGTCATCTTGACATAATATATATGGAGGATATTTAATTCTCAAATTTTATTGGAATTTATTTATTTTTGGAAATAAAAATGTTACCTGTAGTTATGAATGTGTGTTTGTCTCTCTACAAATTCCACCTGTTATCATGGTCTCAAAATTCAAAGTTCCTTTTTGGTTTATCTGAACTTCAGGAGTCAAAATTTCCACTATTTGTGCCTTGTTTCTTGCATGCTGTGGAGCTATTAAGGTTGTAGTTCATAACTCTCTTTTTCTTTCTCTTGTTCGCACTTATTTGCTTTATTAAATTTTTGAGACCTTGTGTCATGCTTAACCATAAAGTAGATATGTAGCAGTCTACAATTTATTCCTTGGAAACCTTGGGAAGGTACTCAAAAATTGTAGCAGTTGTAATTCCTTTGACTTTAATCTTCTCTCTATGTATCTCTCATAGACTCAGATAAACTAGAGAAATTTCAAATGCCTCAAAATATTAGTATCTAAATGTTGACATAACTCTAGCTTCTATCCAAACTTGTACCTAAAATATACTTCATTATTGCTATTGATTTTGGCAGTCATTACTGGAGGTCTTGACTCAAAACTTGTCCTCTGGGACTTCTCTAAAGGGCGAGTCCTCAAAAGTTTGGATTTTGGTAAGTTTGTCTTTTAATTTGCAATTCAAGAGTCCTGAAGTATTGATTTCTTAAAAATTTGCTTCGTTAAATTTTGGTAGCTTGCAAAGGCCAACAGCTGAAGTTTACTGAAATTATGTAATCTATTGATGTTCTAGTTTTATCTGTGAAAGTGGTTCACCAACACCTAAGGCCAAGCATAGCTGGTTTGGAAAACCTCTTCTAACTGTCTTTTTGCGACTTTAAATGTTAGAAATCGTAAATTTTGATGTGTAAAAAATAATCAGTTTATCTGTAGAAGTGATTCACTAACAATCAAGGACAAATATAGCTGGTTTGAAAAACCTCTTGTAACTATTTTTTCAACTCTAAATGTTGGAATCGTATATTTTGATACATAGAAACAATGAATGTGAAAATGCTATAAGAAAGGCGATATCATAATATTTCTTTTACGTATGTCAAGGTGATAGGGAAGTAATATAAAAGTAACATTTGGGAAAATAGTTAAGCAATCATCTGCCTGTTGACCTGCTAAGATTGTCCTTCTCTGCCTTCATTACAGGTTTGCTTGAAACAAATTGTAGTAGCACACAGTGTTTGAATCCTCCTTTCGTCCATGCCATAACAATTCCAGATGTTGATATGTTGGAGAAGTCACAAAAAGTATGTGTTGTAGCTAGAGGCGATGGGATTGTTGATGTAATTGATATTGAATCAGAACTTGCTGCTGTTAGGTCAAAAAGTTCCACAAGAGCACGGAAAGGATCTCAATCAACATCCAAAAGCTGTAGTTCAGCTGCGGGAGATGAAATTCAGAATCAAAATGGAAGAAATAGTTTTCATCTGGATTTCTCTTTGGGTGGTCATACTGCTGCTGTATCTTGTGTTGTATTTTCGTTATTTGGGGAGAGAGGGAAGTATCTACTTTCAGGTGGGAATGACAAGTCACTGAAGATTTGGGATTGTTCACGATATCCTGATGGAGGGCAGACTGGAAGCACAAACGATGTTTTACGTCACAACATCAATTTAAGCAGAAAGGTAAAATTGGAGTTTGAAAAGTTTGGTTTCCGTATCTTTGTTGCTTTTCCATCAGTTGTTGAAACCTTTTCATCTTGGACTTCTGATGCAGATCAATTGGCTTTGTACAACTCCAAGTGAGTCAGAGAACCTAGTGGTGTGTGATACAACGAAAGTTGTGAAGGTCTATTCCGTCTCATAGGTTAAAGCTGCCATAACTCACGCAGAAGAAAGCCTTCTGTAAAAGTTGGTTCTAGATGAAGGACTAGATGGTGGCCGTAGTTGGGAATACCAGCTGGACGTTTCAGAAAATGAAGCATGCTTGGGATGTTATGTACTATTTCTCTATTATAGGTTATAGGTTGAGGGGTCATAAGTTATATGTTGCCGTTTCTTTTTGTTTTAAGCGGGAACATGCCACATCCTTCCTGCGCGATCATCAACTTGGTGATTATAGCTGTCCGCATAATCGCGACACAAAATTTTTAGCTCTCCAGTAATTCCTTACATAAAAGCTTGAATGTCAGACGAAAACCTTCTACCCATAGCTTCTTTTAGCACAACTGCTGTTAGTGAATTAGGGTAGACCAAGAGCAATTCTTTATTCAATAGTACTAGAAGGAATTTCCTTCGAAGCTTCGACCAAGAATGCCATCTGTTGAGTAATATATAAGGAATGTGGTAATAATTTCAAATGGCAACTTAAAACGCCCTAAAACAGTAGGGACTAAATTGAAAATTTTACGAAGACTTGACCAGCAATATCTTTTCAGTTAAAAATAATTTAAGATCGAGTAAGAGATTGGTTTCTTTTTTGATCCTATGAAGGTGTTTAGAGGTTAAGAAAGTTCTTATGACTTATATCCAGGTAATTATCGATATGTATAATGGGGTAAATACTAGAGTAAGGACGATTAGAGGGGATTCAAAAAATTTTTATTGGTATTGGGCTATGCTAAGGCTCCTCATTAAGTCATTTTTTATTTGCAATAGTGACAGATGAGTTCATTAAAAATGTTTAAAGGGAAGTGTCTTGGTGTATGTTGTTTGCTGATGATATTGTCTTAATGGATTAGATCAAAAAGAGTGTCAATGTTAAGATAAAATGTTGGAAGGATACGTTAGAGTCAAAAAACATTAAGTTGAGTAAGATTAAGACTGAGTACTTAGAGTGTAACTTTTCGGGTCATAGTGTAGCTATCGATGTAGAGGTAAAGATTGGATTAGAATTTATACCATAGAAAGAGGTTTTTAAGTACCTAGGATCTATCATCCAAAATAATGAGCAAATCGATAAAGATATAATCCATCGTATCAAATCAAGGTAGCTTAAATGGAGAAGTGCATCATGACTTTTATGTGAGACGAAGGCTTAGAAATTAGACAAACCATGAGGCAAAGTGTTAACTCATCAAACAAGCATGTAATTATAAGTTAATGGTGCTGGAGATGAGGATGCTATGTTAAATGTACGAACCTTACTAGAAGATTTAGGCTAAGAATGTAATAGTAAAAGACAAATTAAAGGTGGCTAGTATTAATAAAAAAATTAAGAGAGATATGCTTAGGTGATTTAGACATGTTAAAAGAAAACATCCTGACCTCCAGTAAGAAGATACGAGAAAATAGTAATTGGAGAATATAAGAGAAAAAAAGATAGGTTTAAGAAGAACTGGGGGAAGTGATCAAGAATAGTACGACTCTGATGGAACTTATTGAGTATACGACCTATAATAGAAAACTTTGGCGTATTAGGATACGGATAAATGATTTCTTATAAAGAGATCATTCTCGTTCAATTAGGTGTTTTTAGACATTTTCCTTCTAGTTTTTTGTTTTATAATTAGCCTATATTTTTTATAAAAAGTAGTACTTACCTCCTAGTTATTTAGCTAGACATTTTTTTACTTAGCCTAATTATTTTCTTGACATGGTTGGTTTGATTTATTATTGTACTTGCCTTTTTCTAGTTTGTGTATTTATTTAATTATTTAATTTATTATTGTTAATCTCTACCATGTTCTATATGTACGGTATTATTTATTGTATATTTATATATTTTTATTTATAAGTATTTATTTATATTTTTATATTATCATTATTTTGCATTGCATGTGGGTCTATCGAAAATAATCTCTCGACCTAGAAGGAGTAAGAATGCGTACTATTGGATCTCCCTCGACCCCGTGTTTTAACGACACTTTTACTTGTCGTTGTTGTTGTTATTGTAGAATAAGTTGTAAAAAACTTCCATTTTTCTTAAGGTACAATAGACCAATGTTGCGAATACCGTACCGGACTTGGTATCGGATTGGGCATTGGTACGGTACTGTACCGGTACCGGTCAATACCGGGTACCGTTTCGGATAATTTTTTAAATTTAT
>JAOQMS010000002.1:20884710-20901949 GCA_027563885.1 Erythroxylum longipes
GGGGGTGAGAGAGGAGGGAGATTTTTTTAAAAAAATTTGAAAATTTTGCAGAAAAGTCCCTAAACTTTTGAAAATTTTCGGTACCGGCCGGTGTTACCGGTACCGACCGGTATTTACACCCGGTACCCAAAGGGTCGGTACCGTTCCGTTTTTCGGCCGGTACCGATCGGTACGGAACGGTACCCATAACAGTGCAATAGACAAGTGGACAAATTACACATTTAACTTAATTCTTAATTATTTTATTGCAACTTTCTCAATCCCTTATCCTTAATGTCAATGACTTTACTTTATCTCCTTTTTCACTAAATCCCTATAATCCACCAACTCTTTCAACATATAACCACCAACCACCACCACACCTTGATGGCCATATCAAAACAACAACATAAAACCAATAATGTCTCCAAAATAGTCCTTAGATAACAAGCCATAGTTCTCTAATGCTCAAGCCATTAAAAAAGTAACTTTATATGGATTATCGTCCAAAAAAGTTGAGAATAGTTTGAAGAGAGATAAAAGACTAGATTAGTTGCTAGGAAAGGTATAAGAACAAAAATTCAATGAAATATGTCTAATTAGGTGTAGGCTAAGATTGAACCAAATAATCAAGTCCCAAAAGAATTCATTATTTTCATCATTTTTTCATGTTTTCTTTAATTTGTCTTTACTAGTTTAGTTCATTCTATTTTCTTGTTCGATAAACCAATGCCCCTAACCTAAACATCATTTAATTTTATTTCAAAAGCTTTATACACATTCTCTGTGGAGTCGACCTAGACTCACCTTTACTATAATAGTAGAAGGTGTAGTTTATTTTATTTTGGTGCCATGGCTAGGGAGTGTGGTGCTTTAGTTTTTGTTATTGATTTTAATTGGTGTTTTATATATATTTGTTTTTAGTTAGTTTCTTTTGCATTTATTTCTTTATCTTTTCACGTTTGTTTGTGTTTGTTGTACATATAGATATGGATGAAAGTAATTTTTCTATAACTCATATTCCCAATCTTATAACCAAGTTTAGACTGATCAACCTAACTTTAGTTATGAATAAGATAATTAACAGAATTACTTCCATTATAGTTTGCAGGGTTTGTGACAATTCCAACATAGACTAGAAGCTTTTTATCACAACTTAGGTACATCTCTAGAAGACTTGCTTAATATTATGATTGCTAATAATATTCAATTTTAATAGAATATACATTAGTTTCAACATGGTGTATAGTAGTTTCAACAGGATGTATAACTTTAGCAAGGAGTACAAAAATTCCAGCAGGAGGAAAGATAATTTTGATCTATCTTTCAAGAATGGGAGAGCCATCAAAACTCAGGTACATTCTTGGAAGAATTAGTTAACATTGTTGTTGCTAACACTTTACAATTTCAGCAGGATATGAAGCGGTTCCAGCAAGTAGTAATATCTAGATGGGGAGATAACAATCACCTGGAACCATAAAGCGAAGAGAAGCAACCATCTTAACCCGAGGTGTACCTAAGGGACGTTAGTGTGGAGACCTTACAGAGTGAAGAGGAGCTTGAGAATCTTGAGTGTACTACTCAAGGAATTGTTTGTATTGAAAAAGTGGAAGAGGAGCTCGAAGCAGAAAATGATATATCTTTTAGCTCGAAGGTGAGTACTGAGTCCAGTTGCAATAGCCCATTCTTATACTTAGGAATTTAATTGTTAGATTGAGTCTTCATATGAGAATTCAGGAAGTGCATTTAATTTACATACATCACATTTGCATATACGCGTGAATCATGATATAGGAAAATTGTATAAATAGTACATGCACTCACTGATAGATCCTAGGGTATGAAAGATCTTAAATGATTATGATGTGCTTGTGTGTTGATTATGTCTTGAATTTTGTTTGATGAATTATAATTAGTGAATTGAGAATTTATTGTTCTAATTGAGTGATTTATAAAGTGATATGTGCATTTAGTTTAAGAGAAGTGTTAAAAGGGCAAGATAAAATGATATATGAGAATTTAGGCTGAACCAGCCTATGAAATGGTGACATATGACATCAATAATAGAGTGACAATTGGCTTGAATAAAAGAGTGAAAAATGGAGGTATAGTTGAGTGACATATGGTGTAGAGATAAAATGACAAATGGACTAATAAGGGAGTGACAATTGGGAGTGTAGGAGAAAAACACATAGTATGGCTCCTAGCTTGACACTTGGCATGACACATGTCTATCTTCTTCACCACACACCTTACCCACATTTCTTACTCTTGTAAGATCCCCATCTTTCATGTTTTGTTCTATTGTTTCTTCTTCTTTCCTCCCACCTACGACACTTTTAACAATCCCTAAAACCCCTAAGGTTTTGCTAAAATTTCGTAACCCTCATTTTGTAAATTGAAACCCTTTAATCTTATCTCATTTTTAATGTATGTTTGATGCTTAGGAGACTTGCTTAGCTTGTTGATTGAGGAAATATTAAGACAAACAAGTAAGTATTTGATTACCTTATTGGGTTATATGTGATAAACATCTATAAAGATTGGTTAGGGATGAATTGAGATGAATTGCATGTAAGGTTGATGATGAAGTATACTGGAATATGTTAGATGGAGTGTTTACACTGAATAGGCTTCTATATTTTGGCCATATTTTGATCTGTAATATCCAAATGGGATTGTTTTTAATTTATATTAAACTAGAGACATATGGATGCAATTTTTATGAAGGAATTGAATTTTAATTCTATCCCTAAGGGTTTTGAAATTTGGCTTGAAGTTGAGTACTGGGCGCTGTCGCAGTTTGAGAATAGTCTTTAGTATTTTAGGTATAACTCGCAGAATACTGTACCAAACTGCATTAACTTTATGTTATTAGAAACTTAATACATATAGGAAAATATTTTTAGAAGAAAGTATTACCTAAATACCTCATTTTCTATGTCATAATGGCCATACAAAACTGACTTGAAAACCTATCCTGAAAACAAAGTTGGAAACAAAATTAAAGGAAGTGGATGGTGAACTTTCTGGTTACTCATCCCATGATTGTGGGAAGGCTTACATGATTATGGGAAAGTCCTTGAAGTGAAGAACATGCTGTTTTGTGAGATTAGGGAATTAACTAAGGATAAGTTACATTATCTTGGTGCTTTTAGACTTGATTAGGGCTTAAAATGAACTTAGTTTGATGTTGAATCAATTGTTTAAGTGTTTGACGTGTTTAGATTGATAATTGATGTTATAACTTAAGGATTGGATTGTTTGATATTATTGTATATGAATTTGAGAAGTATGAGTTGTTAATCATATAAAGATGCCCTTATGAATGCAACTGTGATTCAAAGGATATGGGTAAAGAATTAGGCATTTTTGAATGAGAATTGGGAAATTTTGTGATTATAATGCTAAAAAAGGATTAGTGAATGTATGATTGATGAATTGAAAGTAACCAAACTTACTTAAAGCATAACCTAATTGCAAACAAGATATATAAAAGATATGATGAATGAATGAGCAAGACTTGTGAATAAGGTTATATAACTGGGATAGTCAATTGAGCATACATTGAACATAACACATATACATGTATATGATTGAGTACTCATTTGATTAAACAAATTAATAATGTGAAAAAATGTGTGTATTGTATGATATAAAAGTACAAATTGATCGAAAACATCTAGACATTGCTGGATTGTTAAGGCAATAGCTAATTTGGAGCATACTATGAGTAACCTAGATGTGTGATCTTAATTAGATATCTGCTTCTGTTTGAATTTTTTTTTTGTTTAATCCTTTTATTTATATATATTGAAATTATTTAGATATGATTGTGATATTGATGATTCTAGATTATTGATTGTCCGAGAAGTTCAATATTTGGGACTGTATTAAGAGTGTTAATTACGTGTATGTGAATATGAGAAATAAATGCTCAACTGAATGTTGAATGTCGGACTTGGGTCTAACGAATGTGATAAATGACTGGATGTCATGATAAGTGATGTGACTGCTTTAACATGTCGCTTCAGTGGGGTATGTGGTCGCATGTTCTCTGGAATGTCGGGTATGTGCTCTATGGAAGTGGAAAATTACAATAGTTATTTTTATGGCTAACTCTTTACCTTTACCTAGCAGGTTAGAGAAATTAAACGAAGAAGAAAAATGTGAAGAGACATTTGAGATCTTTCTAGAGTACATAGACTTAGTAGAGATTAAGAGTCGAAGGATAGGGAAGATGCTGAATGTGAATGATTATCAACCAAGGCCTTATCCTGAACAACCTCATGTGGAGATAGCTCAAACTGTAATACTCTAGGAACATAATTTTGTCATGTGAGGAAAGTATAGAGTTGAGCTAGCAGCACTAAACAAACGCACTTCTTGGGAGGCAACCCAATAAAAGTTAATTTCTTTTCCTTTACATTTTCGCATGTATTTCTTATATGCAGGTGTGTTTTTAGTTGTTTTTAAGTTTGTAATCAAAGAGAGAGAGAGAATAAAGCAAACAATCAAACATTTTCTTTTTTATTACTTCTGGGATTATATAATCAAGATTAAAGTATGAATTGACTAGAAAAATTCATAGCAACTATAACATATACTTCTATTTTATGATTGATCAATATCCATTTTCTTTAGAAGAGTAGTGACTAGTGGTAAATACAAGCTAGTGAAATTTTAAGCCTTATTAGACTGACACATCCATATCAGTCTCGTTGTCTTTTGTTTATATGTGATCTTCATAACATGTACATCCTAACTTTACTTTAATTTTCTATTCAATACCATATTTTTATCACATGCATTAACATGGAAATGATCAGGCATTTTTTGTTTGAACAAGCTACATTGTTAAGCCCCTTTGAGTTTTATTTACCTTTTCTTTTTGTGCTAACCACTTTACATGCTTTAAACCTAACAAAATGTCCTACCCAAGCCTTAAAGCTAGTGGAGCATTTGTTGATTGTTATTGATTGTAGATGTACAAGAGTATAAGTATGGGGGTGTGCATATGTATGGGATGGTTATAATTATTGGGATGTTATTTTATGTCTTGTCAATGAAATTCCTATGTTGATGTAGCTTCTTTAAAAAACAAACAAACGAAAAAGTGAAAAAAAAGAAAAAATGTTTAAATAAAAGTATCAAGCGGAAATGCATATGAATAAAAATATCAAGGAGAAAATGCATATGTGTTGTAAAGTTATTTATACGCATATGTGTTGTAAAGTTATTTATAAGTAATCTTTCCTCCTCAAGTTGTATTGAATGGGTTACTTGAGTATGTTGGATATGAGGTGGATGTTGCTTATAGTCACTCCTTATAGTTACAAAGTCTTGTTTATGATCAACTTTTATGAGTGATATATGTTTGATGTGGTTTGTGGTGTGAGAGCTTAAATTTGAGCTAAGAAACATGGTTTTTTAGATTCATCATACTTGATGTACACAATTGTATGTGAATGTTGGTTTTGGCACTTGATGATATATTGAGTGTTTTTCTTGTTTGACTAGCTTTGATGGCTTTTACACTACATTATCCAAATACATCTCACCTTAACCATTACCCACATTAAAACTTTGAAAGGTCCTTTAATTTATGATTATGCATGTGACCCTTAGTGGTGGAGAAATGAAATGATTTGCAAAGTTATGGAATGTCATGATTATGAATGGTATTTGAGTGTACCCTTGAATATATCTTATTTAAACACATTTTGTCTAAGTATACCATTGGATTGCTCAGATTCTGAAGGTGATGCTTGTTGATTGATCATGAGTAGAAGCATAGAATGTTAAGTTCTTGCTATAGTTTTTATAAGTCATTCATCTTTGTTTATGACTATATATTCTCAGAAAATATGGGAATTAAGTAAATGTTTTTAGGTCTATAGTCTTAATTTTGATGTTTTGTCCAAGGATGGTCAAAAGCTAAGTGTGGGGGAAATTGATATGTGCTTAATTGATTATGAATTTATTCCATAACACTTAGTGATTATTGCTATGAAAATGCTTAGGATACTTTAGTTCATGTTTGATTTTATGCACAATTCGGAAGCGAAGGAGCTAAAGTGAGTCAAAAACATTATATTTGGGTCATTTTTTGAAGAATCACACTTACTTCTCTTCATGGAACAAGAAGAAGAAGATTAGAACAAGAAGAAGACAAGAAAGTACAAAAAGGAATGAAGAATAACATATGTCATGACAACACTCTCATGGGCATAGAGTGTTGTGTCGTGGGCCTGACACACCTTGTCATGACATATGACATAAAGTCAAGCCTATGACAAGTTGACAACTTACCCAAAAACCTTACTTTTTGGTATAAAAACATTATTTTATCGGTAGAAACATTATGTTTGAAGAGTTGAAAGAGAGGTTTTAGGAGAATGAAGAGGGGCAAACCTCTCATCATTTGGAGACCTAAAGAGAGCTAGACATTCTAATGTCAGTTTGGAGGTGACATCAATGCCAACGACCTGGTTAAGCATTTCTCTCATTGTTTATTATTTTTTATCTTAGGGATTGATTGTATTATCTTATGTTTAATGTTTGGGTATTATGTGAGAATGATTAAATGCTCTATTTTATTATTTTTATGTAAGAACCCATTGCTAGAATTTCAATATAATTCGTAAGTGTTATGTTGAGATTCGTTTGTGACAACTAATGGTTTTCAATCATTAGAGATAACATAACTTAGGTTAAATAACTTAAGCTTCTGTGATTGTTGTCTTGATTAATTTGTTTTCCTAATTCATAATGCGACTGTCCAATTAAATCTAAAAATCGTATCTTAGGTTATTCGATGGCTAGGTTTAATTAACAAGCATCTCTTAATTTAACACAACTTAAGAGAAAACCGGGGTTAATAGAGCTTGTTGTTAATCTACAATTAATAGTTGCTAAGAGAGTTATAAGAATAAGAAGTTAATGAAATATTTCTAATTGAGTGTAGGTTGAGATTGAATCAAAGAACCAGGTCCCAAACGAATCCATCGTTTTCATCCCCCTTAACCTAAACACCGTTTAATTTCATTTCAAAAGTTTTACACCTGCTCTACGTAGGATTAACCTAAACTCACCCCTACTATAATAATAGGTCTAGTTTATTTTGTATAGAATTACGATGTGCTACGTCAAAGAAGCATGATTGAAGATATGTTTCAATAAAGATATATGATTTTGGATCGAATCCTTTGTTAGCACTTTTTTCAATGGAGCAACTCAAGTGCTTCAAATTCAAGCCACACAAAAATTCAAGACACAACAAAAACCCTTTATGATTGACTGAAGCAACATGTTCTTAAAGTTTACTTCTTAGAAAGATGATTTATTTAGATTTTTTATAAGAAACTAAGAAAATCATTAAGACTAGCTCAAGGCAGGCTGAAATCAAATACACAAAGCATTAAGCATTCTATAGCCAAAATAGGAAGGAAAGTTTGTCCTTAAAACAACGACATGCTTATGCTATATTGATAATGCTTAGTTATATAAGTAGTTACAACTTTTGAATACAACAATAACTTATCGCACCCTCCATCTTGAGAGCCAATTAGGGCCCATTGACCTATCTATGTTTCTCATAATTATAACTTCTCTAATCTTGTTTAAGAGTTTATGACAGAGAATGACCATGTAAGTTTAATTACCCATAAATATCCTATCGTTTCATTCAAGACATATAATATACATTAAAGCTCTAAAAGCAATTCTAGACATTATTAGATTACCTTTGGTGGAACAATTGATCTTGAACACCCATCATATTTTATTTGTCCATAAAGTGCGAGGGCAGGAGATGTTGCAAAGTGTAATAATGTAGTTTCAGAGGAGGCTGGAGAATATTGGCAATTGAAGAACAAATGTTCCATATCTTCTAGTTGCTTTTGAAAAAGAATGCAAAAAAGTTTTAGTTAATGGAACTTTAAAGCATCCTTTGTTCCCAATTCGCCTTTAATTAGAAGCCACATCATGAAAGATGAGCTAAGGGTGGTATTAGAATTCTAGACCAACTTATGCCACTCCGTCAGATTTTGAGAGCTAGTAAACAACTTCCTATAAGAGCTATTGGAGTAAGCAACGGACTTATTGTTGAGCCAGAGGATTGGATTTTGTCAAAACAGTAAAAGAAAAGTGGATCAAATTGGTACATATTTGTGTGAGTTAGGGAAGATGAAGACTTAAGTTTCACGGAGGTTTTTCTAATAAAAAATAATAGAAATTTCATCTTTTAATTTTAAATCAATTATATAATATGCTAATGTCACATCGATACTGTTACTTATGGGATTAATGACAAACTACTTTTACCACAAATTAAAAGTTCAAACATTTGATTACAACTTTTGAGCATAATTAATTTTAGGCTTAACGACTATTTAAAATTTTAAGTATTTTATTACTAATTTCGATCTTTCTTTTAGAGTTATAAAATTAGACAAACTACATAATTTTTATTGTAATTTTAATATATATTTAATTAAATGTATTTTTAGTATAAATTGTATTATGAATATTTAATTTTATTTTTAAAAATATTATTTCTCATAATTAAAATAACCAAAAATAAGAATAATAATAGAAATTTTAAAAAATAATAGTATATAACATGATAACGACCAAAATTTTCGTAGGACATCAACATATGAATGTATTGAATTTTTTGATCCCAATAACATAATTACATGTGATTGGATCCTCTCTAGTCGAGTAGAAGATCTAGAAAAGATTGGGAATAATTCTAGGAAGTTAGAATTTATTTTAGGATGATAAGATTGTAGAAGGAACTAGCACTGTTTAGGTGTATCGATGGAGCAAATAATTACGATTAATGCTTATCACCTAAAACCAACTTCAAGATGGACATGGACAAGGACAACTACCTTAAACATAAGCAAGAAAGAGTGTAACATACTACTCAATCTTCTGGATTCCCATGAATGTCCTGACCCATATTCATTGTTATTATTATTATACATATATGTACACTGAGACGAACTTGCATGCAAAGCTTGGTTAGTTGTAGATGTACATTGCCTAACCGAAACCTTCCTTCAAGTTCCCGCAAAATTTTACAGCTCTTCTCTCAACCAGAGGAAAAAGAAAGACTTACGGGTTGCTTCTCCCTCAGTTTCTGTCTCTATTCCTCTCTCTCTCTCTCTTTCTGCAAAAACAGATGACACCAACACCTCAACCTCTATGCCCCACCAACCACCATCTCTTCACAATTACTAAAATGCTAGAATGACCATCCTCTCAGGGACTACTCAACTTCTTCGCTTTGCTTAGGGTCTATCATATAAAAACAACACCAGAAACAAGGGTTGAACAATTCACTTGAAGGGATTGAAGCATAGGAAGGTGAAGCAGATGATGGAATCAGGGGTCCCTATGTGCAACACCTGCGGCGAGCAGGTTGGGGTCAATGCAAACGGTGATCTATTTGTGGCTTGCCATGAGTGCAGCTTTCCCATGTGTAAGTCTTGCCTCGAATATGAGATCAAGGAGGGTAGGAAAGCTTGCTTCCGGTGTGGCTCTCCTTATGACGGTACGTCATCTTCAACTCCATTAACTTTTGTTTTGGCATTCAGTTGTTTGTCCCATAAATATACGTGTCGATGCATTTAGTTTGACAACTTGTTCTAATTTGGCTTTGCTTGTTAACTTCAACTCTTTCGGACCGATGAACTGGAACTCGATAAGATTTCTTTCTTCAACAAATATCTAACTTGTTGATTTATTTCCTGAGGACTTCCATCTGACTCCAAGTTGAATTTCTGCAATCTTATAGCTGATCTGTATTATAGGGTTTCACTCGATTAGTACTTCATAGAATTTTAACAACTGAAGATTAGCATTCCTTATTTCCAAAGAACAAAAGCAGGACTTATTTATAGGTACTGTTATTGACTTTGGTTAAGTTCTTTCTAATCAACTGAGTACTTTAGATGGCTTCAGAACATTGCAAGAATTTTAATAGACCATATATTTGTTACGCCGCTTACTTTTCTTTTTGCTAAATACTGTTGTTGGCTTTCTTAGCCAAATTGTAAAGTGCGTGGTGTATTCTACAAGTGTTAGTGTACTATTTCATCCCTCATACCCACTTCACTTATTGGTGTCCGTGGATCTGACAGAAGAGATTGCTCATCGCTTCACATAACATCTGAATTAACTTGAATCCTGTATTTTTAAGCAACATAAAACCATAGAAAGAATCTGAAAGTACTTTGATCTTGGTCAACATCACCTTTTTCATATGAGAATTGATTTGTTTTTAAACTTGTCATCCGCCAAATAAAATAATCTAAGACCATATATGATCCAGAGAACTTGTTGGAAGACAGTGGAACAACGGCACCAGGCAACCATTCGACAATAGAATCTCACATTAACAATTCTGAGGTATGACTATATTGAGTTTTGAGCATCAATAACTAGAATAGGAGGGTAGTACCCATGATTTTCAATCCAAAATCAAAATTTTGTTAGTGTTTTTCCCCATCCATTTTAATGCCCGCTGAACATGCTTATTAATGAAGTTAAAACATTTGGCATTTTGATAGCTTTCACTAACCTATCTTGGTGCTGTCCAGAATGTTGGAATTCATGCTAGACATGTCAGTACTGTGTCCACTGTAGATAGTGGTGAGTAACTCTAATTCTCAATCGAAAAATTTTCGTCGCTATTATAAGTTTTTGAGAAAAAGATTTTAAACTGGCTCATCTTATGTTTTCATGAAGAAATGAATGACGAATCTGGGAATCCAATTTGGAAGAATCGGGTAGAAAGTTGGAAGGAGAAGAAGACCAAGAAGAAAAAGCCTCCAACTAAGACTGAAAACGAACCAGCTGATATTCCACCTGAGCAGCATATGGAGGAGAATCAGTAAGTGTAAGGAAAACTTTGGTGATAAGGATTCTGTCTATGCATGGAGGGGATACTCTTACATTGCCAATCCTTAAAGTCTTTGTAACTTGCTTGTTAGAACTCTTGGAACCATTAAACCCCAGTTGGTTTGCCCTTGTAATTTGGCTCATTCAACCATCATTTTCTTTGTTGTCATCATAGCTGGGTTACGAATTCCAAAGATAGGGTTTGGCTACATTAGAATTAAACTGCATGATACACATATCATAGGGTTTGAAGAATATAGATATAATGGGATACAATCACATTAACAAGGCTACATTCAATGTTGGGTTTTGCAGGAATTCTTCTGAGGCTTCACAGCCATTGTCAATAGTCATGCCACTGTCACGCAACAAACTAACTCCATACAGAGCAGTGATAATTATGAGATTGATTATTCTGGGACTGTTCTTCCATTACAGAATAACAAATCCAGTTGACAGTGCTTTTGGCCTGTGGCTTACTTCTGTCATATGCGAGATCTGGTTTGCAGTTTCTTGGGTGTTGGATCAGTTCCCTAAGTGGTCTCCTGTCAATAGACAAACATATATTGACAGATTATCTGCAAGGTATATGATACCTACGTCTTTTTGCTTTATATCAAGAACAGTAAGCTCATATTTATTTATTTACTTGGTATTCTATTCTCTGTCTCCAAAAATTAAAAAAAAATGATTTCTACTCAATTACGTTCCAGATATGAAAGAGATGGCGAGCCTTCTCAGCTTGCTGCTGTGGATTTTTTTGTGAGTACGGTGGATCCGCTGAAAGAACCACCGCTGATCACTGCCAATACTGTGCTTTCCATCCTTGCTCTAGATTACCCCGTGGACAAAGTCTCATGCTATGTATCTGATGATGGTGCTGCCATGCTTACGTTTGAGTCTTTAGTTGAAACAGCTGATTTTGCAAGAAAATGGGTCCCATTCTGCAAAAAATACTCAATTGAACCAAGGGCACCCGAGTTTTACTTTTCGCAGAAGATTGATTACTTGAAGGATAAGGTGCAACCTTCTTTTGTCAAAGAACGTAGAGCAATGAAAGTAAGTGCAAAGATTCGATATTTCCATCTGTATAATTTAAAGATTCCATACTTGCATAATTCTTTATTGTTTTTTCTTTTTTACAGAGGGATTACGAAGAGTATAAAGTTCGAATCAATGCGTTAGTAGCAAAGGCTCAGAAAACACCTGAGGAAGGATGGACAATGCAAGATGGAACGCCTTGGCCTGGAAATAACACACGTGATCATCCTGGCATGATCCAGGTTTTTCTTAATGTCTATGTTTCCTAATTTATGTAACATTTGTTCAAGCATAAACAGAATCAACAACTCCTGTTATGTTCATGAGTTTATAATTCCTGATAGGGAACAAAAGAGAGTGAAAAATATTAGCTTCTAAGATCGAGTTCTCTTTTCAGGTTTTCCTTGGAAATACTGGGGCCCGTGACATAGAGGGTAATGAACTTCCTAGATTGGTTTATGTTTCCAGAGAAAAGAGACCTGGCTACCAACACCACAAGAAGGCTGGTGCAGAAAATGCCTTGGTGTGTATGAATAGTTTAAGCTCATCTTTGTTTCATGACATTAATACTAACAAGTAACAAATTTATGCAGGTAAGAGTTTCGGCAATCCTCACAAATGCTCCATTCATCCTTAATCTTGATTGTGACCACTATGTAAACAATAGCAAGGCAGCTCGAGAGGCCATGTGCTTCCTCATGGATCCACAAGTTGGTCGAGATGTATGCTATGTGCAGTTTCCACAGAGGTTTGATGGCATAGACAAGAGTGATCGATATGCCAATCGCAATACTGTTTTCTTTGATGTAAGATTAGAGAAAATTGTCCTTTCTTATTCTTGTTTCTGAAACTTTTTTGAGCGTTGAAAAACTGTTGCAATTCTATTTGTAGGTCAATATGAAGGGACTAGATGGAATTCAGGGACCAGTTTATGTAGGAACAGGTTGTGTCTTCAATAGGCAGGCACTCTATGGCTACGGCCCTCCATCTATGCCTAGCTTACCCAGGGATTCCTCAAACTGCTCATGGTGTGGATGCTGCTCCTGTTGCCGCCCGACAAAGAAAGAACCAGCAAAAGATCCAGCCGAGGTTTACCGAGAAGCAAAGCGGGATGACCTTAATGCTGCCATCTTCAATCTTACAGAGATTGATAGTAAGTACGATTTCTGAGTAGTGCTGAATTTGGATGATTATCTCACTGAAGATCTAAAGGATTCTGTTGCTTTTAACTCTCTGCAGACTATGATGAGTATGAAAGATCAATGCTGATCTCCCAGAAGAGCTTTGAGAAAACTTTTGGCTTGTCTTCAGTCTTCATTGAGTCAACATTAATGGAGAATGGGGGAGTACCAGATTCTGCCAACCCGTCAACGCTTATCAAGGAAGCAATTCATGTCATAGGCTGCAGCTATGAAGAGAAAACTGAATGGGGAAAAGAGGTGATAAGGAAAAGGCTTTGGCCAATGGCCTTTAGTCTCCCTTTCTGTCCTACATGTTCCTTTATGGCTGCCATATTTGAGGACTGCTGCATAAACTTCTATTTCATCTTGAAATATGGCAGTTCCTTTAAACTTGAACCTATCTTGCCTATTTTCCTCTGTGAATCTAAAATTTATGATCTTCCTCTCAGATTGGTTGGATATATGGGTCAGTCACTGAGGACATTCTAACCGGCTTCAAGATGCACTGTCGAGGATGGAGATCACTGTACTGCATGCCCTTAAGGCCAGCATTCAAAGGGTCCGCCCCCATTAATCTTTCTGATAGACTACATCAGGTTCTCCGGTGGGCTCTTGGTTCTGTAGAAATTTTCCTGAGCAGACACTGTCCTCTCTGGTATGGATATGGAGGAGGCCGTCTAAAGTGGCTCCAAAGGCTATCATACATAAACACCATTGTCTACCCTTTTACTTCACTCCCTCTCGTTGCCTACTGCACAATCCCTGCGATTTGTCTTCTCACGGGAAAATTCATCATACCAACAGTAACTTCTTAACCCCTTTTTATCACCAATCCCCCCCCTTTTTTTTTCTCATGCTCATATCGTAACTTGGTACATGATGGCAGCTCTCAAACTTGGCAAGCATACTGTTCCTTGGCCTCTTCATCTCCATTATCGTGACTGCTGTGCTCGAGATACGGTGGAGTGGTGTGAGCATTGAAGAGTTCTGGCGTAATGAACAGTTCTGGGTGATCGGAGGTGTTTCAGCTCATCTATTTGCTGTCTTCCAAGGTATGCTGAAAATGTTGGCGGGCCTCGACACCAACTTCACCGTCACAGCCAAAGCTGCTGATGACGCGGAGTTTGGAGAACTCTACATTATCAAATGGACAACACTTTTGATCCCTCCGACAACCCTTATCATCATCAACATCGTAGGTGTTGTCGCTGGATTCTCTGATGCGCTAAACAAAGGATACGAAGCATGGGGACCTCTCTTTGGAAAGATATTCTTCGCTATGTGGGTGATTCTTCATCTCTATCCATTCCTTAAAGGTCTTATGGGACGTCAAAATAGAACGCCAACCATTGTTGTCCTATGGTCTGTACTGTTGGCTTCTGTCTTCTCTCTTGTGTGGGTCAAGATAAATCCTTTTGTTGCCAAAGTTGATAACGCACTGCTTGCTGAAACATGCATTTCCATAGATTGCTGATCACGAGTCACCGTGCATCAAGAAAGTTTACAAATCAGTCGTCGTGAAGTTTGTGTTTGTGTTTGTGGAAGTTTTGAGCAGTTGTGATAGAACCTGCATATTTTTATAGATTAAACGTCGGTCTACTTGTAAAAGTTGATGGATTGATGATGAGGGAGGGAGGGCAATGTCCATTGGCGTGTTCCATGACTGCATATAGACTCAGAATTAAACATTAGAAATGAATTGCTTTATTTTATTGTGAAGGATTATGTGCCATGTAAAATGATAAAAGACTAAAATGGATTAGCTAATAAAAGCAAGCTTAAAAGAAATTAGGATTTGTAACAACAAAAATGGACTACTCTTTAGAAACTGATGGTGAAATTTTCTTGAATAAAAACAAATCGTCATTGCTCTGACTCGATGAGCTCTCAAGGTTGACGCTTCGCATCTGTTAAATGCAAGTATTCCTTCTTCCATTCCTAAGCTCTCACTCGGAAACTGACACATTCAGCAACTTCAACTTGCTCAACAATGCCACCACTTGCACTCTCTTTCCTCCTTTGCACCACTGCCGAAGCGGCAACTGGGTCCTCTCCTACTTTCCCACCGTCACCCGCCCATTTCCACTCCGATCACCAGACCCCCTCTTCCGTACACTCCAACTTAGATCCAAAACAGCTTACAGCCCTCCAGTCTCTAGACGTCCCCACGGCAGAAGACCCTTGTATTCAACGTTCTCCTCACAACAGTACCGTCTGTGACGCCTCTTCTCCATTTCGCTTTCTCATCTCTCTCCACCTGTCCAACTACTCCACTGACCTTTCCTTATCCTACACCGCTCTCAAGTCTCTCTCCACCCTGCAGTCTCTTATCTTCACCAATTGTCCTATGGCTCTTATTCTCTTCCCTTCAATTCTGGCTCTATCTCTCCTTTCCTTCACTTGCATTGACTCTTTTAAGCACCTCACTGGTGTCGGGCTCTTTCACTTTGTCAACCTCACTGATTTTACTGTCACTATTATGCATAAATTGAAGTCTGTCACCTTTTCCAATGCCAATGTCACTGATTACATTCCAGACATCTCCATTTCAATCTTACCCATATGGATTTTTCTGGTAATGATCTTAAGGGAACTATTCTTGGTTCCCCTACAGTGCTTGAGAACAATGCGTTTCATGGGCGCTCTGGCTTTCAGTCTGAGTTTTATGAAGAAGTCGATTGTTTTCAAGGTTGGTGCTAATAGCAACTTGTGCCATAATTATACACAATGTCATCAAAATTGAAACTTTGGGATTGCTCCATGTGATAAGCAAGGATTGTCAATGTCACCGCTACCATCTAAAGAAGTTTCATCAGGAGATGGAAGTGAGAGTGATTCGTCGGACTATGATGACAGCGAAGGAGACAATGCTAGTAGCAAATTGTTGAAAGGGATGAATTAAATAATGAATAATAAAACAAAAGTGATAATAAGACAAAAGTGGTTGCAAGCTTTCTTATTCATATAATGCGAAAAATGCCCATGTATAAATAGGCATACGTCACAAATTGAAAAAAAAGAGGCTAAAACATTGCAATAAAGAAATAGACAGTGAGAACATAGCTCACATTTTGACTTATTCAATAAACCAACAATATCTTAAAAATGAAATAATTATTCATAAAGGAAAGAAAATAGTTTCTGCATGCTTTGAAGCATTACTTAATCCTCCCCTTTGCTTCAAAGTTGCACACTTCCATTTGCATTATGAAATCTTCAATCTTGCCTAACAGAGACACGGACTTACTTAGAATATCTACAACTTGCAAATATGTATTGCAGTATTTCAAAGTAATTTCTCCTTTTTGACTAAATTACAAATGAAATAGTGTCGAATATCAATGTGCTTTGTTTTGCTATGAAAAGTTGCATCTTTTGTTATAGAAATAGCTACCTTGTTGTCACAAAAGATTTCGGTTGGACTCGTTTATGGTTGTAAAAGATCTACTAACAGTCTTCTAAGCCAAATAGCTTGACAAGTTGCTAAAGTTATTTCTGCATATTCAGCCTTAGATGAAGATAAGGTCATTCTATCTTGCTTCTTTGAGCTCCGTGAAACAACACTTGAATCAAGAAAAAAAAACATATCTTAAAGTGCTTCTATCATCAATACAATCTACCCAATTACTATCAAGAAAGCCAAATAATTTGAAACTTGATACTTTAGAGTACCAAATCCAAAAATCAATAGTGCCTGCAACATAACGAATGATCCTCTTTATAGCTCCAAGATAATGCTTAGTGGGGTTATGCATAAATCTTGAAATTATACTCATAGAATGTGCTAGATCAGGCCTTGTGTGAGATAAATAATTCAAGCCACCCACTATTCATCTATAATACTTTGCGTTTGCAGGTCCAATATGTAAGGCCCCAAATTATAGCCTAGTTGGAATGTTTCATTGAACATGTATTCCATATGGCTTACTTATATTTTTAAAGAATCATACTTGGAGAATTGGAATTAAATTGGCATTATAGAGATTAAAGGTATTAATGTTGAGCCCAAGGTCTCGGAAAATATGTTATGGATACTTTACATAAAGTTTAGGTGAAGATTTAGTGATAAGAAGGCTTGAAAGTACTTAAAACTCTAGGTTGTAGTGATTTTTTTTGCAAGATAAATA
>JAOQMS010000002.1:20906931-20926859 GCA_027563885.1 Erythroxylum longipes
ATAACTCATGAATTTTTATTTTGATGGGTTGTAATAACCTTAATTCAGGCTGCTTTTGGAAATTTTGACATGTGATGCATGTTTGTTGAGATTCTGGTAATGTATATATAAAGAGTTTTGTATGTTTCGTAATGTTTCGTGTTCAGTGTGTTCTGTGTGTATGTGGCACTCGCAATATCCTCCCAGAGGGTATTAGGGTGTCACACAATATCATCATTTGCTGTTAATTTTTCATTCACATTCATAGGAGAACAAGTTATTTTGCAACCCAGTATGTTTGAGCCTTTTGAGGAGATCCATTGCATACTTTCGTTGGGAAATAAAAATACCACGCAAACCTTGTTTAACTTTCAAACCAAGAAAATAATGCAATAATCCCAAGTTTGAAATCTCAAAATTTTGCATTATACAAGACTTAAAATCATAAAGAATTGATTCACAAGACCCCATATATATATATATCATCAACATAAAGGCAGACCACTAAAAAGGCACTATCACGATGATGTTTCAAATAAAGGGTAGGCTCATTACTACTCCTTTTAAAAGAATTTTCATAAAAATAGAAGTCAATTTTATGGTACCATGTACATGGGACTTGTTTAAGACCATATAAAGCCTTTTTTAACCTATAGACTTTTTTTTCCTCACCATTAACAACAAAGCCTTCTAGTTGAGAAAAAAATACTTCCTTTTTCAATTCATCATTTAAAAAGTTTGATTTAACGTTAAATTAAAATACAAGTCGTTTAAGTTAAGCACCTAAAGCTAGAAAGGTTCTCATCATTTCAAAGCGAGCTTAGGGAGAGAATGTTTCATTAAAATCAATACCTTTCTATTGAGCATAGCCTTTAGCCACTAACGACGCCTGCTTCTATACACTTCCATCAGTATTATACTTTGTTCTGTACACCCACTTGAGTCCAATTGCATTCTTGCCTTGTGGAAGATGAACTAACTCCCAAGTATCATTCTTCTTGATGCAATTCATTTTTTCAATCATTGCATTTTGCCAAACTTGCTCTTTTTCAGCATTTGTGTAGAACATAGGATCTGAAACAAAGAGAGCAAAGTTATAAGAATCATAAATTTCTCTCAAAGATCAAAAATTTCGAGGAGATATTTCATTTAAAGAGTTGGAGGGTGAATTTTCTGGTGAAGAAGCAATTCTATCTGCACTGGATGGTGAGGAATGAGGAGTTTGTGAGTCGTGACCACTAGGTGAGGACAACTCTAAACCTGCTGGTTCTGGTTCTGAAGTTGCTGCATCAACACTAATTGACAAAGGAAAACGTTTTTCATCTTCTTTGTTACTCCAGTTCCATCTCGCTTCTTCATTAAATATAATAGCTCTACTAATAATTATCTTGCCATTAATTGGATTATGCATCCTATAAGCTTTGGATTGCACACTATAGGCAACAAAGATACATTTTTCAAATTTTTCATCAAGTTTTTGACGAGATGATTAGACCAAAGCATGGGCTATACACCAAAAACTTTTAAGTGGCTTACCCAGGTCTTCATATCTCTCCATGCTTTATATGGTGTAATGTTTGGTATTGCTTTTGTAGGAGACAAATTAAGGAGATACACTACTATTACCACTGCGCCTGCCTAAAACTGATTTGGAAGCTCTCTTTCCTTCATGATTCTTCTAGCCATTTCTACTACAGTTTGATTCTTTCATTCAGCAATGTCATTTGGTCAAGTGTATATGGTGAAGTGAGCTCCCTGTGAATACCATTTTCCTAAAAAATGAAAAATTCATTAAAACAAAATTCGTCTCCTCTATCTGTACACAAAACCTTTATGCAATAATCACTTTGCTTATCTACTAAAGATTTAAATTTCTTGAAATTTTCAAACACCTCATATTTCAATTTCAAGAAATAAACCAACTCATTCTACTATAATCATCAGCAAACAACAAAAAATAACGACTCCCATTTTGAGACCAGTATTCATTAGCCCACACAAATCTGCATGCACTAGTTCAAGACATTGAGAAGCTCTCGAGGATTTCCCTACAAGAAATGATTTTTCACTTTGTTTTCATAAAACAAAGCCTTCACAAAAATCAATAGCATCAATGTTTGGCAACCCAAGAACCATATCCTTCTCATGCAATAATTTCAACCCTTTAAGATGCAAATGACCATAATGGCAATGTCATAAATTAGAACCATTAATTCCTTTAGCAACAAAAGCATTCTCCTCAACAGAAGAAACATCAAGTGGGAACATTCTAATTTTAGCCATTCTGATTTTGACAAGGTTTTGACCAAACTTTTTGTTATGTATAACACAAAAACTATCATAAAAAATAATTCTCAATCCACTCTCCATTAATTTACCCACACTTAACAGATTTTGATTCAAATTAGGCACATACGGAACATCATGGATTAGTTTTATTTTACCGTGGTTAACATGAATAGCAACAATAACTCTACCTTCACTTCGAAGTATTGCGTTATCTCCAAGTCGAATATTAGATTTTTGTGATAAATCCAGTTCCTTGAACAATAATCAAGAACCTATCATATGATTGGAACACCTACTATCAACAAACCAAATATCATCAAAAGGAATGTCAGCGTCATAAGATTGTGCCATAAATAATGTTTCTTCCTCTTCTGTCTTTGTAAAGCCAACTTGCTTTTGCTCATCTCTCTGCTTTGCCCAACAGTTTGCTTTTTTGTGCCTAAATTTTTTACAACGATGGAACTAAATTGAGCTTATCTGAAAATTTGATTGCTTCGGTTCATCAGATCAACTGCGGCCTCTGCCATCACCACGACCTCTACCTCTAACTCTACCTCAGCCTATGCCACGAAATCTGCCTTTATTGTTTCCTCTACCATTGGAATTTGAGGCTTTAGAAGACTCGCCCTTCATTTGAAATGCTTGTTCTTAATGCTTGTCTTGGAACTAATTCATCCTATCTTTATGAGCTTGCAAATAACTCTTTAGTTCATCAAAAGAATATTTAGACATATGATGAGCCTCCTCAATTAAAGCAACAACAAAATTAAATCGAGGAGTAAGAGTTCTCAAAATTTTTGCAACTACTATTTCATCAGTAATTTTTCCCCATAAGACCTTATTGTATTAACTACAGAACTAGCTCTAGACAAGTAATCCTATACATACTCACTTTTTTTGCATCCGAAGATTCTGAAACTCATAACGAAGAGATTGGAGTTTTATAAAGATTAACTTGTCAGAGCCTTGAAACTCAATCTTCAAAATCTGCTATGCCTCTTTATAAGTTACTATTGATGTGATTCTGGAGAAGAGGTTGTCATGCAATGCTTGTTGAAGAAAAAAAGAGAGCTTTTGCATCACACTTCTTGTTTTCCTTCAATCGTTGCGCATATGTGTTTGGACGCAAATCCATCCTCAACCAAATCTCGTAAATCTTGAGATCAGAAGAGGGTCTTCATCTTGATGGAGCAAAACTCATATTTATCCACATTAAAAACGGGAATCAAAGGATGGGAGGTCGTTAAAACATCTGAGGTTACTAGTGAGACTCCATTAGTATGGTCAAACAATGAGAGATGAGTGGGGTCATTGTTCAGCGGAAGCACTAGTTCACAATCAAAGCAAAAATCAGTTGCTATACACTAAGGATGAATGCCTTATTCATGATCAAACCTAGGAGATGAAGAGAAAAACAAAAGGAATAAGTTGCGGTGCTCTTTGTCTTTTACACAAGCTCTGATACCAAAATTGTTGGTGAAAAGGAAAGCTTTATTTGACTAACTGAATTAAATAATGAAGAATAAGACAAAAGTGGCTGCAGCCTTTCTTATATACATAATGTGAAAAAGACTTATATATAAATAGGCATACATCACAAACTAAAAAAACAAAAAATAGCTAAAATATTGCAACAGAAAAATAGATAGTGGGAATATGGCCCACCTTCTGACTTATTCTATAAACTAATAATATCTTACAAATGAAACAATTATTCCTAAAGTAAAGGAAATAGTTTCCACGTGCTTTGAAGTATTAGTCAACACAAATTTGGCATATTTGTTGTTGTATCACCTTGTCATTCTCATGAGGTACAGACAACCTGCAATCATTTTTTGTATTGCTTCCATCAATATATGACCAGAGTTATAAAAACATAAGGAGCATCTAATCATAGTGACTAAAAAAATTAAGGTTTGATTAACTAAATCTGGTTTAATCAAATCCAATATTATTATTTTATATCTAAACGTAAAAAAACGTGAAGAAGTATATTAAATTGTATATAATGGAAATATTGAGCAATCGATCATATATAAATATAAATGGTATTTTAGATATTGATATAATTAATACTAAAAAATAACTTGTAATTAAGCTGTTATTCTAAGTCTCATATAAGATCATGACCTGAAATTCCTTTATAGATTTAATGTTGAAGGATTAACCATATAAATGTAAAGGATGTTTTGATAAGTTGCATGAATAAGAAACAATTGAGTGGTTAAGGTTTTTCCGAGTCTATAAGGCCACGAGTCTTAACAGGGTGAATCAAATTATTGGCTTTTTTTAATTTCTCTAAACATTGGGTTTTCCATTCCCTTATAATGAAGCTAAAATTAACAAGTGAAACCTAGGCAGTTACATTAATATTATTTCCTTGATTGCTTAAAGGAGTTTGGTGGTTTCATGGGTCACAATAATTGCATACTACTGCATAAAAAGGATAATCACTAGATTGGCAAGATAGAGATCATTATTGGGAAATTGGAGCGGGTTTTGATCCTGTGTGTAGTAAAATAATTGTGAAAAATATTTTGTATTTGATTTCTCAAAGTTAAGTTCACTTGATTTCTATAATATGATTAACACATAAAATAAATAAAGTATGAATGTTAATTCGCATCTTATTGTGAGCTTGATCATTTTCTTATCGTTTCTCTCGAACCGTTTCTAAAACTAGCTTATCTCAATCATTTTAGTCTGATCTATAATGATATCTACAGAACAAATAGAGAGAACTTCACAATTATTATGGAGAGAATTAGACAAAGAGTGCTAACTCATTTAGGGTCTTCAGATTGTATAGACTTCAAAATTTTTAGAAGTAAAAAGTATGATGAAAATTAGAAAAGAATTACATAGCATTTCACTGGCATTTGAAGCTAGAGTCTTTCATCAGTTGTTACTCTTCTTTTTGTGCAAGTAAAATGAGAATCAAATAAACTTTAAACTTCAACATATATTCTAGCTCTTGAAAAATTAAAGGAGAAAACCTTTAGCAAAAATCCCCTTATCTCTCTCTTTCTTAATTCTTTGGGTATGTCTATTTGTTTATTCTTTGATTCTTTGCTTTAATTAGAAAAAAAACGTCTCCCTTTAATAAATGAATATGCTTTATTAACTCTTTTATATGTAATTTTGGAGAGGCATAAATGTAGAAAAATCAGCCATAATCTCATTAAGAGTTCAACATAATACTTTTTCAATTTTTCAATAAAATACTATAGTAAATAGTCTACATGATAATTAGGAAATAAATTGATTAAGGAAAATTTTATTGGGAGTCTATGCAAATCTTTTTGTTCTATAATGAAGGAGTCAATTATGGGTTGATCAAGTATATAATTCATCAATTTTTCTCTCTTTTATTTCCTTATGTGTAATTGATTTGGTTCCTAAAATATTGGTAATGTATATAAACTTATAATTTATAATTAGAGTTACATAAATCAAATATATATCAAAATTATGATCTAGCAATATATTATGACTACTAAATATTATGAATGTCAAGGTAGTTTAACTAATAATTTTGTACATAGTTATAATATACAACTTATTCATTTTGTCATTCAATGCTTAAATAGGATATATAGTATAAAATTAGTATATGCTCTACATAAAATTCAATCATGTTCACTTGTGTAAATTAGTAATTGACATATTGTTTTTATTTAAAACTAATATTTTTCAAATCTCAATCTCCAACTAAAAAATCCACAATAATTATTAATAAAGAATAATAGAACATTTTTTTCATAATTATTTTATAGTGATGGTTCTTTTATTAGATTATTAAACTATTTTCTTATATTCCATATTATACTTAAGTATACTAATTGAGTTATTCTAAGTAGAATAAGAAATAAGTAAGATCGAAAGATAATAATTTTTATATGAGATATTTTGGTAATATGTAAGGATTAATTATGCAACTATAACAACGAAGACACTTACAAACTTATAAGTAATGTTTTATTCGAAATTTTTATTAGTAGGCCAGTTTAGTAAACTCATTCTTTAATAAACATTCACTTTTTAGTTTAACTATCTATGTATTTTTAGTTTATAAGATCAACAAATTTTCTTTGTAACAGAGAAATATATATGTATTAGTTTTACTGTTATGTAAATATTATGTCTTTATGGAAATAGCTTAAGAACAATATTAAAAAAACTAAATGTGATTTGATTTCATAATTATAATACATTATGATTTTAATTACACCATAATTATTTTTTAAAAATTAAAATTTAACGTAAAATATAAAATATAATTGATAAGATAAATAAAGATAAAAATGTATTTATTAAAAACAATAGGTTATAGACAATAACTGCAAGAAGGATAGGAATAAAGCGAAAGAAGGAAACGAGGCGTCGACGAAAAGCAAAAATGCAAAACGACGCCCAGCTCTCAACAGCGGACTTAAAACTAACACATCCTCCAATTTTGTGAAGAAATCAACAATAACATGAACATCAACCCCTAGAGGAAGGCTTATGAGCTCACTCATAACGTGTCAACCGTGAGAGTTGAGGGCCAGGAGTTTAATTTGCCAAGAATAGAGGAAATGAAACTGCCTCCGCTGAAGGAACTAGTGCATCACAGATGGAGAAAGTTGAACTTATGGAATCACTTAAGGTCCTGAAGCGACTTCACTTCTTTTTGATGTTACCAGTAGAAGCATATTGGTGCTTTCCATAATATCTTCCATTTCATTTTCTTTCTTTTGCTTTTGTACTGGCTTTCCAGGAGGAACTTCACATTCAATTTTGTCGTCATATATATTACCTAGGCTAAGCCACACACACACACACACACACAGATTTTGAGACCTTGAAGCAAGCTAAGCGTTTTAAAGACACACGTTAAGCAGAAATGTTAAACTTTCCCTACAAAGTTTCACGATTGATACGTGATTTACTAACTCCTACTGAAAATGAAGTTGAGTGTATGGTGACACCAAGATTAATATCATGATATTCTGTTAGTTGACCTGTAGGGAAACATTAAACATCATTTTCCCGGTTGTTTAAATAAAGTATGTCCTTTGACTGCTAAAAAGATCAGCTAGCATTATTCACACGATATTTGACATAAAGTTCGGAAGGCAAATTCCAGTAAACTTCTTAAAATATCTACGGAGGTCGGACAAACGTTTAGAAACCATCGTACTATTAAATAAAAATCCATTTTCAAGTACTAGTGCGGGAAAAAATACAATCATCTCTTCAAAAACCTTTTTCCAACAAATAAGGAGGACATTCCTCAAGTAATAACTCACAAAATTTTAACTAAATCAAGCTGGAAACATTCAAGATGGGCCACTTTGGGCCTTGTTAAGGATGACTCCCTCGTATTTGACCTGGAACCACTTCATTGCATCCTCCTTCGTTACTCTTTGATGGATTCCAACTCGGGACTTGCACCTGCGGCGACGACCCACACGATAACCTGGGCGCTCTAGAACAACATAGAAATCCATACCATAGATACCAGTTGATGGGTCATATCTGGCAAGAGATTTAAATGTTAAAGGCTGTTCCATAATTTGATAGTCATAATAACAACTATCAAACACAAGTATGGCGACCCTTATAACAGCAAGAAAAACTTTGATGAAGAGGAGTATTATGGAATGCACAAAAATGTCACATAAACTGCATTTCCCAAGGATGATTATGATTAGGTCCCATCTCTAAACTTTGTGCCCCTCCAGTATTATCTTAAAACCACCAAGAATCTGCACTTGAAACAAAACCAAGCACACTGCCATATGGTCGTGGAATCACTACAGAGGTAACAGAAGTCTTTAGCAACAGTTCTCAATCTTACTTGGGACCATCTCAACTCTAATAAACCAGTTGAGAAATCAAAGGCATGATACATAGGAGACCGTCAGCATAAGTTTATCAAACTTGAGAAGTTTGACAGGCCAGTGCTTGACTAAGAAATAGTAAAAAAACAAACTATGACAAAGACTTGATGCAAAAGATATAAAAAGAAACAACATTTTCTACTCAAACATCCATGCTTAGCAGTAGACTCTGTTGACTTGCATTTAACAACAAGCGCAAAAATGTTTTTCCAAATTGTTAGTTGAACTTAAGCCAGAAACTGCTATTAAATCATTTGAACATTATCATTGAAAACACAATAACAAACTCCTATCCAAGCCAATCCATAAGAAATCGGAGTATACAACAAAGTGTGAAAGGACTCACTTGATGCCGAGATCAATGTGCTCCTGAATACCAAACCCAAAGCATCCAGTTTCACTGAAGTTCCTCCTCAAGAGCTCGTACTCTTTAACCTTCAAACCACTCTCCAGTAATTGCATAGCCTTCTCACCCCTCACAGTCACGTAACAAGCTATCTTCTCATTACGCCTAATACCAAAGGACCTCACAGTGTACCTAGCTGCTCAAATCCAAATAATAAACAAACCCATATAGAAACAATTTTAAAAGTGAAAATCGCAATCATACCCTTGGAGAAGACTGGGGTCTGACCGCTGAGTTGCTCCAGCACCTAGTAGCAAAACCAAATCAGATCCAACACAAACAAAACCAAGAAGGAAACAATTAAACAGATGAGTAAAGTCGAAACCTTGGCGGCACGAGTGAGACGATCTCCGCTTTCTCCGACGGAGATGTTGAGAACGAGCTTCTGGACTTTGATTTCTCTCATTGGGTTGGACAGCTTCTTCTCGGAAGCCTGAGGAAACATAAAGATACGTTCACATTCAGTACAAACAAACATATACAACACAGGAGAGAGTTGAGAGACGGGGTAAAAACCATGGTCGCGGGATGGAAGGATGGAAAATTGGAGGGTTGTGTTGTCGAAAGAGTGGTGGCCTTTGTATTTAAGAGAAATGATTTGAGTAAGGGTTAGGGTTTCGTATGATATTCCGTTCCGTGGAAAGACAATATCGCCCTTTCTGAATTAGGAGGACATTTCAACGTGGTTTGCTTTCTTTTTCTTTTTTTTTTTTTTTACCTATGAGCTATTTTAGGAGAATCCTAATTATAAGAAGGCGCCTTTAAACTATTTATATCTAGATTAATTCTCGTTTGCATTGGGTCAATTTATAAGGGATAAAATGCTAGTCAAATAGATTTATCTATTCTTCTTTTACCAAATGGATTGTATGATTTTCATAATTTTATGTTTTATAAGAGTACAATTCAACAAAGAAGATACTTCTCGATGGAATGTAATTATCAATGAAAATATGTAGAAAAGAAGCATCTTTGTTGAATTACTCCCTCACTCACAGGGACTAATTAGCTATAAGTTTCACAACTCGTTCGGCACACAAATTTAACATTAAATTCTTATAACAAAAACGAATATGGTATAAAAAAGTAAGAATCGTTTATATGAAAATTTCTACCTTGTTAACTGTTACGTATCAAACTGATTAATAAAATAAGGATCATGATAATATGAAAGTTTGCGATGAAAACTAACAAATTGAATTTGACAAATAATAAAAGTAAATTATCGATGAAACTAATATTAGTTTATAGTTGCATTCACTATTAAGGCTATGATTGATCGTAGATACCAAATAAATCATTTTATGATCAACCAAGTTTTTTTTCTCTCTCTCTCTCTTCTCGTTTCCATGCCCATTTTCCTTAAGCCTCTGGGAATCTCGACTGAGGTATCTTGTTCCTCAACTGAGCAATAGGCATAACAGGGGAATGACTAAGGATCGTGTGCAACTCTTGTTCAGACTCCCTGTACAGGACCGTTAGCAGGAAAGAAGATGCATGAGTTCAGCAAAATGTTCCTAGACTGTCGTAGAGTATTTGTCCATTATACGTCTTCTCCGATGTCTTTCTCAAGCTTCCTGACAAGTCTACTGTAGTCATCAGTCTTTTGCGAGCCGTTAGTACTCAGCTTATTTTTCTGATGCTACTACCAGGATAAGGCAAGGCCATTAGTCAAAGCTAGCAGATTCTTCTTTGTCTATAACGTGTTTTATCAACCATTCACAAAAGCCTCTCTCACTAAAATCTCTCCATAACCTATGCAGTAACCTCTTGTACTTGCTTGCCTCTTAGATTAATTCTTTGCGTATGCTTTGACAAGCATAGTTAACTTTTACAACTGCTTCTTATTGAACCGCTGCGTATTCTGGTGCAGGATTCACCAAAATTCTTTTAGTGAGTATCTGTACAAACTCATATTAGTCAATCGTCTTTTTTTTTAACTTTTGCATTTCTGATGCTCTCTTCGGTTTGCAAATAAGTGTGTCTTGGTTAGCTTCTGTGTTTGCTGTATCGATTTTTATTTATTTTATTTATTTTTATTTTTGGTTTATTAAAGTTATTTATTTACTTATTATTTGTTTCTCTGCGAAAACCCTAGTGCTTTTTAGGATAGTAACTACAAATAGTGTGGGGACCGGGAGTCAAGAGGGATGGCTTTTAATCGCATAAATGTGTTACAAGCTAGCTTTTCGATGCATGCAGCATGCAAGAATAAAAAAGGTGATGACATACTAAGAATATGTTCGTGGAACATTGGGAATCTCACGGGGAAGTCTTTAGAATTAGTAGAGATTTTAGACAAATACCAGATACAAATAGCCTGCATTCAGGAGACTAAGTGGTCGAGAGCTAAAGCAAAGAAGATAGGGGGGATTCAAACTATGATACTCAGGAGGTCCACGGAGGCAGAATGGGGTAGGCATTCTAGTGGGCAAGGAACTTATCAACCAAGTGGTGGGGATCACAAGGATTAGAGATAGAATTATAGTGGCAAAATTAATTATTAGCAACAGTGTTCTCAATTTAGTTTGTGCATATGCACCTCAAGCTAGTTTAGACGAACAACAAAAATGTCTATTCTGGGCGGTGCTAGATGCAGTAATTCAATATATCCCTAATAAGGAGCAGGTTATCTTAGGAGGTTATTTTAATATGCATATAGGGGTTGTTTCAGACGATTATATAGGGACTCATGGGGTCTTCGGGTACGGCACTAGAAATGAAAGTGGAAATGCCTTATTGGACATGATCGTAGCATTTAAGTTAGTGATAGCTAATTCCTTTTTTAAGAAAAACGAAGCGCACTTAGTGATGTTTCAAAGTAGCACAACCAAGAAGCAAATTGATTATTTCCTTGTCAGGAAGAGAGCCAGAGCATGGTGTAAGGATTAGAAAGTGATTCCGGTCGCTTGCTTAGCAACACAACATAAATTGTTGGCTTTGGATCTTACAATTAAGGGATGGAAGTCACATCAATTTACTAAGTGATGTCATAAAATTAGATGGTGGGATCTAAAAGGGGACAACGTTGAACAATTTATAAATCAAATCTGGTATGAAGCCGCATGGTCTATAAGAAGGGATGCTAATCTGATGTGGGAGGGAGTAGCACGCGTAATAAGAGAAACCACCACAAAACTCCTAGGAGTCTTTAAAGGGAAGAGGGGTGGGTGGATGGAATCTTGGTGGTGGTCAAAAGAGGTTCAGGGGATGGTGAAGGAGAAAAAGAGAGCATGCAGAGACCTATTAGCTAGTACAACAGAGGCGGAGCGGGAAACTAATAGAGTAAGGTACAAATTGGCCAAGAATAGGGCAAAGAAGACAATTTGAGTGGCTAAAGGAGAAGCATACGAGACCATGTACAGGAATTTGGATGCATACAGGGGAGCAAAAAAAATTTTCAAGTTGGAACGAGATAGGGCATGTAAGATGAAGGATTTCAACCAAGTCTGCTGTATATGAGATGAAGAAGGACAGGTACTCACGGAAGCTCATTCCATCAAGAGTAGATGGCAAAGATACTTTTTTGGCCTATATAATGAAGGCATATTAGACAACATAGAGTTAGGCAAACCCTCTGTGTCAGAACATTTCCATAACTGGTCCTAATATGAAAGGGTCACAAGGGGTGAAATTACAAAGGTTTTAAGGGAGATGGGAAGTGGAAGGGCAGTAGGGCCGAATGAGATCTCAATAGAGGTATGAAAGAGATTAGGAGTTGTCGGTATTAAGTGGTTGGTGCAACTTTTTAATGTGACCCTAGAATAAGCCAAAATGCCAGATGAATGGAGATTGAGTAGGTTGATCCCATTATACAAGGCAAAAGGGGACACCCAACATTGTCACAACTATAGAGGCATCAAACTAATAAGTCACACCATGAAGCTGTGGGAGAAGGTAATTGAAAAGAGAGTTTGGAGAGTAGCTTCTATATCTACCAACCAATTTGGATTTATACCTGGTAAGTCCATGACAGAAATGATACATCTCCTCCGTAGGCTAATGGAATGCTACAGGGAGCGACAAAGGAATTTACATATAGTTTTTATTGATTTGGAAAAAGCATATGACAGGGTTCCTAGAGAAATCTTATGGAAGTGTTTGGAGGCAAAGGGAATCCCTATGACATATATATGAGTAATTAGAGATATGTATGAAGGAGCAATGGCTAGCATAAGGATGATAGGAGGCGACACGAAAATGTTTTCTATTGGAATTGGACTACACTAAGGTTTCGTCGTCCTTTCCTGTTCGCATTAGTTTTAGATGAGCTTACCAAACATATTCAAAGAGAGGTACCTTGGTGTATGTTATTTGTTGACGATATTGTCATCGTGGATGAGATGAGGGAGGGGGTCGATTCCAAGTTAGAATGCTGGAGAGAAATGTTAGAGTCGAAAGGTTTTAAAATGAGCAGGACCAAGATGGAGTATTTAGAATGTAACTTTTCGGGAAGCCAAATGGTCTATGAGGCGACAGTAACAATTGGTACTAACGTCATTCCACAAAAATTGAGTTTTAAATACCTTGGGTCCATTATTCAAAGTGATGGTAATATAGATGCCGATATAATCCATCGTATCAAATCCGACTGGGTCAGATGGCGAAGCGCATCAAGGGTCTTATATGATAAAAAGATTTCATTAAGGCTTAAAGGGAAATTTTATAGAATGGTGATTTGGCCTACTATGCTATATGGGCGGAATATTGGCCCACCAAATGTCAACATACAAGATAGTTGTTATTAGTAGAGATGCGTATGCTTCGGTGGATGTGTGACATTACCAGAAGAGATAAGGTCCATAATCGTGTAGTGAGAGACAGACTACAAGTGGTTAGTATTGCCAACAAGTTGAGAGAGACCAGGCTTAGGTAGTTTGGGCATATGAGTAGGAGGCACCCTGATGCTCCAGTGCGATGCTGTGAGTTTATAACTATTAGTGACTACAAGAGAAGAAAAGGGAGGCCATACAAGAACTGGAGGGAGGTGATTAAGAGAGATATGACAGAGTTAGCCCTTATTGAGGAATTGGACAAAAATAGAAAATTCTAGCGTGCTAGAATATAGGTAAAAGATATCCTTTAAAGTTGTACCAAAACAGTCGAGTAAGTTATCGAGAATCTTTTATTGTAAAGCTCGCACGATGTTTTTATTACTTAGGAAATCCAACCCCAGTGTCCAATCTATTTATTCTAGTTACAAATCATGGACAAGTCTTTCTATCTTTGCGAGTCATGGACAAGTCCTTCGATCATAATACTTGGCTTCTCAGTTTGGGTGTATAGGGAAAGGTCCCGCGAGGCCATTTGATACCGTAGGGTTGTCATACTCACAGGGCTACTGAGCAAAGACACCTAACACAACTAGAGACATGAAGAGTCATACTTTGCAACGTTTTAGGTATTAGCAGATCTGAGCACCATATCAGGTATCTTCTTTAGTTCTATCTTATTTTATTTATGTTTTTATTTATTTAATTTTTTTCTTCTAATCTTTTAGCTTATCAATTTCATATTTATGCTTTTAACCTGCATCACTTTTTCGTTATCACATTTTCATATGAGTCTACTGAAAATAGCCTCTCTACTTTATAGGGATAAGGCTACGTACTATCAGACCTCCCCAAACCCCGCTTCAATGCAGAATTTCAGACTGGGTGATGATGATGATGATGACTTAACACATATTTTTCCTTACAATTAGTTAATTATAAATACATAATTCAATTAATCCTTATTGTTTTTTATTAAAAAAGTGCAAATTGTATTAACAAAAAATAATGTTACAAAGCAAAAGATGTTTAAGGGTATACCCGTATTCAAAAACAACATATGAGAACTACCAGCAATCGAATATTAAATTGGATACATTGGTTAGAAAATTCAGAGGAGTGAGATAATATGCCAGTAGGTATAAGGTTGTTTAGAAAGTTTAGCTTCCTGAATCCATTATTGACTTCTGTGATTAATGTTCCTATAGTTTTGTTCTTAGCCTAAAGTTTTCTCAATTTTCTTTCCTTCTAGAAGATTGCATACTAAGGGACCTCAGGAGTCTTCAATATAAGTAAGTTGATAATGAGTTTGCTCGACAATTGATGAATAGGTTGGTCCTTTTTAAAAAAATCAGAGCTGAGTGAGTTGGGGGATGGGGTAGTGAGGCTGTAGATATCTGAGAGTGTCAGGAAAGTGTTAGGAGTTCCCACTAATGAAGGAGCTAAGTTTGGTAGAGATGGGGAAGGGTAGGAGGTTAAAAAACAAATTTAACCTTATATACAATCCAACTTTTAATTAAATAATATATTTAAGAAAGCAAGACAACACAATGTCTATAGTTGCATTTAATTTAGTTAAACACCCTTTTTAAGAGCAAATAATTCTTAACATAGGAAATTATAAACTCCTAGACGTTACAAAGATTAAAGGGACTAAATGTCTACATATTCAATATTTAATCTAGTAATTGATTATTTCAATCAATAAACAAATCACACTCATTAGAAATCAACTGAAACAATCATAATGCATAATTATCGTTGAAGAATTCAATACTTGAATAAACAAAACAATTTGCATTAAGACCCAATTATCTCTTTATTTGCAAAATTCCAAGCGACCAAGATAAAGAAACTTAAACACTAAAGGCTATAGCTGTTACCAATATCCATTGAAGAAATAAAGGTATAAAAACTAATGATAAAGTTGGACAAAATAAAATAAAACAACAAAATAAAATAAAAATTGGTTCCATCAATCCACTTCTTAAGAAATAAAAAAGTGTGCATACCTTAATATTTAAACTAATCAAGATTAAAGTAACAATATAAATTATAATCATAATTAAACTTCATAAGGAAATATGCATAAAGGTAAAGTAAGGCAATCTCTTCCTAAAACATGTATGAAATTTTGGTGAACTTCCTCATAAGTATTACTCATACCACTCGTGTTTAACATTTTGGTGTTTTGCTCAAGTTCTTATAATGTAAATACTCCACCATATCTTTACTTAAACATCAAATCTCCACTACTTAAAGTATACATATGCATAAATAAAAAACGACTTCTATTATGTATGTTAAGGTGAGGAATAATGGATACAAGAAGTTGAAACTATAAAATTAGTAAAGTATTTTAAAAAAGTAGGAAAAACAATATAGATCAAACCATGAAAGTTATCTCACTCGAAAGAATTCAACCATGACCTTTTTTAAAAGAAGATGGAACATAAATGCCTTATTTACTTGCTGCCATTGTCTGAATTTATTAATTAAAGCTGGATGATATAAAGCTAACCTTAATGACAATTCAATTAGTAGATCAGTCGATAAAGAAACCATTTTGGGGTTGTGGAAGATATTCTGATAAAGGTTGACAAATTTGTTACTCCTATTGACTTTGTAATTCTTGATATTGCACAGACAAACAGTGTCCACCATTTTGGGATGTCAATTCATAAACACTAGGTGGGAACTCATTAATGTTAATGATGGAATCTTAATTCTATGTATTAGTTATGAAAATGTTGAATTCAACATGAATAGGAAATTAAAAAGCAAGGTTGAGTGAAACATTTGTATGAAAGTTGTTGTGGTGGAGTTATTAACTGTAGTTTTTGCATGTGACAAGTTTCATTCTTACTTACTAGGTTCGAAGGTTATTATGTTTACAAATCCTTCTTTTTTCCAAGAAGGATGTACGCCCCGATTGGAGTTCATCGGTATGCGAAATCTTGGAGATTTCCGACATATAACCTTTTAAGTGTGAAAAATCGAGTCCATTGGATGGATATGACCATAGTGGTCGAATTAAATGTGTTCTAATGCCTTAGAGGTGATCAAACATGATTTATAGACTTATTGGACACTTAGAAAGCTTAATTGGAAAAGTTGATGCATATAAGGGCCTATTTGTAAATTGTTAAAAGTTAAAGGACTTAAATGAAAATTTTCAATTCTTGGAGTACCAATATGTAATTTTATAAATTTATGGGGCTTAATTATAATTTTTAAAAGTTCAAGGACCAACATGAAAATAAAAGTTTGGGTCATTCTCAAATTTTGGGCTTAATTGCAAATTTAGGAAAAGTTTGGAGGGTATAATGGTAATTTCACATAACTAAGGGCAATAAGGTAAATTCATCATATTTGGTCAAAGAAGAGTCAAATTCTAGACCTTTTTCATGATTGTGGCCATGCAACCCCTTTATTTGGCATTAAAACACTTAGTTTTAATTAAAACAAATGAGAAGAAGGGAGAAAAGAGTAGGAGAAGAGCAAGTTTTGGCCATCACTCAATTTTCACCAAGTTTTTGATTCATCAACACAAACCAAGGTGTTCTAAGCTAATTTGGGGTCAAGGAACTCAAATCTATCATTATATTTGAGAAATTCTCAAAGGATTTGAAGATACCCCACCAAAGGAAAGTATAGGTAAATTTTGTCTTATCTCTCTCTACATTAGGATTTTGAATTTGGTGTTAAGATATGTTGTTCTCCATACTTGAATATGCATGAATCACGATTTAGGTGAATGAAATGTGTCATAGAGAGGGTTTAAGTCAAAACCGAAAATGCCCCCTTTTTGGTGAAAGTTGTAAATTTTTGGATACCTTTTGAAATCGATGATTTAAATGAATTCTATGGTGTTAATTGTGCATGTATAATGTGAATTGATGATGAAGACTGAAGAAGATGTATGTTGGTTAAGGTTGGGCCGAAATGAAGAAGAAAAAGTGGATTAATGTAATGAGTTGTGTAATTAATAAATGTAGCTTAAATGAAGGGAGTTGGTTTGAATGGAGTGGTGGAATGTGTAATTGAGTGGAAGTGTTACTATATGACGTGATAGGAGCATGAATTATTATAATAAAGTATTGAAAATGTGGCTTGAAAGTTACGCACATTAGGTGTTTGATAAAATGCCTAAGTCAACTTGGCTTAGGGTTTAAGGATTTTGATGGTGTGCATTGGAAAGAGGCTTTCATGTTTACTTGAAGTAAACTTGAATTGTTACTTAGATTGATGAGTAATGACCTAATGTGCATGGATAAAGATGTGCTTAAGTATGTTTCGAAATGAGCAAGTATTGGGTTAAAGGCATTAAATGCCTTAGAAAATGCAAAAGAGAAGCTAATGTGAATGGTAAGGAAGTAACCATGTGAGAAGCTTAATGGTCGAATCCTATAGCTTAAAGGGAATGATATTGTGTTTTACACACTTATATGATGGTGTATAACTATAAAAAAAATTTATGTTTAAGTTGTAATTTCATTGTATGTTTTTTTATGTATAAAGGCCGGGGAGCTAGGAATCAAGGAGCTCGTACCGAGAATTTTTCAAGGCAAGGTAGTGCACATCTTCTTTTAAGGTGAGTTGGAAAAACCATATTTATCATATGAGATTAGATCACCCTAAGACATGTATGATGACTTGTATGTGAATTTTGAACCTAGGTAATGCTTAGTAAAATTGAATCTCAAATGGATACTAATATGTTTATGTATTTATGAAATGACATTGTTTTGAACAACTATGCATTTGAAGGACAAAAATTGGCTTTTATTTCATGAGATAATGTTTTGGAAATTTTCATATGCATAACCAAGTTATATATACTGTATGCATGTATTCTCTTTTGGCTTAGGGCCTTGGCACAATTCCATTTTATTGGTTGGACCGATAAATAAAGGCATGGTGCCTTACTTGATTTTAGTATTCAACGTTTGTATATGATTTTTTTATGATTGATGAGGAAATAATTGGCCAATCGTGTGCTGGGCACAACTAATTTAGCGACCCTCGTACCCTTAATGCTGGTACATAAAAGTTGAGTCCCCGTATCGACACCTTTCTATAGGACTTGCGGGTGATTCCACACTTAAGGTCTAGACACCGACGAGGTCATCACCTAGGGTCATGAGGACTCACCATGAATGAAGTCGAGCCAACACCAAGGATCGGTGGGTGTGCGTGCTAGTTTGGTCGACTACACATGATTGTTTTGGCTTACCCTGATATTTATTTTCCTGACGAGATTTGTTTATACATGTGATGTTTTTATGCTTTATGTATTGGAACTGGAACCTATGTTCACTGGATGAGTGAATTAATAGGCTAGGCCTATATGGTTCCTAACCAATATACATTGAGTCATAGACTAGGCCTATGTGTTTCTATATATTGTATGTTCACCTTATAGGTTATCTATACCATCTTGGTGTATATCGAGTTCTATTCGTGACATATATTTTTTCCTACTCACTGAGTACATTGTGTACTCACCCCCCTCCACTTCCCAACCATGCAAGTTAATTTGGTGAGTTTGAAGTTCTGAGTGGATCGTGTGGTCTTTTGACATTTTCGGGATATTACCGTACGTGGGTAGTCTATGTTTTGTACTTGTTGTGTAGTAGCTCATGATTATGTTGATATGCTTTTATAATTTCGTAAATTAACTCTTATCTGTCTTGTGGTTGATAAATGACTTTATGTATGAACATTTTGTATTGTCGTTGAGTTTGATATTTAGTTAGCCTTACATAGTCGGGTTAAGGGTACCGTGAGTATCCTTAGCCCGGGTATACAGTGGTTATCATGTGCCCGATATGGTTCTAGGTCGTGACATAATTAGTTCCAGTATTGAGAGAGAAACATTACAATGCCTAGGACTAAGCATGATTACATTACCAAAGTGAGGGATTACATGGTACAGAGAGAATGGCCCTAACCTTTATAATTTGATGGAGTGAATGAACTTAACCTTTATAATTTGATTCTCTAAACCAAAATTGTGTTCTTATTTTTGTGACATTTTGAAAAGTGTTTGCAAGCCTTTAAATAATGAATTTTTGCATTTTCAATCTCTCATTATTTGGTTTACTCAAACAAAAGTCAATTTGAATTACAAGGTGACTAACTAATCCTCAAGGAAATGATACCTTGCTATACTATTTTATACAAGTCATATACTTGCAATATAATAACTTCAATTAATTTTAAAACTTTGAGCTAAACACGGAGCTATCATTTAGCCATGTAGATATTTACTGCAAGTTCATTAAGGATTTCTCAAAGATAGCCTCTCCTTTATACAAGTTGTTACAATAAGATGTCCTTTTTGTGCAAGTTCATTAAGGATTTCTCGAAGATAGCCTCTCCTTTATACAAGTTATTACAATAAGATGTCCTTTTTTAGTTCGACGACAAGTGCAATGAGATGTTTAACTAAATAAGCTTTTAACATCTCCACTAATGATTCAGCCTTTGTTGTAGCATCCCACTACCATAGGGTACATACCTAAGTTTTTAGGGACATAACCTACGATAATGGTATGTTAGAGCAATACGGATCTAACTTACACATGGCATCGT
>JAOQMS010000002.1:20928522-20955813 GCA_027563885.1 Erythroxylum longipes
ATATTTATTTTATTTTAAAAATAAAAATTAAAAAATCACAATAAAAGTTTAATTAAATAACAAATTAAAAAAGTTTTCAAAAGGGGGGTTTGGCGGGAGGGAGTTTAAATTTTTAAATTTTTTTGAAAATTTTACAACTTAGTCCCTATATTTTTTAAAATTTTCGGTACTGGTCGATATTTATAATACTGGCCGGTATCGACCGGTATTTAAACCCGGTACTATATACCTCTCTTTTGTACCGGCCGGTATCGACTAATACGGTACGGAATCCATATCGATGCTTCTTCAAGTTGTGAAAAAGTAGTTTAGCCATATAGAAATAAAGTGGGAGATATTTTAAAATTATATTCATTATTATATTAGACGAGTTAGTAAGCTAAGTGGTGCAACTTCCCATTAATTAGGCGAAGTTAGTGAAAGAAGTAAAAATTCACAAATAACATAATGGGTTAATGGTAAAGGAAGGCAATTTACCCGTTAGATCATGAAGTTGTTACGGGTCAATATAAAAATATAACACAATTTTCATTTAAAAATTATTATATTCAATCATATGTTTAGAGAGAATTTAAGAATTTTGCGAAAATGCTTTATTATTAACTTCCAATAAGAAAATATTGAACGATTGTTTTATAAAAAATTTAAGTTAAAATTTTTTGAAGTTCTTTTATATTATTTAGAATGAGAATAGTTTAATAAAATATTAATTTTATCATCCTTTTCTTTACTCTATTTTTTAGTTGAATTGTATAAACATGTTAATTTTAATTAAAACATTAAAACATACATAAGTGTGAGTGTGTGTAAAATGTTCAAAAATTAGAATTGTTGTTGGTCAATAATTGAAAAAAGAAGACTGACTTAAAATTTGAAGAGTTCAATTTCAATTTTACCATATTCTGAAAAAGTTCCCTTGACATAAGACATAATAACATTGGTGGAAATATGATGCGAGCACCCAAAAGTAGATGGTTAGTTTTGTCCTATCCTATTTAATACTATATAGTTACCATAAATCAGGGACCTACCCTAACAAAGGTTTTAACTATCTTGTTCTTACTCTTTCAGTTTCTATAATGTAGTTCATTCAAACAACACATATGTTACATGTAGAAGGAGTGGTAGTTGTAAAGATTTTTAAGTACATCTATTTTGTGTGCAAGACTACTTGGTCCTAACTCCTAAGAACCTAGGAGTGGCAAAATAGGCCCAACCTGGGTGTTCAACGGGCCAAGCCCTATCAAATCGAGCCTCAAGCTGGGTAAGTTATGGACTAAGCCCCAAGCCTGGGCTATCAAGCCTCGACCTTGAGTCAACGACCTCGATCTGGGCCTCAGACTCAAGCCAATAAGCCCAAGCCTAGCTTGAGGCTCAATAGGCTCAAACAAAATAGTTACATAAAATGACATTGTTTTGCTTCAAACTTTAAGAATAGAAGAAGAAATGAAGAAGAAGGTACACGTCGCATGTCTAGAAATTAATTAAAAGCAAAATGACGTCATTTTGCTTTAGTAATAATGGTTACACAGGAAGTGAAAATAACGTCATTTTGCTTTTAATTAATTTCCAAACACGAGGCGTGCCTTTTCCCTTCTTCTTAAAGTCAAAACTCTGTTATGTTCTTCAATCTTCACTCGTCTCCCTGTGCTTCTTCTCTGTCTCTCCTACCAGTGTATGCTCTCCCAACTCCCTCATCGGCCGTCTCATGTCCACCATGCCACCAGTCGCCACTCGCCAACATCAGTAACTAAACAAGGTATTAATAAGTAAAGTAGTGTCTCTCTCTACTCAAATTTGGTTTATTATTCATATTTGATTGTTTGAAGAGTATTTTATTATTTGATGATTTAGTTAATTTATGATCATGATTTTTACTAATAGCAATATGGCATAATGCATGTTAAGTGTTTGATGAAATGCCCCTGTAAAGTTGTTTTAGTTATCTACGAAGGTCTTAACAAGTTGGTGAGTTATCTCCTTCTTTTTTTAACATGCTAATGAGTTGTAAATAGGGAGTCTCAAGGTTTAAAAGTTTGAAAGAGAGAATTTATGGTTTTGGTTTTTGTGACATAAAACTATCTCCTTAACTACCACTGTCAACATCTTTTGTTATTGCCTATACCACTCTCCTGTTAGAGCTCCAACTCTGCCTCTTTCCTATCCATTACCTCATCCTCTTATTAGGGTTAAGTTAGAAAGTGAGGAAGAGACAAATTTGAGAAGTTAAACGTAACACATTATTACTAAATATCCTGTAACCAAAAATATAAGAGAGGTATGAGAAGTATCTACTACTAATTCTAATTACTATATCATCTCAAAGCAATGGCCTAAGTTGTTCCTTTATTTTTGCAACCTATAATAACTTATTGGTAGTTTTCTTATCACAAATAAGTTTGACATATTTCCCATTAAGGAGGTCAATAAACTAATACTAAAGGAGATATATAGTTCATCTATCATTATGAATCCCAATCCAACTAATTAACTAAATCCAGTTAATGAAAAATGCCTAAAGTTATCCCTGCTTATAACATAAAATTTGATTTTAAGTGACGTCGGTTGATCTTTTAGGAGTAATTGTGTATTGAATATTAACTATTGGTTTTGATGAGGCTATTACTTATTTTGATTGTTTCTAATCTTAAGCATTTGTATGTTGATTATTTCTAACCTCAAGCATTTATATTTTGATTGTTTTAGATGGATGATCATATTCCTTCAATAGAGAGTTGTTATCTAATACCGGAGATAGAAGTGGAAACTTCTACTCCTATACTAAGTGAAGATAGAAGTACAACTCAAACTTAATTAAAAAGTAAAATTTGGAATCACTTTAATAAAACTAGATCTATGGATGGGATAGAAAAAGCATAATATAAATATTGTCAGCAGTTGTGTAGTTCAAAAGGTGGAACATCTCTTTAAAGAGACATGTGGATTCATGTAGTAACAGGAAAATGGTATTAGGAGCTTAAACATTTTTATCCCCTAATCTTCTAAAAGGGAAGAATGAATTGACCGCAATAACTTATAATAGCAACAGGTCAAAGTGTTTGATGGCTTCTATGATTATTAGAGATGAACAACACTGTCTATGGTTGAAAGTAAAAGATTCATGATGTTTTCTAATTCACTAACTGACTTCCAAAGTTCCAAGTCAGGATACAGTGAAGAAGGATATGTTGAAAATTTACGAGGATAATAAGAGAGATTTTAAAAGCATTGTGTAGTATTGAAGGACGGATTGCCATAATAACAAACATGTAGACAACCAATAACCAAAAGAAGGGTTATATGTTAATGACGACAAATAATGTTAATCATTATTAGACCTCACGCATTAAACTTTTGAGGTAATTTATATTATTTAATATTATTGTCCTTTACTTTTTCATTATGTTATGACTTTATGATTGATATTGATTCTTTAATATTATTGTCATTTACTTTTTCATTATGTTATGAATTTATGATTGATGTTGGTAATATTTGTACACGATAGGTTTATTTATGTGCTGACAATATATACAAGTAAAAAGTTGGCAACCATGTTGAAAGACTGTCTGATAGATTTTAACATTGACAATAAAGTATCCACCATCACAGTCGAAAATTGTAGCACGAATGATGCTATGATTAAGAAGTTGAAGAGTAAGGTGCGAGTTGGGAGCTTATTGGTTAGTGGTAGGTTATTTCATATGCATTGTTTTGCTCATATTTTTAACTTGATTGTGAAGGATGGGTTAGAGATGATAAAGGAAGCAATAGATTGTATCCAGAATAATGTTCTATTTTGGAGTGCAATCCTAAACGAGTTGATAAATTTGAAGATGCTGCACAAATTCTATTCATTCTAAGTACAAAGAAGTTGGTTTTGGATTGTCCAACTGTTGGAACTCAACTTTCAAGATGTTGGAGTTGGCAATCTCATATGTTGAGGTGTTTACAAGACTAAGGGAAAGATATTCTCAGTACACCTGTGTGCCTACAGAAGATCAATGGAAGTTGGCTAGAGAACTTTGTGTGAAGTTAGAATTATTTTATAATGAGACCGAATTGTTCTCAAGAACCAATTATCTAACTTTGCGCTGTTGCTTTAACACAATAAGTGACATAAAGGATGCTTTATTACTGTGGATATTTGACTCCAATAAGGTTATTTAGATTATGGCAAAGCAGGTGATGGAGAAGTTGAATTCTTATTGGTCTATGGTTGGATATATTATTACAGTGTTATATGTATTAGACTCGAGATATAAGATGGACGAGGTTACTTTTATTTATGATGTATTGCATTCATGTTCAGGATTGTAGCAATTTATTTAGTTCAACTTTGGTACAGTTTCAGGTTCGATCTCTAATCGAAAAATGTCACTTTCTCTTTCAAAAATTTTGAAAGAGAAAAGAGTTAGGACTTCTATATTATGATGGAGTTAGATAAATATTTGACCCAAGATTGTGTGCCCAAAGTTGAAGGTGTGAAGGTGAGCAGTTTGATATATTATTATAGTAAAAGAGTTATAGAAATGCTTTTTCGATCATGCAAGTCAATACACGAGACTTATTAGCTATTTCGTCATCCACGATTGCTTCAGAGTTTGCTTTTAGCACTAATGGTCGGGTTATTACTCCTCACCGTGCTTGATTTCATCCTTGTATTATGGAAGCCCTTATGTGTGCCCAAAGTTATTTAAATAATGAAGATATTGACAGTAAATTCTTTCTATTTGATATATCAATTTTATCTATTTTATTATCTTACATAATATTGAGCTTTTAATTTTACATTAATAAAATCACAGGTATTAATGTAGAGGTTACTAGTCAAACTAATCGACCAAGTGCACATTATTTTGGTCAAATATTTGAATATGAAGTCATATTTAGTTATTTATTAATTATTACCAATTTACCATGTCCTAAATATTCCTTTAATTTTAATATTACATTATTAAATATAATGTTTGTTCATACAAATGATTTGATCCAAAATATTGATGATCCTAGTAACAATGATTAGCTACTCTCTCAATCTACCCCCTTTAGTCTCCAGTATCTAGTCTCAAATCTCCATCTGTCTATCACTATATTATCTTAATTTTTGTAAATTGTACCACTTTTTGTAAAATTATTTGGATAATAAAAGGACTCTTCTCTGCTGAGAATGCCAATCGCTCTCTTTGAAGCCGTCACTCTCTTTGAAGCCGAGACGGCTACGTCTGGCAAAGTTAAATTTTGAGATAAACGCAGTGATGCGTCTAACGCACCGGATGGAGAATCCGATACTGTCATGCATGAAAATCCTATTAAATACAAGGATATTCTCGACGTTGGGAGTTCTTCTCGTGTGTCGCCTATATCTATTAACGATGATGATGTTATTATCATCAGGAAGCTGCAGGCATTATTTGTAGAGGTATCAGATGAACTGTAAGGCAGATTATAACAAGCTTGGCAGCATACCGTGATGGTTAAGTTACTATGTCGAAAGGCCTCATATGCATTGATGTGCTCTACACTTCGCAAATTTTGGCGTTTATCTGCGAAACCGAAAATCTTGGATTTGGAGAAATATTTTTATTTACTTCGATTGAATAATGAGGATGATGTCAATCATATATTATTTAGAGGGCCATGGATTGTGCTTGGCCATTATTTGGTGGTGCAACCCTGGAGTCCTGATTTTAAGGTTGCATCGGCCACCACGTCGAGGGTAATGGCGTGGCTTCGATTCCCTAATTTACCTGTCCATTACTATAATGAAGCCTTCCTCTTGAAGATTGGTAACATGATTGGCAAGGCTATGCGAGCAGATATTAACACCGTGGAGTCGTATCGTGGGAGGTATGCTAAAGTAGCAGTCGAGATTGATCTATCTAAGCCACTGGAACCTTGCTTTCACCTCAAGGGTTCCTGGTAGCGAATTGTGTATGAAAGATCCCACAAATCTGTTTTACTTGTGGAAGAGTTGGACATAATCAGATAGCTTGTCCATTCAAGCCCCCTATAACTGGATGTGATGATTACAGGGTTAGCGAGTATGGAAGAATCGCCTACGGCTGTTCTTGGGGAAAGTTCTAAAAGAGCCAAGAAAAGTATCTATGGCCCATGGATGCATACTCCGAGAAGGGAGCGACGAGTTAGTCGTAAGATTACGGATGTGGAGGAGAAGCGTGATGGTCAAGGCAAGGAAACTGGGTCATGGTTTGTGAATAAATCGGGGGGTTCAAGGTCTCAGTTTCAGGTTTTACAATCGGAAGATGCTGATGGGAACTAGTAAAAGGGTATGTCAGGTGCTGGACATGAGGAGGTGGCTCATGTAGCTGCAACGAGAAGCGCAAGTACTAGGGGTGCACCAACACCAAGTTCCGTGAAGGAAAAGGATCCTATGGAGTGTGATGCGGGTTCTGAGAGCATGATCCTACCATCGGTTTCGTTACCCCCTAATGATAAGGGAAAGTTGCCTAATGTAGGACCTGTGGATATTTCTGTAGTGGAAAATCTTGTCCTAATGAAATTCGGACCTTCGGCATTTCATTTTACTTAACAACTAGCATCAGTGCTATAGGTTGACACAAAAAAGCCACAATAGTTTTCAAGGATGTTATCACGGTTTGGTCGTCATCGGTTGAGGGGCAAAGGTGTATCCTCAGCCACAAATGAACTAGCAAACTTAGCTATCCACGTGGAACAAAGGATGGAACTGGGTTCTTCTGCAAAGAGGTTTAGACCTGATCATAATATTACTTCTGCAATGGAGATTTTAGCTTTGGATGCCCTGCAACAAGAATCTGGAGCTGGCGTGGATGCTACCACGACTTCCCAAGTGGATGGTAATCTGGACATAGTCATGGGTTTCGAACCTTCTTTGTAAGGTTGTTGAATTGTTCCTCTTATCCTTGACGTTTTATTATGAATATTATCTCTTGGAATTGTCAAGGAGCTGCTAGCTCTGTATTTCGAGTTACTTTTGAGGAGTTGGTTAGGGTACATCTCCCTTCCATTGTGGTTGTGCTAGAACCTCGTATCATTGGTGATCGTGTTCAACGTGTTATTCATTCTTTGGGTTGGTCTCAATTTTTCTGTAAGGAAGCCCAAGGTTTTTCTGGAGGTATTTGGGTATTGTGGCAAGCTGAATTTATGACTGTTCAAATCCTATAGTCTACTAGACAGTATGTACATTTTCAATAGGAACAAGCGGATTCCTCAATGAGTGCACTAATTTGTATGCTAGCCCTTCAACTGCTAACCGTGGTACTTTGTGGTCGGCATTGAGTGATTTTTCTCGAGCTATCACGTGCTTGTAGGTTGTTCTTAGGGATTTTAACTACTTGTTATCTCCAGAAGATCGACAAGGTGGAGCTTTATCCGGAGCTTTTCGACCTTTGGAGTTGTGTCAGGTGGTGGATGAATGTGGTCTTCTCGATCTTAGATTTGTTGGTTGTCGGTTTACGTGGCTCCGGGGCTCCTTGAGGGAGATGCTAGATAGAGCATTGTGTAAATTGCTTCGGCTACAGCAGTATCCAGATTTAGAGATTCGACACCTAGCTCGTATTAAGTCAGACTATAGATCGATTTTGTTACGGTGGCATAGTAGGTTGACAAGCCCTACTAGTATGAGACCTTTTCATTTCTATGCGGCATGGCTTACCCACCCGGGGTTTCCTGTTTTTGTTTAGTAACAGTGGAAGGCAAGGAGGAGTTGGTTTAGTGCTTATATCCGATTTAGTTCTGGTATTCATGATTGGAATAAACATATTTTCGGTAATATCTTATGCCGCAAGAAACATTTGATGAATCGACTACAGGGATTGGAGAGAATATTGGATGCGCAGTGGTCACATTTTATGGCTAGTGTGCACTCGTAAGTTTAGAAGAAAATTGAGATGGTTTTGGCTCAGGAGGAATTGTTATGGTCTCAGAAGTTAAGAATCAATTGGGCAAATTTGGGTGATCGGAATACCCATTTTTTTCACCTATCAACACTTATGAAGAGGCGTGCTAATCATATTCGAGCTCTCCAGGGTAATAATAGACAGTGGCAGGAAGATGCAGATAAATTAAGGGATATGGCAATGGAGTTTTATGGTAGGTTATACTCAGCGGAGCAAAGGGAGTATAGTCCTCTCTATACAATGACTTCATTTTGTCCTGTGCAGCCAGTGTCCATGCAAGAGTTAGCCAAGCCCATAACTAGGGAGGAGGTATTTGGGATTGTAAAGTGTATGAGGCACTTCAAAGCCCCAAGGTTGGATGGGTAACAACCTATTTTCTTCCAAAGCCAATGGCCGATTGTTGGTGATTCGGTATTTCAACTAGTGTGGGATTTCTTACTTACAGGGCGGATGGACACTGTTTTGAATGAAACATATATTGTCTTGATACCAAAGGTGAGTAGTCCGATTGGATTTGTATAATTCAGGCCGATAAGTTTATGTAATGTTATTTATAAGATCATTACTAAACTTTTGGCTAATCATATAAAACAGATTATGACAAGAATTGTCTCGGAATGGCAGACCAGTTTTGTTCCTGGTAGATAGATTGTAGATAATATCATCACGATTTAGGAGGTTGTACACTCCATGCGTCGTAAGATGGGAAAGATGGGGTGGATGCTTATCAAATTAGATTTAGAGAAGGCTTATGACCGACTTAGCTGGGACTTCATTGAAGAGACACTTCAACTTGCAGGTTTTGATCATGAGTTTATTTCTCCCATTAGACAGTGCACACGCATAGTTTCTATGTGGGTTCTACTGAATGGGACTCCTACATATAGTTTCTCCCCTTCTCGTGGTGTGCGACAGGGGGATTCTTTATCCCCGTATTTGTTTGTCTTGTGCATGGAACGGTTAACCCACATTATCCTAGATGCTGTAAATGGGAAGGAGTGGAAACCTATTTGGCTTGGTAGACAGGAACCGCGATTATCTCATATGTTTTTTGCTGATGATATTTTGCTGTTTGTGGAAGCATTGATGCAACAAGCGATGATTGTTAAAAACTGTTTAGACCGATTATGCCTTAGTTCTAGGCAAAAGGTGAGTGGCCAAAAATCTACTGCTTTTTTCTCGGCTAATGTCTCTGCTTCGTTGCAAGGTAGTATCAGTGAGTATTTGGGATTTAGGAGAACCTCTGCAGTTGGTAAATATTTGGGGACACCAATTATTTAGGGTTGGGCATCGAAGCGATATTATATAGGAATTCTTGACAAGATTCGAAATAAGTTATCAGGATGGAAGGCTCAATCCCTTTCCTTTACAGGACATACTACCTTGGCATGCTCGGTTTTGTTAGCTATTCCGATTTATTCCATGCAGACATGTGAGCTTCCATGGAATATTACGCAGGATGTGGATCATATTATTTGAAATTTTCTTTGGGGATCCACTGACGATCCTCGTTGTATACATGCAGTAAGTTGGCACACTTTTTGTAAGGCAAGGGGGGATGGTGGCTTAGGTATTAAGCCAGTAACCTTAAAAAATAATGCTTTGTTGCTTAAGTTAGGGCGGAAGTTTCTTACTGAGGAAAATAACTTATGGTGATAAGTATTACAAGCTAAATATGGATGGACGGGTTCTTGATTACAAGTGCCAGTTGTTCCGTAGAGTTGCTCTCCTACTTGGCGTGCATTGTGTAGAATTTGGCCTACTTTAATCAGAGGGTGTCGTTGAGTGCTTGGTAATGGAACTCGTGTGGCTTTTTGGGATGATCCATGGTTGGAGTATTTAGGCCCTTACGAACACATGCAATATGTGATATTCCTCTTGAAGTAGCTTCTCGACGGGTATGTGATTATGTTATTGATCCAGGTGGGTGGAATTTTGTCGAGATTGGCCAGTTGTTACCGTCTTTTATAGTGTCGAGGTTGGCTCTTGTGCATCCTCCTTGCTCTAGGAATGATAATGATAAGGTTGCATGGACCTTATCGCCTACTGGTCTTTTTATAATGCCTACTACCTATGAATTACTTGATGATGAAAGGGAGAGTGATTCCAGCCGGTTATGGCAGCTGATTTGGAAGTGGACTGGTCCAAAGAGAGTGTGGTCTTTTTTGTGGCTCGTTGGCCATGATCGATTAGCAACCAAGGTATTTTGCTGTAGACGGAATATTATTACAGATCCAGGGGTCCTCGGTGCACATCTGTGGACGAGAATACACTGCATGTCCTACGTGATTGCCCATTTGCTAGGGCTGTTTGGGATCAATTGGTCCCTGCTAGTGAACAGATTGGATTTCATCGGCTTCCATTGCATGATTGACTCCTACTAATCTTCAAAAACACCGGGACTCTGGGTTTTCATGGCCAATGTTGTTTGGTGTGGTTTACGTGGTTGCTTTGGAGGTGGCGTAACTTACTTGTCTTTCAGGATGGGGTGGATATTCTTGGTGATCCTATTTTCGTGGTATTTGCATATTCCCAGCAATTTTAGCATGCTCATCAGGTTTCTAAATTTGTGAATCCCATTATGGGTCATCAAGAACATAGATGGGTTAGATGAATACCTCCTATTAGTGGGTGGATGAAACTAAATCGTGATGGTACCCAAAATCCTATTACGGGGATGGTAGGTGCAGGGGGTCTACTTTGTGATGACGGGGGTGTTTGGCATGGTGGATTTTCGTACAATATTGGTCGGGTGTCTTGCCTTGACGCTGAGCTTCGTGGGGTATGGCAGGGACTTCAGTGTGTTGCTCAAATGGGAGTTCCTTATTTACATATGGAAACAGATTTGTGGGAAGTTTGGAATCTGTTATTGTCTGGTCAGTGTTCTCAGGGTGCTTGGCCTATTTTGCAGGAGTCTCTACTATTAACACATAATTTTTCTAATGTTCGCGTTGAACATGTTTTTCGAGAGGCTAATACTGCTGCTGATTATCTCGCTCGGTTGAGTGTTCATCATAATTCTGGAACATGTTTATATCTTCGGCCACCTCCTGGCCTTGTTTCAATTTTACAACTTGATATTTTTTTTCTTGTTCCTCGCAGGCTCATATGCCTAATGCTTTATTTGATTTATCTCTATTTCACAAAAAAAAAGATTTGGATAATCATTTTTGTACAGTAAAGATTACTATAGTTAATGAATTTGGTTTTATCATTTCTTTTTTTAATAATTAATTATTTATTTAAGTAAAATTGAAATTCATGATTAATTTAATTGAAATTCCTAACTATAATTAACTTAATGACTTTTCCTAATGAATTTTCCTAGAAATTCCTAACCAAATGAAATTTCTAATCAAATTTCCTAATGAATTTTGCTAATCAAATTTTCTAGAAATTCCTATTATCACTATAAGTAAGTTATTATACATTCATTCATTACAAAATCCCAATTGAAATTCCTAATCAATTGAAATTTGTAACTATAATTAACCATATCGATCACTTCAATTATAATATTTTTCTTTCATTTCGTATAATCATATCTTCCATCATTAATTAATTTAATTTCATCTTATTAGTTTTATCACTGCATGTAAGTTATTATATTATTCATTCATCATAAAATCTCAAACTCTTTAGGAATAAAAAAATAAAATTTACTTCATCCACTAAACCATTAAATCTACAATTTGAACATATAATTATATATTTATATTTTCACATGACTATCACTGCTTACTCTATTATGATTTTTCTATCATAATAATTGTAAAAAATAAAATTTTATTCAACATCATTATTAATCATAATTAGTGTACTATAATCCCTTAATCAAGATTACAAGTTACAATAACTTTAAACATTACCTAATAAGTAATAACTTGCTTGACAACATGATTAACCTCAAACATTGGACATTTGAATTATGTTTTTGTTGTTATAAAAATAATAATATAAAATATTATATTAAAGATAATGTAAAATATAAATACCAAATTTTATATAATTATCATTGTTCACTTTTTATGATTTTTCCATTATAATAATTGTAAAAAATAAAATTTTATTCAACATCATTATTAATCATAATTAGTGTACTATAATTCTTTGATCAAGATTACAAGTTCCAATAACTTTAACCATTACCTAATAAGTAACACCTTGCTTGACAATGTGATTAACCTCGAATATTGGACTATTGAATTATTTTTTTGTTGTTATAAAAATAATAATATAAAATATTATATTAAAGATAATGTAAAATATAAATTAAATATAAATAGTGAATTTCATATAATTATCATTGTTTACTCTATTATGATTTTCCATCATAATAATTGAAAAAAAAATAAAATGTTATTCAACATCATTATTAATCATAACTAGTGTACTATAATCCTTTAATCATGATTACAAGTTATTTATAGGATTGAATTATCTTATATTTTATTATGTATTTTCATGTGATTTCAATCCTATTTTCAAGATAAAATGCTTAATTTGTGTTCAATTTTTGTTAATTGCTGGGTTGGATATCTTGATATATATTTGAGACCAAAAAGACAAGATTCTAAAGCAAATTGGAGCACAAATGTTTAACAAAGAAAAGGCACAAAAAAAAAAAAGATTATAGCTTGTTGGTGGCAGGATAAAACAAAAATGAAGACATGAATAAAAGAACCTTGCAGGTGAAACGATGCGCAGCGTGGAGGACACAACCAAAAATGCAAGCCAAGCAATAACCCCATGCACATGAATAAAATGCAACGTCCAACACACAGCATGAGCCAAAATGTTAGCACAGGAAGGATGTCCCAAGAGCACAAAACGCAACGCAAGAGGATGTTTGGCAAGTAGCAGAAACGTCATCGTTGGAGGCATGGGTTTTGCGTATGTTTTCAAAATGAAAAAGCTATAATAACGGTGGACCAAGAACAAAAGAGTTAACTCGTCACATCATGAATAGCAGAGAAGGGTAGCAAAAAGAGAGAAAATAGAGTGGGTGGCGATAGATATAAAAGAGAGGAGTGTCGTGAAGAGAGAAGAAGAGTGGCAGAATCGAGGAAGAGAAGAGAGAGCCGTGAATAGTGTAGGTGGTCATTGATGTTTAATTGTCCCATCGATAAATAGTGCTCTGAATAGTGTTATGAATAGTGCAGTGAATAGTGCTCTGAATAGTGTTATGAATAGTGCAGTGAATAGTGTGAAGAAGAGACGTTGCGCAATGAAGAGATAATAGGGTTTTGGTAAGGTAATTTTTATGGGGTTGAAGCATTTTTCTTGAAGTAGACTCATTGAAGGCTAAGATCCTGACACCAGTTTGGGGGTAATATTGACACCGACGACCCGAGTTAAGCATTTTTTATTTTTTTTGTTTCTTTCTCTTATTAGGAATTGATTATGTTATCTTATATTTATTGGATTGGGTATTAAATGATGATGATTTAATTGCTCTATTGAATCGTTTTTCATGAAAATCTATTGCTAGAATTGAATGGAATACGTAATTGTTGCATTTTCGATTCATGTGTAGCGACTAATGGTTCCGAATCATTAAAGAGAACATAACATAGGTTAAATAATCTGAGCTTGTGTGATTATTGCCTAGATTAGTCTATTTTTCTGATTCATAGTGCAGATGTCCGGATAAACTTAAAGAAATTATTCTAGGTTTCCCGATAGCTAGGGTTAATTAATGAGCGCTTCGTGATTAACTAAGATCTAAGGAAAATTTGGGATTAACAGAGCTTCTTTTTAATCTATGACCAATAATTGTTAAGAAAGATAAAAGAACGACAAATAAATAAATTATGCTTAATTAGGGTGTAGGCTGAGATTGAACCAAAGAATTGGATCCCTATCGAATTCTTCAATTTTATCATTTTTTGCATTTTTTTAATTTGTTTTCATTAGGTTTATTTTATTTTATTTTCTTATTAAATCCAAAACCCCCCATTACCTAAACATCAATGAATTTCATTTCATAGGCTAACCAAACACTTCCTGTGGAATCGACCTAGACTCACCACTGCTACAGTAGTAGTCTAGTTATTTTATTTTGACTAGCGTTACGACGTGCCAGTCAGTTACAATAACTTTAATCGTTATTAAATTGCTTGACAATATGTTCCACGTGGTCAGGTCTAAGCTCGACCCGGTCTCTTGCCATTCCTTATTGAGATGATGAATATAAAAAGTAATTTAATTGTCTCTCGTGTTTTGCGGGAGAATAAAAGAGAAAATTCACATTTTAAAATTTTTATTGACTGCCATGTAAAACTTAATAGACATTGTGACACACATACTAGGGGTTTTACAAAATTTAATGTAATCTCTAATAATATATATGTTAGATATTATATTAGAAAATGATTCAATAAATGCTCTTTTCACGAAAGTTGGAAGACTATTTGAATGTGGTATGCTTATCAAATTAATTGATAATGTTATAAGAAAGTATCACATATTATTAAACATCTAAAATAGATGGTATGCTAAAAAAAGAACATGATTTATGTTGTGTTTTATTCAGTGTTTAAGATACCGTTCTGTACCGGCTGGTACCGGTGGGAAAACCGAACGGTATCTTGGATGATGGTACAGCCTCAATTACCAGTTGTATCGGCTGGTACTCACAATACCGGACAGTACCGGGTTGGTACCATGAATTCCGATCTTTTGAGGACTAATATGCAAAAAAATTTTAACCCTAATACACCCCCTGACGCCTCTCGTTTTGCCTCTCATTTTTCATTTTTTTTGTTTTTGCTCTCTCTGTCACCGACTCATCCTCTCTTCTCTCTATCACTCTCGTCGTCTTCTCCTCCACTCCTAGCAATTCGCGGTGCTCTCCGGCGGTGCTTCACTGTTCCTCCATCACGCGACGTCACCTCTGCCTGTCGCCACCTCCGCCTGTCGCCACCAACCACCATCGTCTCTACTTTCCAGTCTCCGACAACCACTAAGGCGCCAACCACGCATCAATCTGATAGATCTGGGAATAATAACTAGATCTCGACCTGACCCATCACCAAATCCGATTATGATTTTCTGTTTGGTTAGGTGTGTTTTTATTTCCATTTTCTATTAGAATGTTTCTGTTAATTGTTTGTGTTGTGAATTGTGATTGTTTCTGGTTAATGGAATGAAATTTTGAAGGATTTCTGGTTAATTATTTGTGTTGGAGACTTGGAGTTGGATTGGATTTGAAGATGGTAACGGAAATGTGAAATTTGTGGTTAGTTCGGTTGGTTTTTAGTTTTGGTAATGAAAATATGAAATTTGTGGTTGGTTCGGTTGGTATTTGGTAATGGAAATGTGAAAGCTGAATGTTTGGTTTATTGGGTTCGTTTCATTTGTGGTTTGAAAATTGAAACAAATAAATTTTGTTTACCAAATTTGAAAATAAAAATAGAAATTGTCTATAATTCCAATTTACCAAATTCCAAATTTCCCATCATTTATTGTCTATAAAAGAAAATTTCAAAGATCAGTGACATCAGTCCTAGTTTTCTTTGTAAAATTCACATGCCTTCAATGTTTTGATCTTTGTTAGTGGGTTATTCACTTACTCGACATTTGGGTAATTGGCTGAGTTGGGTTGACATCAGAAGGTTGTAGGAATGAATCAATTAAGTCTTCCAAAATCATAATTAAAAAACTAATCAAAATTATGGATCCTTCTATAGTAAAATCATTTTTGCATATCTGTCTCCTCTATTATGTAATTTTTTTGCTTGAATTAGTACCATATGTTGTGTCATAATTTTGTCATTTACTAAAATGAATATTGTTAATATGTTGACATATTTTAGAACACATTTTTCGTTCTTTTATCTTGTAGCTGCATTAGTATTTTTTAGTTAAGAGTTAAGGTTAATGGGGGATTAAAGTTAGGGTTATAATTAGAGTTAGATTCAAAGTTAATCATCTAATTAACACTTTTTTGCTTGTAAATTTGAAGTTTAGAAATTGTAAATTTTATGGTATATAATAGTTTTTAATTTTCAATTTAATTCTAATAATCTTATCAAAATTTACAGTGGGATATTTTATTATTCGTAATCTTCTTAATTCATCTTGATTATTGTAAGAGGACAATTCGTAAAAAATCTATGTGGAAATGGTTTAGGAGGTTCTTTACATATCATTGCCTTGTGAATGACTTAGCGTTAGCAACTTAGCACTGCTAGTTTTGTTGATGAAAGTAATAAAGGATTAATTCTTACAAAACTAACATCTTCATTTTTTTGTTATAGATAAATGGAAGAAAGTTCAACTACTCCTGATCAAACTATTTCAGGAAGATATAATGATTCAACTGAGGCTCATGTTGCATTAGTCCCAAGTATGAAGAATAATACAATTTGCTTATTTTGTGACAAGTATTTGAAAGGTGGAGGAATCACCCGATTGAAGAAGCATTTAGCTGGAGTTAAAGGAGATGTAGAACCCTGTAAAAAAAAGTAACTCATGATGTGAAGTGGTAAATGAAAACATTGCTTCAAGAATATCAATATGAGAAAGATAGAAGGGAAATGTTGAATTTTGAAATTTTGAATTTTGAAATTGTTAGTGGAAGTTTGTTTTCTAGTTTCCGTGGTGATTGTGGAAATGTTGAAAATGATAGTGGTAGTGATGGTAGTGGTGGTATAGTGGTACTGGTAGTGTTCCATCTCAAACCCAAGAAGAAGTAACTAAACTTGATGTCAGGAAGAGAAGAAGGCAGGTGACTAGTTTCTTTGTACCACGAACAACTGTTGGAGCCCAACCTTCAATTCGTAGTGCAATGCAATCAAGAGATGCGGCTCACAATGTCGATATGGCAGTAGGTAGATGGTAGTATGATACAGGTTCATCATTCAATACTTCTCAATCTTATTATTATTAGCATATAATGGATGCAATAACCTCTTATGGTCTGGGATACAAGATCCTTTGACTGATGACTTAAGAGGTGAACTTTTGAGTTGTTCTATTTTTGAAATTAGAATTTATTTGGCTAAAAGAAGAGTGAATTGGATTACTTATGGATGTCCAATCATGTATGATGGTTGGACAAATAGGAGACAAGAGCCTATTATAATTTTTTTTAGTTTATTCTACAAATGGCTTTATGTCTTGAAATATATTGATGCATCTGGCCTTATTAGAAATATTGAGACTTTGTTTGAGATATTTGATGAAGTTGTGAATGAATTAGCTCCAGAAAACATTGTTTATTTTATTACTGAAAATGATTCCGCTCATAAAGCGGCAGGAAAAAGGTTGCAGAATACGTATAATTCTTTTTTTTAGACTCCTTGTGTTGTACATTACATTGACCTAATGTTGAAGGATATAGGGGATCCTACGTATTTTCCTGTTATTGATGAGACTACAGAAAGTTAAAAAGGTGACAAAGTTCATTTATAATCATTCATGGGTATTGAGTTTGATGAGAAAAGAATTTAAAAAATGTAGGAATTTATGTCGTCCTGCTATGATAAGATTTGCAACAAATTTTTAATTACTTCAGTCTTTTATTTCGATAAAAAAAGAGTTAAGACAAATGTTTACAAGTAATAAGTGGATTGCATCTCAGCATTCTAAGTCTAATGCTAGAGTGGAGGTTTGTAATATTATACTAGAAGATCGAGAATTTTGATCTCAATGTTAATTTGTTATCTGAGTTTGTGAGCCTCTGATGATGGTGCTTCGCTTGACCGATAGTGAAGAAAAGCCAACAATGGGTTATATTTTTGATGCCATGGAGAGAGCGACAGAAGTAATCAAGGTCATTCTAAAACATAGGCCTTTTTTGTACACACCATATATTTCAATCATTAATGAAAGAAGGGAAATACAACTTTCTTCTCTGTTGTTTACAGCTGGGGCATTTTTTAATCTTAGTGTTTATTTTAGACTGGATCTTAATAAGCAATCTGAAGTTAATAGTGGAATGCTTTTAACTATTACAACAATTATTAACATTGACGCGATGTAAGATCTGTTAAGCTCACAAATGGAGCTTTATAAGTTGTTTTATGAGGTTTTTGGAATGCCGATTGCTATTCGATAAAGAGGAAAACTTTCTTCAGGTATTAGTTATTTCTTTTTTCTTATTTGTTGAAAATTAATTATCACTTTATTTTGTTTATAACGCTACTTTTGTTATCTTATAACTTACAGTTTCTTGGTGGGATCAATTCGGAAATAGTGTTCTAGAATTGAAAATGTTTGCAATTCAGATTTTAAGTCAATTTGTGAGTGCAATAGGCTGTGAACGAAACTAAAGCACGTTTGAATTTATCCACTTCAAAAAAGGAATAGATTGGAGCATAAGAGGTTGAATGACTTGGTTTTTGTTCGTTAAAATTTAAAACTTCGAGAAAGGTATGTTATTATCATTATTATTTTCGATATAATTTCTTATAATTTTCTAATAATTAAATTTTATTGTTTTACTATGAATCTTAATAGTACAAGTAGTTCAACTGATCCAATTTTCATTGATAATATCGATTTTTTGGTAGATTGGGTTTTTGAGAAACCGAATTTGATAAATGTCAATGACTTGGAAGATAATCTTGGATGGGAAAGCATTGACATATCATTTGGTGCATTAAATTTGAATGATAATTATGATGAAGCTCCTCTTAATGATGAAGATTTTGTACCAAATGATAACTGGGATTAGTGCAGTTATAACGGGTATCCTCCCATTGACGATTGAATTTTGTTCTAGGTTATTTTTTTCTCTTCTTTTAATTTTATTTATATTTGGTGTTTATCAGTTTATGTTAAATTCTATATATGTAATGTAATTGTAATTGTAAATGTTTTAGGTTTAGCTTCAACTTGATTATTTCCTGCTCATAATGAAATCGTTAAGGATATTTATAGTTCTTTTTATTGAATGTTTTAATGTAATTATTATTTATTAAAATGATGAAATTGTATTATTGTAATATTTTAGATACTTTGTATTATTCTTATTTTTATATTTGTATTATGATGATTGTCTTTTTTCATATTAATTGTGATTATTGTTTATATGTGAAATATTTAAAAATTATTGTTATTTCATATTAAATTATTAATTGTGATTATTATTTATTATTATGAGTTTTGAAAACAAGGTTGATGTAAACTTGTAAAGTATACAGTATACAACTGTACAATATACCAATAGACTATTTTGCAAAATTTAAAAAATTTCAGGGACTATTTCATAAATTTAAAAAATTACCCGAAACGATATCTGATATTGACCGGTACTGGTACAATACTGTACTAGAACCCAATCCGGCACCAAATCCAATACAGTGTTCGCAACTTTGGTTTTATTCCTTATATATTTAACCAAAACAGTGAATAAATATAAATAACTTATAATATACCTTAATTTTATAAATGTACTCATTTAATGTAATTAATAATTTATCTTAATTTTTAAAAATATTCATACCGAATATATATAAACTAAGAGTTCCTCTTATCAAAATATGATATAATTAATTTCCTCCGTTCCTCAATTCTTTGAAAGATGTAACCTGCTCCCAACTTAAAACTCTCAGTTTGCGATCAATTTCTTTAGCTTTAATTGCAGTCAACGATGAAATTGAATAAAATAAGCTGCCATCCACTGTAGCTTCTGCTACTTACAGTAAACCTCATTGAAGAGCCACCAGCATGCTTTGAAATTGAATAAAATAAGCTGCCATCCACTGTAGCTTCTGCTACTTACAGTACACCTCATTGAAGAGCCACCAGCATGCTTTGCAAGGGAGGTCTCAATCTTCTCTGAGTTGTGAATGTTTGAATATGTCTGCTGGCAAACGTTCACATTACTAGCGAATGGAGATAAATGGTCCTCCATTGTTTCTGCAGGCAACGTACTAAAAAGAAATATATTGCAAAGAGGCACCAGAATACAACTGTTCAGTGTTCGTTTCCGTAATCGTGTCAAAACAAAGATAACTTGGAAATGCTAGAGACAGGCAAAGCCACCAAGCTGATCTGATCATTAAGGTCTTTATATGGGTTAAATGTTATCTGATCATTAAGGTCTTTATATGGGTTAAATACTAACATTTTGATATGACAAATGCATACACCAAGCAATCCATCGATAGCATGCATGATGATGGTCGGAAACGACACAGGCACACAGCAACAATATTTTGAGTCAAAACTCAAAAGATTGAAGATAGATAAAATAAAAAGAAAAGCACAAGGGAGGAAAAACAATAATTTCCTATGGACAATCACAAGTTAACCCCCAGTCTTCTATGAGAACTATGCAAGATCTATACTCTGTACAACGAAGAAAAAGAATAGTATCAAGGTATAATGTTTAATAGGAGAAGATCTAGACCAACACGGTCGTCGGGTAATCACTCTTCAGTAGACACAAGGATGTAAACAAAATGGATGAATCTTGAAATTCAGCTGATCTCCAATCAAAACATATTTACTCGAAAAAACCATGGAAGTATGAACCCTATTATCAAGCATGCCATTAGGAAGTTACAAAAGGGTTGCCCTCTCCAACATCCTCCACCTTGGTCTGATAAATTGCCATTTCCCGTAAACCTCCTGTGGTTCCATTCTTCCAAGAATCTACCATCACCAACACCAGTAATGTTTGTCGCCATCTCCCCACAAATTTCACATATCCTGCATGAGAAAAATTAGAAGTAAACACATCCAACCCATTAGGAGTACCTGCTGGCGTGAGCTTAAAGCAATTCAGAAAGCTTGGTTGCCACTCAATGATTTTAGCTAGAAAGAAAAAGAAAACGATCAACAAGATCATGCACCAGGTAGTTGTTTCAAGTTGAGGAATTTCCCTATTTAGGCTTCATAAAATATCTCAGATGACAGATTCCAAGGAAGTATATATCAAAGAGAAAAGAAGGGAAGGGAAGAATTGGAGGCAGTAACAAGAGTGTGACCAGGATTGCAACTCAATATTACATTTTCATAATCATAAATGTCAAAGATCAAATGAAGCCGAGCAAATACTCAACCATAGATATAACCAAGCAGGATACTTCAGTAGAATGAAATATAAGCCATAATAACTTAAAAAGTAAAGGTGATACCTACATTGAAGTACTAAACTTGAGGCGGTTAAAAATTAAACTGAGGATTTCGCATAAAGAGAGCAAGAAGATGTGACTGGACTCCAGGCCAAATTTTTATTTTCTAGGAATTCATTTCTTTATGGCGAAGATTATTCAAAACACATGGATGAGAGAATTGGTCAGTCAAAAGGGGGAACTAGAAAAAGAATTTTAATGGTGTAAGGAAATTGGGAAGAGGGAGAAAACAAAAGAAAAACGTAAACAGAGAAATGAGAGAAATTAACAACATGGGAATGCGGGCATAAGGTATTAAGTTGAGACTGAATCCTATAATTTAATAGTTGGAACAATGCAAAAAGCCTTCAATATTGAAATAGAAAGCATCTTCTTTAATGCAATTTGCTGTCATCATGAAATACAGTTCATCCTTAAAAACAAACGAAATGATGGATAGTTATCAACAATCTGTACATCCAAGCGTATATCAGAGACATTTTTCAACACTCCTGGTTACAAACCATCAGTGGAGATGTGAACTGAACAAACAGTTTCAGCTGATTCTAGATTAAGTTTCTGGAGGTGGAAACTTAGGAGTTCCCCTCTGTCTAAATTTAAGCAAGACCCTTAAAGTGAATCAGAAAGTGGTCATCCATCATAGTTACATCATAGTTTCCAGGAAAAGGTAATCGAGTTTTCTCTCTTGCACAATCCATAGCACTAGATATCCATAGAACCACACAAATGTCAGAGGCGGTGACAGAAAACAGTAGAGGGAAATTCTTCCTCTTATAATCAACTTGACTTTCTCTAAACTGATCATCTTGAAGTCATAATTAACTAGAATCACAAAGAATGAGCAAAAGGATTTTCCAGCATTTTGTCACACAAAAGACACAAAACTATAGAGAAGTTCAAAAACTAGAACCGTCCAAGACCTTGTTTGGATTTCTGAGATCATTGACAATAGGTTTAGAAAAGGATGACATAGAAAAACATCAAATAAAAATTAGGCATCCAATATCCTAGTGTGCACAAAATGCAAAAATATTTATTTCTGCATTTAAATTTTCGAAACAAGAAAAAAGTCACCTGTTTCCTTTTAGTTTAAACCAAGCTTCAGCGCAATGAACATGTGCAACACCAAGCTCATCTTTGCATCCACAGCCGAGTTGAATTAAGTCCATGAAAGGGGCAGCAATATTTGCAGCACCAGTTTCCACGGCAAGTTCCGAATCCAAGTGGCAAATCCTACAGACTGTCTCTCCACCTGGATTATCCTTGGGGCTTCCTCTCCGAACAACACTACCACTCTTCGTATCAATCACACATAAAGGTTTATCCACTTTGAGCGAGTTTGCCTTGGAATTATCTACCGTTACCTTGCTTGGACCAAACACATTATCCTTGATTTCTAAACGTCTGTCACTTATAACAGCATTTTCTGCTGAATCTATTGAAATAACCGTCTCGGGAACAACACCATCAACCAATGTACTTAAATTCCCATCAAAGCCCTGCTCAATTTGTTCTATGGTTTTGCCCCTTTGTTTCCTTCCTTGTGCCTTTTGTTCTATCTGTCTACATGTACAAATAACTTCATCAAAGTTGTCTCCCAGCTCCTTCCTTTCTTTACTATCACGCACCGACATAATCTCTCCTGAATCCACAATAACCACATCCTCAAGCCCAGTTCCGTTAGCAGAATCATCTGAATTCCTACTAGTTCCTTCATTCGACAGTTGAGCAGTTCCTCTCCCACCACTTATCTCCTCCGTTTTCACCTCATAAATTGAACCCATCCCTCTATTATTTGACTTCATAAGCCCATTTTCCGATTTACCACTCCAAGCCTCTCCTGAGTTTGACACTGCCACTGTCTCCGGTACAACCCCATCATCGGAAATGCTGAAGTTTCTACCAACGTTCTCACTTTTATCTTGATTAATTTGGGCTAAACTTGAACGGACCCCCTTATTCTTACCTGTTTCTTCATCTGTGAATCTTCCCATTATATATCTCCAAACCTCCAAAATCAACTATATCTCCCCACCTCCAAGATCAACTAAAACGACTCTTGCGAATCAGCAAGCATGTTTATGCACACCCCACTAGGCTCATCTCTTTCATTTGATAGATGACAAACAAATCATTTCAGCCAAAGAAAATGCCTTGTCAAAGCATAACTTGTTTTATCTATAAGCCAAAGCGATCAGAAAAAATCGATTGATGGCAACTTGACCAGTGCTATTGATGCTATTAACTCAAGAAGGAGGTAACTTGATGAAGAAAACTGGAAACCCAGATCCTTACCTACACCATTTGATGACTTCAACCTGACGTAGGAATGGTCCAGTTGTCAATTCTCAACCAAAGCGTTTACTTGACATAATAAAAACAGAAGAAAGCACGGAGAAGCAAAGATGGACAGAAAGACAGTTGACAGGTGGAAGGATCGACATGTACATGGTTGAGGCTTCTTTCAAATTTAATTCCAATTCCAATAGTGTTTCCTTATGTATGTGGTCGATTTTATATGAGCCACCCAAGTGATGGAATGATTAATTAATGGTAGAGTCACACACGATTACATATTTATTTGGTAATGTAATTAACTAGTTGGTACAAAAGAAAGGTCAGAATTGGATCCACGCCAGGAGTTCTGATCTGAAGTATCCTAATCCAAGTCCAAAGTTTTGGTTTAAATAAGGTAAGAGGTCAATTTAAATCGTAACATTTATAATAAAATTTAATTTAAATTTAAATATTTTATAACTTTTAACTTTAATCATAATTTAATGACTTCGTCAATACTTTATTAAAAAAATTTACTAAGATATTTTTTTTAATTTCTTTACCATTTATACATTATGAAAAATACTTGCTCTTGATCTTCTTTGTTTAAAATTATATTTCTCTGCTCTTTTTTCTCTTTTCAATATCGACCTTTATCGTAAAAAATAATAGGCTATGATGTTGCTCTGCCCCATTTTTCTGTCTCAAAACCCTCGTGCATTTGATCATATTCATGTATTCCTCTGTTTACAAATGAACGCTCGAGATGAATCAAAGATTAAAAGAGTCTTTTTTATTTTTTGAAAATGAACATGGTGGTAATTATTGAATAATGAAATGTTACAAACAAGACAAGTCTTTAGGGGCTTACCCTGTTACAATCCTTGCAAACTAATGCGAGGAGTAAAGACAAAATGTAAATTTGTTAAAGAGAAGGCAAGCATGAAAAGATCTAGATATTCAGAGAAGATAGGATGTTGGTATTATAATTCTTATTCAAGTTCTTCAGTAGCAGCATCTCCCTAAATTCTTGTTGAGTAGTTTTATCTAATGTAAAATCTCCAATATTTTCAAGTATACAGATTGTGACTTGTAGTATCAAAGGAAATAATTAAAACTAAATGAACCTAACTTTGTCTAAGAAGATAAAAGATTATTAAAATAAAATAATAACAGAAAATTAAAACATTTAAATCAAGCAAATAAACAAATAACAAATGAGCTACCACAAATATGTGAGGAGAATCAAGAATGAAGTTTAGGATTTATTCTATCGTTATTTTGCTCTCTAATCGCTATTGATTCAATTATGTATCGATTCTAGATCTTCTAAGGGATTGACTACTCCTTCTGAGGCCTAATCAATTAACCCAAATTGATTACGAAATTCCAGATTTTGCAACCTTTCGATTCACAAAGTCTACCTAACGTTTAAATGATCTATCCAATAATTACACAAGACCTCTCTTCGTATAATTACCAATTTGATATTTGGGAGAATTATTAGGTCACTAATTCTTGTTACTCAACCTATTCGGATTACTTTCGACTCACTTTCTTGATTTATTATCGAAGTATTAGCATACACAAACATAACAACACCAAAAAATTGAATTGAAATCGACAACAACCAAGTCACAAAACAACTTAAGAACAAATCCCAATATGATAATTAGAGCATCCCAAACGTGAATAGCATATTCAAATCCAAGTTACATATCAAGTTTAAGGAAATAAACAAGGGAAAGAAATAAAGAACTTGATTTGAACTTAAACTTGAAATCTGGAATTTTTGGATTGTGCTTCTTGCTCCTCCTTTTTGCTCTCTCACTTTGGAAGATGGTGGCTACTCTGTTTGAGTGTTTTATGTTCTTAAATAGTTTTTTAGGCTTCTAAGGTTCTTTTTAGAGTTTACCCACTTAATTTGGTTCCAAAAATAGCCCCAAAATGTTAAAATTACAAAAAGAGCCACATGCTGAAAAAGCTAAAATTCGCTGGAATACTGTTTGTGCTCTCTGTCACAATCGTGACAAGTCATAATCGTGGCCTGCTTCCATTCCAATTCTTCTATTTTCTTCAATTTCCTGTTTCCATACAATCAAAAACCTCTTGAAACATAAAATTAAGATCTAAATCATGCTCAAAACCGTACAAACACTTAGAATATAAACAAACACTAATAATAACATAATTCTAAGCCTATATACATGATAATTATCTTAGAAATACTCAAAAGCACACTTAAACATCTATCAAAACGTAGTATAATTTACACGTATCAATTCTTTAAGGATTTCATATTTTAAGGAGTCCAGTGATAAAGTTTTGTTTGCAAAACTTCTGAGTTCCTTTCTCTCTATAGTGTATAAACACAATGTTGTGAGTTAAACAAATTGAACTCAATTGACATATTTTGAGGTATGAAACTAAAATGAATGTGACATGAATGTGCATTTCCAATGTCTTGTACTTTGGTTTACCAATGACAAGAATTGATGGATTATAATTGGTAACTTGGAATTAAAAATAACATTTCTCACCTATTGTCAAATGTATAGGTGAACTCTGAAGTGTAATGAAATTTGTGATTTAATATGAATGTGTATGAAATGATTCAAAATTAATGTTTGAAATGCTTTTGATATGTGATGCCTCCAATAATATGGTAATGCCATTGTCTTAATTTGCCATCCTCGTTGTGTATGTTCTCGAATAATCATTGATACGTTCAGGAATATGCTCTATGAGAGTGGTATGTTACACACAAAGCCCTAAAGCTAGGATGTAGATAAGTTTATGATCTTGCGTGTATAATGTCTGCTTGGACAGCTCTTGTGTAATATCAGTGAGGCAATTCCCTAGATCAAAACATAAACTTTTCTATCTATGCATTACTTTGCTTCTAGAATTGTTCTTATTTCGTTTCTTGTTAGGATTTACTTGTTCTTTCCAATTAATTTGTGTTGCTTGCTGTTTGCTTAGTTTTGTTGAATTGGTTTCTGAAAAGTAACTTTAAAGACATCACTTGAGAGGTAAAAGGCAAGAGGGTGAGCTTATATAGTGAAAAGACATCAATATTGTGTGAAAACACGAGTGTACAATCTGATTTTGAGGGAAAACACGTGAGGGAGTAATTGTGAAGTCCTTTCTAACGTTTTCTTGCAGGTTTACACCATGTTTAAGACAAATGATAAGAATGGTAGTGATGATGGGAAGTCTAACGAAGGAAAAGGAAGTGACAACGAACAACAAAATAAGACTTTCTTTACTTTAGCAGCTATGCAAAATCAGTTTCTAAGGATAGACGACATGTTTAGAGATGTCAGTGATAAGTTTGAAAGACAAGATAGATCGATCAGAACTTTGCAAGAGTTTTCAGTTAATAATGCACCAATATAAAGAGCTTCAATTACAACTCAAAATCCCCAAAACTATAAAGAAGAAGTTGGTGGTTATGAATAAGATGATGAAAGGGGTGGCATGAAGTTCGAAACTATGGAAGAGGAGAAAGAGGAGATAGAGGTCGAAATAAAGGAGGCCATAAGGGGAGAGTTGAAAGGGGCAGATATGAGGAAGAAGTTAAGAGAGTTGATAGAAACGTAGGAACCATCAAAATGAAGATTCCATCTTTCTAAGGGAGGAATGACGTAGAAGCCTACTTGGAGTGGAAAAGGAAAATAGAGATGGTATTTGCTTGCCACAACTACTCAGAAGAAAAGAAGGTGAAGTTGGCAGCAGTTGAATTCTCTGACTATGCAACTATTTGGTGGAATCAACTACTTCTGAATAGAAGAAGGGCTAGAGATAGACCTGTTGAAACATGAGAGGAGATGAAGTCCATCATGAAGAGATGTTTTGTGCCTAGTTATTACTACAGGGAGTTGAACCAAAAACTCCAAAATTTGAGACAAGTTACTAAGAGCGTTGAGGACTACCACAAAGAGATGGAAATGGCTATGATAAGGGCTGATATTGAAGAAGAAAGGGAAGCCACCATGGCTCGGTTTCTTGCTGGTTTGAATAAG
>JAOQMS010000002.1:20955913-20967614 GCA_027563885.1 Erythroxylum longipes
GTAATAAAATATTTATTTTATTTTAAAAATAAAACTTACAATAAAAGTTTAACTAATAAATAAAAAACATTTGAAAATAGAAAGGGGGGTAAGTGAGAGGCGGAGATCAGATAGGGGGGGAGGGAAATTTTTTAAAAAATTTTTGATTTTTTTTGAATCTTTTAATTAAAATTTGAAAATTTTACAATTTAGTCCTTATATTTTTCAAAATTTCCGGTACTGACCGGTATTTGGTCAGTATTTATAATACCGGTCGGTACCGACCGATACTGGCCGATACCAACCGGTATTTAAACCCAGTACCGAAACTAATATTCCAGTACCATTTTTTAACGGATACGGTACGGTATTCATCCTTTCTCTACGTTCAACTCTGTCTTAATTAGACATGATTCAACTCGTAAAAGAATATTAGTAATTACCTTATAACAATCCTTTATATGCTTCTCTTGAGTAATGCCATTAAATTAACTCATATATTCATTCTAATGTTTTTCCTTTTCTTGATACAAATCTCACAATCTCCTACCTTTTTTTACTCTTTGCTTCCTTCATAATTTTTGTAAGGAAATAAATAAATTAAAACAAGAATTTAACCTTATAAGGTCCAAAACCTAAGAACTATTAGTCAAGTTAAGAAAAAATTAAATCATAAGGAGAGCTCAACAAGAGTTCCAAACTATATTTAGAAATGATTTTCTTAAGGTGACTGTTTCTACATTACTCTCTTTTCTTTTTCACTACCATACGAATAATTGGTATGAATGGCCCAAAATAAGGAATTTAACAAAGAAGAAATCCTAACACGAAAGTAAAGATAGAAAATAATAAAATAAAAAGATGAAGAAATCTTATTTCAATGTAATATAATAAAAAGGAATTCGAAAAACATAATTTTACTTTCTTTTAATAAAGAAATTAAATAATTTGATGTAAAGGTGATTTGCAAGTACCCCAATACTCCTAAATTTACCGTGGATGTTAACACTACTATGAACATCAGGATGAAGAAGGGAAACATCAATAGTAAAAGAAATTTTGTCTCCATTATGGTGAGAAATAAAATAGTCATCAAAGAGGCCCTCTTTGCAAAATTACGCAATGAATTGAACTTCATCACTATTAAGAAGGTTTTGAGGAAAATTTGCATGGTATCTGGTCAGCAACAAGTGAGAAAATTTCTTTATCTTGAATAGCACTAGCACAAACATCCTTTTTGAAAGGTCAACACCACTTTCCGTGAAAAATGTCTTGGATTAAGGATTTTAAGAAAGGAGAAGTTTCAAATTTGGTAGGAAATGTTTTTGAGATTAAGATTAGGATTTAATTTTTATGTGACATCAATTAGTTCCACATAAAAGTTTTAAAAAAAAGCAATGCCATATTAATGAGAAGATAACACTTAATTGATGAAATTGTGATGAGCTTAGAAGTTTTATAAATAGGAGATTCAAATTTAATTATTTTGAAATATTAAATTCTTTGCACACAAATAAAATGTTAAAATATGACTAGCAATTTTTATAAACGTGGGGATCTAAAAGAAATTTTTTTTCCATTAAACTGTAACTTATAGGAATTTCCTAACAGGTTGACAAAGTGACTAAGATTGTTATTGTGTAGAGCAAACAAACTAGTCATTCCTATGCAATGTGTTTGGATAAAGAAATATTACTAGTCTAAAGTGCTAATGAAGAGAGCATCTTTTAAAAATATTGTTTCCATTTATAACCTATAATCGTAAATTTAGTTACCATTAAGTGGCATTTCATATTTAGGCTATTGCCACTACAACAACAACCCAATGAAAGTCCTGCGGATATACGGGGTTTGAGAAAGTCCAATAACACATAGCCTTACCCTTAAATGGTAAATAGGTTATTTTCGATAAACTCATATAAAGGAAAAGAAAAAATGGATATACATATTAAAATGATTAAAATTTTAAAAAATAAAATAGACATAAAATATAAAATATAAATATAAAAATATAAAAATAATTAATAAAATAAATAGTGCAATAAGCATAAAACAAGATAAAAAGTAAAACAAAAGACAAAATAGGTAAACAAATACACAAACAAGAAAGAAGACAAGTTAATAAATAAATAAATAAAGTCATTACAAGAAAATATTTAGGTTAAGTAAGAAAATTTTTAAGTTAACTAACTAAGAGGTAAGTACTGTATATTGAATGTTTAGGCTAAATATAAGACATAAGACTTTAAGAAAAATATTTTAAAGACCTATGAGAACGAGAAGGATCTCTCTATATGAGATCCTTTACGTATGCCACAGTTTTCTATTAAGGTTCATATCATCGGTAAGTTCTAGTAGTCATATCATTCTTGATCACTCTCCATAGTTCTTCATAGGTCTTCCTTTTTTCTCTTACAATCTCTAAGTACAATCTTCTTGCATCTTCTCACTAGAGCATCAAGGTGTATCCCCTTAATATATCCAAACTATCTAAGTCTTTTCTCTTTTAATTTTCCATTGATATTATCCACCTTTTGTGTCTTACCATTATATTTTTGAACTTATCTCTTCTAGTAAGGTTACATATTTAATAGTGCATCCTCATCTCTGCCACCATTAGCCTATTACTATGCACCTGTTTGATGGGCCAATACTTTGTCCCATTAAGCATAGTCGACCTAATTGCTAAAAGATAGAACTTATTGTTAAGCTTGAATAGTATTTTCTTGTCACATAAAACTCTTGATACACTTCTCTATTTAAGGCACCCTGATCTGATACGATAAACTGTATCTTCATCAATCTCTCTATTACTTTGGATGATAAATCCTAGATACCTAAAACACTCTTTTTATGGCATAACTTATAAATTAATCGTTAACTCAACATCAGAAACCACCTTATGGTCCAAAAAGTTACACTCTAAGTACTCAGTTTTAGTCTTACTGAATTTTAAAGCCCTTCGAATCTAACATATCCCTCCAAAATTCTGGCTTGATATTGACACCCTCTTTTTCCTCATCCATTAAAACAATGTCATCAGCAAATAAAATACTCTAAGGTACATCCCTTTTGATATTCTTAATAAGGTCATCTATTACTGCTGCAAAGAAAAAGGGGCTTATGAGGAGCCTTAATGTATCCCAATATTGATATAAAAAAATGTTTTGTAACTCCTCCTATCGTCCTTATTCTAGTCTTTCCACCTTCATACATATCCCTAATAGCCTGTATATAGGTCATAGGAACTCCCTTATAAACACCTCCACATGATTTCTCAGGATTCCTTGTCATACACCTCTAAATCAATAAAAATTATAAGTAGGTTACACTGTCTTTTCCTATAATATTTTATTAATCTTCTAAGGAGATGTAGGGCTTCTGTCGTGGACCTTCCCGGCATGTAAGCAAATTGGTTCTCCAAGATAGGATCATCTTTTCTCACTCTCTTTTCAATCACCTTATCTCATAACTTCAAGGTGTGATTAAGCAGTTTGATGCCTCTATATCTATTATAACTTTGGATGTCCTCTTTGTTTTTATGTAGAGGAATTGACATACTAAGTCTCTACTCATCTGACGTTTTTGCGGACTTAAGGATCATATTAAAAAGTTTGGCTAGCCAACTAAGTTTTTTGCCTGAGCTTTTCCAAACCTCTATGGTATCTCATCAAGCCCTACTATCCTTTCACTCTTCATCTCCCTCAAATCTCTTTTAATTTCTTCCCTTATAATCTGCTAGCAACAATTAAAGTTACGTTACTTCTCGGAAGTTGTCAAATCACCTAAAGAGAGGTTGTTTTTTACGTTTTCATTAAAAAGGGCTATAGAAGTACATCTGTCATCTTCTTTTGATGTCATTTTCAACCACAAGCATCGACCTGCTTCATTTTTTATACAACAAACTTGATCTAAGTCTCTCACTTTCCATTCTCTAGCTCTCACCAACTTAAAAATATCTTTTTCTCCATCTTTAGTTGCCAATCATTGGTATAACTTATTGCAAGCTCTGCTTTTAGTTTCTGAAATTATCTTCTTCACCTCTTTCTTTTCCAATTTGTAACTTTCTGTATTAGCTACTCTTTATACCTCTATAGTGTTATTCAATAGAGCTTTATAAGCACCATTCTTAATCTTAACATTTTCTTATAAATCTTCATTCTACCACCAAGACTCCATTTTACTACTGCTAGGTCCTTAGAAACATCCAAGATCTCTTTAGTTGTACTTCTTAAAAGAGTTGTTACTCTCTCCCACATTTGGTTAACATCTCCTTATAATTTCCATTCTTTTCTATATATTACTATATCCTTAAGTTGTTCCACCTGATCCCCTTTCTTATTCTACCATCCGACTCTAGTATACCTCCTATAACTTCTCTTCATTTTCCAATCCTTAATTATAAGATCCAAAACTAACAATCTATATTAAATTAACCAGTAAGTGTTAGGTATCACTTTGTAATCCTTACAACTAGGTTGATCGCTCCGCCTTACAAGAAAGTAGTCAATTTGAGTTTTTTTGGTTCTACTCTTAAACATCACCAGGTACTTCTTGTTTTTCTTGAAAAAAGAATTGACTATCACCAACTCAAATGTTATCATGAGATCTAACAAAGCAACCTGCTAGCTAATTGGCGTTTCCTAAATTTCATTTGCACGGTTAAAAGCGCTTTAAGGAACTGGGATAACAATTGTATGAGGGTATTAGGGAGTTTGTGAGCGTCATCTTCACGTTCATGCCACTCTGAGGCATCTGCACATTTGTAGTACAGGTGCATAGATACAGGGATTATAAAACATACCTAAGAAAAAAACCAACAACAAAAAAAAAGCCAAATCCTAGAGAAAACCAAGGGCTACACGAATGAGTGTTGTGTTAGCCAGGTTGTACATGTGTTGAGTAGTGCTTCCACGCAAATGGCAGGTGAAATTCTCACCATTCAAATGGCAGACGATTAGGAGAATCGCCAATGATGGTTATGCCACTTTGATATGCAGCTTATTGCGTAATCATATAGTTATTAACTGTATCCACGTTTCCAAGAAACATACAAATTGTCAACATAGATTTCATTTGTTGTTCAAAGTATCATTAAGAAAACATCCAACAAATCATAATGTACGAAAAAAGATTTTCCAGTGAGACAACGTTATGAATTTGTCTCGGCTCCACAACGCTTTTCCACCAGACATTCCACTCAATTTTTCCTGTGAAAAGGACCAGTGAATCTCCACAAAGGTCAAATATTTGATTCCTACCAAATGAACAACTCTATAGTCTATACAGTTGAATTGAGACACGGGAAAAATGTACATGGTCATCGAGGTCCCGAAAGCTCCATCGCTTCAATGATGAATGAAGACTCTCCATAGATGTCGCTGTATCGCCTTGAGAAACTGCAAGCCCTTGCCTCATAAACGTTGGATGCACCTTGTGATTCCTCCGTTCCTAACTGCCCAACAAGACCTTCCAAAACCTTCATAACTTCTGACATCTTAGGACGTAGGTTAGGATGCGACTGAGTACATTGCAGAGCCAACTCCACTGTTTTTTCCAACTCTTGCGCTTCAAAACATCCCTTAAGATCTCTATCTACCAGCACTTCCAATCTCTTCTCCTCGTACAAAGTCCTAACCTGCAAAACTCAAATGGCATGTTGGTATCCAGTGCACAATTTTTGAAACAAATAACAGGTCCTGATCAGTCATTAGTTATTTCAGGGTTGATATAAGCGTTCACAAATTTGTAAAATACAGAACCAATGACCATTGGATCATTACAGGTGGAAGAACTTACCCAGTCGAGAATCATTCCCTTCTGGACCTGACCATTTCCAGCATCTAGTGCCTTTTGCCCAGTTACAAGTTCCAAAAGCAGTATGCCAAATCCAAAGACATCTGTTTTCTCAGAGGACTGACCAGTTGAAAGATACTCTGGTGCAATGTGACCCACGGTACCCCGAACTGCAGTTGTAACATGTGAATCTCTTTGATCTAATAGTTTGGCAAGACCAAAATCTCCAACCACAGCTTCAAAACATTCATCAAGTAAGATATTTGCTGCTTTGACATCCCTGTGAATTATTTTTGGATTGCACTGTTCATGTAAATACAGAAGTCCACGTGCTGCTCCAAGGGCAACGCGTTTCCGTCTAGTCCAATCTAAGGATGGTCTTTCTTGGCAAGTTTCTGGTGAAGAAAATTGACCAATAAGGACTGTTGGTTACACATAAAGAAGGAAACATCTTCAGGCAAATGACGATTTTCTTTTCACCCCATTGAGATTGAAGGAGAAGAGAACATTGAAAAATGAGTTCCGAGGTCCAAGACTATTATAAAGACCGAGCCATGAACATAAGTTTGACTATATGTCAAGTGCTTATCACTCAAAACCCTTTATTGTGAGAACATCTGATCAACCTCAATAAATATCCGAGTAGGACACATACAATGTACTCTATTTAGCAATAATAGTGAGTTGAATATGAGCAAGAGAGATATAGTCAAAAATGAAAAGATGAGACAAACCTCTTAGTCGGTCAGCAACACTACCATTTGGCATATACGGATAAACAAGTAATCTCTCCTCAGGTGTCAAGCAGAAACCATATAAACGTAACAGGTTTCGATGCAAAGCCAAGCCAATCATCTCAACTTCAGTTTGAAACTGCACTTCTCCGGTACAATTTGGATCTCTTAGCCTTTTAACTGCAACTAATGTCTTATTTGGAAGACATCCTTTATAAACCACCCCAAATCCTCCTTGACCTAGGATATTTTTTGGACTAAAATTGCTTGTAGCAATTTGCAGTTCACGAAACGAGAACCTCTTCACATGACCAATATCAAATTCATACTCTTGCTGAACTGCAAAGGATATTGACCATTAATCTTTCATCACATTCATCCTAAAACTCCAAATTTTTTCAACAGTTTAAGAAAGTTAGGCAGACAATTAGTACATAAGGTTGGGGATTTACCATATGGTTTAAGTTGTAAATGAGATCTATACCAATGCACCCAGATAAGCAGCAGCACTACAGAGATCACAAATGTGAAACTGACACCTAAGGAAACATAAAGCACCAAATGATGGTGACTGCTGTCACTCTGTGGTGATAATGTCTCTGAATTGAATACACACACATTTCAAGTCAACGTTGTGAACAGACAAAGCCACCAGAAGTGTTTGATCAATTTAGTGCATTTACCATTAACTGGTTCTGAAGCATCTGTGCAAACCTGTGAGAGTGAGGAAATACAAAGAAAGCTGTTCCCTGTTATGCTGCAAAAAATAGACATATGCAGATTGAAATCGCTGAAGCAGAATATCAGGGAATTATTTTAAAAGTTCAGTACTTTTATCCTGAAAAATGGGTAGTATTTAAGAAGTGAATATTCTTCAAGTTATCTCCGAAGTCATTGCTATAAGTTATCAAATAAAAATCAAATAACCATTCCCATTTGTTATTGATGTCACATTCACTAAGAAATTTCCAACATAATTATCCATGTTTTTGTTCATCAAAACTGTCAGAATGCATAATTTAGAAGTAAAACACAAAGTTTGATATAGACTAAGCTTATTATAAGCTGAATCCAGAGTAATAAATCAGATAAATGTACCTGTAACCTTTAGCAAGTATTCTTGGCATGGAGCCACTCAGATTGTTAAATGATAAATCCCTGCATGGCAACGGCACAAAAAGAGTAACAACTCTAGACTATCACCCAAAGAGATGAAGTTCACATGTGAAGAGATGCATACAAAAATGAAAGTCCAGTAAGATTGGCAACAAGACCAGGTATCTGTCCAGATAACTTGTTTCGACTGAGCCTCCTGAAAAACCTTATCATGTCACCACAAATTATCGTAGCTAGAAAACATCAGAACTAACGAGAACCTCACTCACAAGTAACTAAGATGGTTCAGAAACCCCAGAGAGCTTGGAATTTCTCCAACAAATTGGTTCCCAGAAAGGTCAAGCGTTTGAAGTTCTAAGAGCTTTCCAACCTCAGTTGGGATTGTGCCTGACAACTCATTGTTCTGCAAGAGCCTAAAAGTAAAAGCCTAACAATTGATCAGTTGATGCGGAAGAAAGTTAACTAATACTCCACGTTCTTTGCTTTTCCTCAAGCAATGAAGTAAAAATAATTTAAGAAAAAACAATAACCCACATCATTATATGAATGTGCTTCAAAAAGTATTGTCATTTGTCAGTAGGTATTAGGAAGTTATAGGATGCAAACTTGCAAAAAATTTGAACAAAGAAAGTTATCTGAAGCACTCACATTGTCCTCAGGTGAGTTAAATTCCCAATACTCGGCGACAGGGTACCTGATAGACTCATACTTTGCATTTCACTGGTAGCAGCAGTAACAGCAGCAACAACAACAACAATTAAATAAGAAATTTCATTTTGCCTATTACCCAAAACTTACCATGTTCAAAGAAAAATAACCGCATTTTCTTTAGAATCAAGCAATAATAATGTTTTCCACTTTACTTACAGAGAAATGACATAACCTTCGGCGGAGCAGCCCACCATGTTCCAAGTGCAAGGATCGACAGAGTTAATATCCCAGGCATCCATTACGTGCAACCCATCTCTCATTTCTCTCTTGACAGCCATCAATGCTGCCACTGGTTTCAATATGCATCAAGAAAATAAAGAGGAAAATCATCAGTGAACACCCAGAAAATATTGAGAGGACCAATCGTTCCAAGTTAATACGAAAGACGGAAATTTGTATCGCTAGAGTCACCTTCAAAGTTGACACCTTTTGGAGATAGAAGTGTATCAGAGGCTCGAGAGAGATGCCCCCAAATGAACCAAGATAAGAAAAACAGCCAACACGCTTTCCATGTAGATCTTACTTTGGTTTTCTTTCTTGATGGCAGTCCAAAGTCTGACAGTAGAGTTGGAGTCATTAGAACTTCAAGGTCTTAGCATAAGATTTAACCTGGTCATTAGAACTTCAAGAAGGTCTAAGTAGTGTAAGATTTAACTTGGACTTCTCGAGTCCCTAAATCTTTCTTTGGAATCTTTCATTGTCTCGGGAACTGTTAATTGAAAGACGAGTAACGATCTAGTCCAACACGTATTACAATTTTCTTTTTCCGTTGATTAGGAAAATAAATCTGGTCAATCATTATCCCCACAGCAGTTAAAGACAGATTGCACGAAGAACTGTGACACCCATTATACAAAAAATGAAAGAAAAGGCTTTTCAGTCGAATAATTTTTTGTCTCAACTATCTGTCTATCTCTGGAACTTGAGAAGAAAAGACAAGACTTCACTTTCTTCTACATTTATTAATATTTTCTTCCAAGGGGGGGAAGAGATGCGAAGGAGAGTGCTGGCCTGGAAGATTCTCCAGATTCGGGCGTGACAGAGATGGTCGCCGTTTCTCTTAATAACTATCTCAATCTTTTGTCTGAAGTAATTGGCTAGGTGAATCCAAGGAATAGGAGCGAGTAACGCTTTGTGATGTTTGAGTCTTTTCATTTCTTTGTGGTGTTGCTTTGACAGTTGAAACCCCGACAACTTTTGCTCCTTCCACTATTTCGCCAATTTCGAACAAAAGACCCATCCAATAATTTTGTCAAGTAGCGGACACTCCACATATTACACTTTCAATGTCCAGTGCGAGTACCAAGTTACGATCACACGAGTAGACTGGGCAAAAGAAAATGCAAGGCCGAATGATTTTAAAATGTGGAATTTCCGGCAAAAAAACTATGGAAATGGGTATTTATCGGACAATATTCATTTAAAACTTGACTCCCATCAGTACATATCTAATATCACCCATTTCCTGCCTGCACAAACCACGAAGCACCTAGGTAGCTTGATTGTTTCATGTTCCATCACCTGCAGTTAGCATATGAATATAAGGTAGTAGAGCTGCTAGAGCATGCAGAGCTTTACGCTTCTGGATCACTAAATGTTAGATCCTGCAAACTCCATAATCCTTGAGACACACTCCATTTAGTGCAGACCTGGAAGTAGTGAAATGAGTATGGAGCAAAAATGTCTGAACCCCGATGAGAAGCAGGAAGGTGGCATAGGTGTTGCTATACTACAAGAGAACATCATCCAATTACTTCCGGGGGTGATGAATTCTTAAAGGTCTTCCACCTGAAGTCATGAGAAACTAATATGAAACAACAGCAAGCCAAAAGCCAACATCAAACAACATGCCCCCTACTTTTCTTTGGGCCATTTTATAAGGAGCCTTCTAACAAGCTGCAGATAACTTCTCAAGCCTTTACCTTCCACTTGCTGCTATCAGATCAAGTCCGCCTCAGGCTCCATCGGTCTCATACCGTATGTTCAGCTGAGTAAGAAATGTTGCTGCTGAGACCTCAATCCATGAAGGATCAACTACATAAATAGGACATCCTCTATCCTTTTCTTCTTCCGTTCTTTTGTATCACCAAACAACTTACACATATAATCACATATTGCTGATCAACCCTGCATCACTCGTCTTACTTTTTATGTCCCAGCCAGATGCAAAAAGTTTAGACCCATTTGTCGTCTGACGTGATCGGGTATAAACTTTTTGAGCTCAGGAGAAGCTCCATGTAACTACAATCCAAAAGCATAATTATGTTAAGAATGAGAGAAAACTCGTCCCCAATCAGTTATATCATGAAAATGCTGAACCCATAAAACTGGAGATAATAAATCGATCATCCAAATGAAACATACGGGAACAAATCACCTGTTCCCAAAAGCCTATGTCACTCTGTTCCCATTGAGATCCATCCATCCACCAAATGGGACAGAGTGGCACAGGCTTTTGGGAACAGGTGATCTGAACCCGAAACATACCACTTGGCATATAGTGCAACATTTACAAGTACTTACTGTCTTTGCTTGAATAGGAATCTGATACTGTAGTAATTTTCTCACCTGTAGTCTCGTGTAAGATGGTCTTTATTTTCCGTTTCTAGGCGCAAGCGTGCGCTTTGTGCGATAATTTGTTTTTATTTGAACTTTCAGCTTGTGCGTTCCTATGCTTCTTTATGAGATTCTAAACCTTGAGATATGTTGAATTTTCATTTGCATTGTTGTTTCTGCTTCAACTTCAAAAATAAAAATTAAAAATCCACCTTTTGTAGTTTTGTTTAGCTGCTTGTCTTGTTTTCCTGTTAGCATTCACCCATATTATTTTCTTTTCTGCACTCATCTATGTTATATCTCCATCCTTTTATTTCGGTTAAGTCAATAATACTAGCATCTTCTTTAATAGGTATTGCTTACTAGGTCTGATGTTGTTTTGATGATTGCATTAAACCAATTTGGAAGCCTGTGGTTTGATCATATCTTTACCATGTTTCCTGGATTTTGCAATGTTTGAATCTGTATGTAAATCGATCAATTTAATAGTCTGCTTTTTATGCTTTTGATTGATCAGTTGGCTTTTTAGTTTGGACTTTTTGACGACGTATAGACTTAGCTTTTTTGTTGCACATGACTTTTCAATGAGTTTTTATGATTTTGATAGACCTTTTGCATGATGATTGCGGTCGTTTTCACTAGTTAACACTGTTCAATAAGAGATTTTTGCTTTAAAGTAGTAGATGGTTGCGTCTTTGTGAAGTTGTATACATATACATATACATACATACATACATATATATATATATATATATATATATATATATAATTGGGATGTTACAGAGGACATTAACATGGCTCTACTCAAG
>JAOQMS010000002.1:20967714-21002870 GCA_027563885.1 Erythroxylum longipes
AAAAAGTTGTGAAGCCTTTGAAAGGTCGTTTACAGATACTAATCCCTAATAGAGGCCTCAATACCCATCGAGCTCCTAAAAGAAGAGAAAAGCTGCAGAGAAGCTCTCAGGAGATGTGCCCTCGTTAGGACCAAAAGCGTCTGATCGGAGATGCGGCCAAGAATCAGGTCGCCATGAACCCCATTAACAATGTCTTTGGATGATACGCACATCTCAAGAAGTGGTGAAAAAAAAGCTGTGCAACATATCAGGTATAAGCAAAAATTTTGCAGCATGTCAGGTATGTCTATCCTATTTTTTTCTTGCTAATTTTGTCTTTTAAACTTGCATCTCTTAAATAAAGTTTGGTAGCATTTTCTGTAAGTGCTATAATTTTATTTTACTTATTTTTATTACTTTATCCTACTTATTTATTTATATTTAGGTATCTAGTTATTTTATCACATTTTATTTATCTATTTATTTTCTAAAATCTTCTTGCCACATTTGCCAAGCTTTTTACATTTTTTTAAAATCTTATAACCCTATTTATTTATGTATTTATTGAAAGTTTAGTTACATAGATTTTTTCCGTGCTAATTTTACCTTTTCTTTGTTACCTGCATCATTCATATATTGTCTCATTTGCATGTAGGTCCACCGGAAACAGCCTCTCTACTATGTAGAGGTAAGGCTGCGTACTATCGAACCTCCCCAGACCCCGCTTCATTGCGGGATTTTGAACTGGGTGATGATGATGATTTACAAGTACTTACAAAGTGTAAGATGAACACCATTCTACTAATGAACAGATACATGCATTCTAACATACAAAGTTAGATTAGAAAAGTATCTGTCTTACTTCTTGCTTGAAGTTGAAGAGAGTTGGCAAGGGCCGACCATTCGGTAGTTGACAATTAGGTTCTCGGAGTTCATCAAAGAAAGGATGAGCACATCCTTCCAACTGCAGTCAAAATTAAACTTTTGTTAGAAAGGAGTCTTGCTTGTAAGAAAACAAAAGGTGATAGCCTAACATTAGAAGACTAATGGTGTCAAATATATGCAAGTGATTAATAACATGATTGTGACTATGTGAATAACAACTAAGCATATTAAAAAGATCACAACAAAGATTTGAAAAATAAAAGTGAAGTCACAAAAGGGGTCGAACTCACTGCTGTGCAACGAAAATTCGGTGAGTATTGCATCAGAAGGGAGGCAAGGTCAATTGCTTCTGGAGCCATCCTTTTGTGGAAAACCTAAGCATATGAAGCACAGTATGATTTAAAACATAATTCCTCTTGAATTGAACTACTTTATCAATGATTAATCAAAAGTAACATCCAAAACCTTGTGCCAAGGATGAGCTTTTATCTGTGGAAACCGAAAATCAGTATAAATTGGATTCATACAGCAAGCGAATCTCCTCTCTGGTAGGAGTGCCAACAACCTAAAAAACAGTACTTAATAAGAATGTACATATATAATCATCACAAAGCGAGTTGTATCTTTATAATCTCCACAAGCTGATCAACTGCATTTTTTCCAGGGAACAACGGCTGCAAAAATTTTCAAACGCTCAAGAGACTGGAACATCTAATAAAATGCACACATGTCCATTAAATAGGGCAACATCAAACATAGAAAGAAATTCCAACCTGCCCCAGAAGAAGCTCAGAAAGAACACAACCAGCTGACCATATATCAATTGAGGTCACGTTCTCTGTGGCACCAAAAATAAGTTCTGCAGCCCAATAGAATCGGGAACAAACGTACGATGCCTTCGCTTCACCCTTGATCTGATAAATGCATCCATTGTCAATCCAAGGTACAATTCGCATGATTCAATACTATCAATATGTAGTATGCTTTCATCGAAGTAGAAAGATCAACATTTATTTTCCCTTTAGTAAATTCAATCGGTGTTTTTTTTCCCTTTACACCCTTTAGGCTTGTCAAAATGACCAGTTTCAGAAGAACATGCTCTAAAACTGCCAAAGAAACTTCTCCCAATAGAAGGAAATATCCATGCTGAGACTTTTTTGACAATCACCAACCAATGACATTATGCAAAGTCAATCACCAATTGTAATGCTAAAACCATATAAGAACAGCTAAATTTCATGTTCTACGTAGCCAGAGCTTCATCCAGAATAGAACTTAAGAGCTTTTGATTAAACTCAGTTTGATATACCAACAATACTTGCATGATATGGAACCAGAAAGAGAAGAAACTAAGAGAGGGAGTCAGCTTACTAATGCTTTTGCACTCCCAAAATCACAAAGCTTAACATGGTGAGTCAAAGGATCAACCTGCAGAAAACAAAATCACCTCCATAATCCTAAAAATTAAAAAAAAGGCATCCTGTTCATTAGGAGAAAATATTATAGGGGAATACCAGAATATTTTGAGGTTTCAAGTCCCGGTGACAAACTCCATGAACAGTGTGTATGTGTGCCAGACCCCTAAATATCTGCAGCTCCTATAGTTAGCATTGGAAAATGAGATTGAAATCAAAGACCTGGTACACGTAAAGTTTCACATAAATGAGAGGCATTGTCTGCTTTGCGTTGCTGTAATGTTTCAGAACCCGATCCATACTCTCAGGCACATATTCCATAACCAAGTTGAGAAAGAGTTCATTGTTATTAGTTGTGGAAAAGAAGCAATGCTTCAGTGAGATGGCATTAGGATGGTCCATCACACGCATCAACTGCAGTTCAAGATTCTTGTACCTTTTGTACTGCAAAACCTTCTTTATTGCCACGGTCTCCCCAGTTTCCAAGCATTTTGCCTAAAGAAGAGATAAATGAGCTGTTAAACCAGTACTCAATCAGAAATTTATCACAGATAAACAAATTGCTATACCTGGAAACTATACCAAAAGACCCAGTCCCCAGAACACGCTCTGCCATGTAACTTACGGTCTGAAAAGTAAGTTATCCAGAAAATTAGCCTCAGTCATCTATCCAACCGCCCCGAACTGGTCAAATATGTTTCTTGTAGAAAAGATTTGTTCACTAAGTTGTTTACCTGCTTGGGTTCTCCATTTTTACCTCCAATAGTGGTGGGAATAATGTGAACAGTGACTGCATCATTCCCGTTGACATCTCGGCCAGCCATTCCCTGAAAATTCCAGTAATAGGATCAAGTATGTATCTAAACAATATACTTGGCAAAATGCAGAAGAAGCTCCAGGAAGAGGCAATACATAAGACTGCGGACACAAGAAAATTAGTAGGAGCAAGTCATCAACTACAGACTTAACTGGAAAAAAAACAATTGAAGGACAGCAAAATAAGCTTAGATAATAACATCAAAAACATAGCTGAGGAAATATGTAAACGTAACACAAAAAGAATGTGCCTACGATTAAAGGGCCACCAACAACGGACACTAATAGACCCTAATTCAATGTTCTAAAAGCAAATACTCCTCTATAAAGTAGGTTCAGGAACAAAGCAATGAAATTTAACTAATTTAACTGTTTAGCAAACCCTCGACCAATGGAATCTAACCGTGATCGAATCACGAGTGTAGCAAAAAATAAAATTTTTACAGATTTTGAGTAGATTCCGATAATTGAATAAACTTGAATAAAACATAAAACGATTTTTAAAACGTACTTTATTCGTCTTCTTGTTGAAAAATCTTTGAAACTTTTTCCGATTAATGAATCACGAGCTGTTCAAGTGTTCAGCCTCTGATAGTATTCACAGAGCAATTCTCAGACTAATTTAAGAGGAAGAAGACAAAAGTGCTAGCTTCTAAAAAAGTTCTTCCCTTTAAATAGAAAAATCATAAGGGTATGTAATTAAAATCAAATTTCTTTAATTATAATTAAAATCAAATTCTAATTATAATTAATTTAATTTTAATAAAATTAAATATCTCATATTTGATCTCCAAAGTTTCTCAAACTTTATAATTAAGTCCAACTTAATTAAATTGATTTTTCTTTCACTAATTGCTCTTTGATGTATAACTCTTAGGTTCCTAATAAATTGACAATGATTATAAATTACAATTCTAATTTCAATTAGAATAAGATAAATTAAAACTTTTGTTAATTTATCTTTAATTTTCTAATTAAACAATTCATAATCATAAATTATGATTGACATCCAAGAACATGTCACGAATACCCAAATATCAGGAATGTCAAAGTGATTAACTTAGCATGTCCATGTATGGCTATAATATATAATTTAATCCTTTCGTCATTTAATATTCTAATTGGACAGAGTATGGATACAATATCCACTTTTATCATCTAATCAAGTTCGTTCTTGCTAATTAGTAATTGATTTATAATTGAAATTTGAAAACACCTTTTCAAATGTCAATTCACTCTGGTCAGAAAAATTCATAAATCATTACTAATCAAAAACAGCATAATATCTCTAATTACTTTAGAGTGACGAATCCTATATTGACTTACTCAACTATTTACATATAGTTCACACTGTATCTAATTACCACCGACTAAATTATCTTGGGACAATTCATAAGTAGCATCAAAACACAATAATTCCCACATTAGATATCTTGATAATCTCAAATCTGAGGATCAATTATACAACCATCATTATAAGATAATCCATAGGCACATAAGTAATATTCCATCTGAAATTCTCATAATTGGGTCACTTCATTGACTTATTCTCTGATAATCACACACATATTAGTTTAAGTATCTCTATACTTTAATTTATGAGATCGATTACTTTCTTCATAAGAAAGAAACATAATGTGTGCTAATTTTACTGTTTTAACAATATCCCGTCTTGATGAAACTATAATTAGGAATATTTAGGAATAATACATAAGTGTAAATTGAATCTCATAATTATAATCTCATCATAATTTCAATTACATAGTAATTATTCCAAGGAATTTGTCTTTAGTATTAAAACATAAAATATTAATTAAATTAATATATAAAGATAAATAAAGCATTTTCATTAATTCAAAATAATATAATATATTAATTTGCATCCAATTGATTGGCTGCAAGGGCATAAACTAACATTCTCAACCCTATGAAGAAAACTTAAAAAGTAAATCTCCCTCTAGTCAGTTTTCAAAGTAAAGATCAAAGGGAAGAAATTACAAGAATAGAAACACAAGTTTAAGACAAAAAAATAGAGAGAGAGAGGAAGAGAAAGAGAAAGAAAACAACTAAGCTCTATTGATAGAAGAGGAAGAGAAAAAAGAGAATGTTTTATCGATCATAGGGAAATAAAGACAAATCATATATCGACTAGGAAAAGAAAGCTAACTTTCCAGTTTTCTCCAGATTCCTAAGAGCCCAACATATTGTTGTAAAAATCGACCGGATTAAAGCAGGTTCGCAGCTAAACAGAACTAAAAGAATAGTAATAAATAGACATATTTGACGTGAAAACCCCTAAATTAGGGTAAAAACCACAGGCAATGATAGAATAATTTTACTACTAAAAAATTAGAGAATTACAAGGAGAAAAACTAGACCTACAAAAATACACAGAATATTTTTGTCTCTCTTTTTTTTTCCTCTTTCACCTCACGTCTCTCTTGTTGTTCTTCTCCCCTATTCTCTTTGTTTATCTCCTGCCTATTTATAGGCAGGAGAATGAAGATATGAAGATATGGTTGGCCAAATTGGCCAACCATATTGCTGTTTTATTAGGCATGGTAGGCACCGAATTCAATGCCTACCAACCGTAATTATTGACAATTCTCTCACTTAAAGATTTGATTGAGAGTCAATAAGATCTTCACACTATTCTTTCCGCCTTACTGCTTCTTGTTGCTTACGTATCTGTCAGGCCATAAGAGGATCAACACCACTTAAACTTGTCAACGTCGATTGCTTTTGTCATAAAATCTGCCAAGTTATCCATTATATGAATTTCTGAATATCCACCGTTCCTTCTTCCACTTGCTCACAAATGAAGTGATACTGAACTCAAATGTGCTTTGTCTTTGAATGAAATTATGGATTCCTTGCAAGATGCAAAGCACTTTGATTATCACAAAATAGAGTAATATTCTTTTGCTTATACATAAGTTCTTCCAACAACATCTTCAACCATACTGCTTCTTTACTGGCTTGTGTAGCTGCTACATGTTCTACTTCTGTTATTGACGTAGCCACAACTGACTGCAGTTTTGAAACCCAGCTCACAGCTCCTCTAGCTAGTGTAAACATATATGCTATAGTAGATTTACTTTTATCAAGATCACCTGCATAATCAAAATCAACATATCCGCTGATAATAAAAGATGATCCTCCATAACATAATGCAACATATGAGGTTCCCTTTATGTATCTAAGAATCCTCTTAATAGTATTCCAATGCTCTCGACTAAGACTCGCCATGTATCGACTAACTACTCCTACTGCATGTGCAATGTCTAGTCTTGTACAAATCATAGCGAACATGAAGCTTCCTACTGCTGATGCATATGGTACTCAAGACATCTCCAACTTCTCTTCTTCATTGCTAGGACTCATACTTGAGAATAACTTGAAATTAATAGGAAGAGGGGTATAAATTGACTTACAATCTTGCATGTTGAATCGCAGCAAGATCTTCTTTAAATAATTCTTCTGAGAAAGTCAAATCTTCGTATTATTTCTGTCTCAGTGAATTTGCATCCCTAAAATCTTGTTTGCTGGTCCCAAGTCCTTCATTTCAAATTCCCTATCCAACTGTGCCTTTAATTCTTTGATATGACCATTGTTGGGGCCTGCTACCAATATGTCATCTACATACAACAATAAAACTATAAAACCATCCTTCTCAAACCTCTTGAAATATGCACAAGGGTCTACATTTAGTATACTGTATCCAAGGCTCATGACGAAGGAATCAAATCTCTTATACCAACAGCTCTACGCCTGCTTTAAACTATATAGAAATTTGTTCAACCTGCAAACCAAGTTCTCTTTCCCTTTTTCTTCAAAACCTTCTGGCTGGAGCATATAAATTTCTTCTTCAAGGTCTCCATGAAGAAATGCAGTTTTGACATTCAACTGCTCAAGATGCAATTCAAATGTAGCATACATCGTCAGGACTGCTCAAACTGTAATGAGTCGAACCACAAGATAAAATATTTCATTGAAGTCAATTCCTTCCTTCTGAGCATATCCTTTTACCACTAATTTAACACGATATCGCTCTATTTGATCGTCACCACTTCACTTGATCTTTTTAACCCATTTATTACTAATAGGCTATCTTCCTTGTGGTAATGATTTCAGCTCCTATGTCTTATTCTTATGCAGAGCTTCAATTTCTTCCTACATTGTTGCCATCCACTGAGATGCATCTGAACTATTCATTGCTTCTTGAAAAGTTGATAACTATCTATCCTAAGTTAAAAGACAGTATGCAATATTGCTCTCCATAATATAATCTGAGTGTCAGCACAGTGCTCTTCTTGTGCAAGTTTATCTTCAAGTATCTGAAACATCAAATTCGACTGGTTCTTGCTCCTTATGCTCTTGTGCAGCTTCAGAAAAATCATTTTGATCAAATTCTCTTTCCACCTGTACTGTTGTAGTCTTTAAATTCTCTTTTGAAGTGCTAATATATTTTGTTTGCTCTTGATCATTATCTTCCAAGAAAATAACATCTCTGTTGATAACAATCTTGTGGGTAGTAGGATACCACAGACGATACCCCTTTACTCCTTCAGCATATCCTAGGAAAGTACATCTTTTAGATTTTGGATCCAACTTCGTAGTTTCATGGGTATTGAACATCACATAGGCAGGACTTCCAAATATATGGAGGTTAGAATAATCCACTGGTTTACCAGTCCACATCTCTATCGATATCTTTAACTCAATTGTTGTTGATGGAGCGTAATTCACCATATAACAGGCGGTATTGACTGTTTCTGCCCAGAATTTCTTATATAAGCTTGCAATTGTCAACATCGCTCTTGTTCTTTCCAACAGAGTTCTATTCATCTACTCTACTATTTCATTTTGTTGAGGAGTGTATGCCCTCTTGAACTGCCTTTTGATGCCTTCATGCTTGCAGAATTCATCAAATTTTTTACCAGTATATTAGCCTCCATTATCTGAGAGCAAACACTTGATCTTCTTACCAAATTTGATTTTCACCCGCGCTTTGTAAAATTTGAAATTTGGAAACACATCTTCCTTCCTCTTAGTAGGAAACACCCAAAATCTCCTCGAATAATCATCAACGAATGATACAAAGAAATTTGCTCTTCTTAAGGACATAACTTGTGATTGCCATACATCAGAGTGAATTCATTCTAGAATTTCTTTGCTTTTGAACTTTGATGTGTTGAACTTCAATTGACACTGCTTACTCACAATGCAATGCTCACATAAGGGTAATGATATCTTTGTCAGACCTAGAAGTTGATTCTTCTCTGCAAGTACCTTTATTCCTTATTTTGACATATGTCCAAGCTTTTTATGCCACGTCATTGCAGATTTGTCATCTGGACTATGCACAGCAACGGATGCTTCTCCTTTTTGCAAAGTTACTCCCTTCAACATATACAGATTTGCAACAATCTTCTATGCTTTCATAAATACCAGCACTAAATCGAGATAATCCAGTTGTCCTACAGATAACAAATTCTTCTTCAGGCCCTTCACATGTTGCACTTTTTTAATAGTCTGAGTTGTCCCATCATACATCTTTAACTTGATGATGCCAATACCAACGATCTTCAGAGCTTGATCATTACAGCTATACAAAATCCCCCAGAGACAGATTCATATTGATGGAACCAGTCTCTTCGAGAGGTCATATGAAAAGTAGCTGCTGAATCACGAAGCCATACATCAACAAATCTTCTCGTACCTCCAATAGTCGTTGCCGCTTCACAGACCATTGCACCTCCATCATCTGAAGTATTTGCCACATTTCCTTTAGGAATAGAATCTTTCTTATTCAGATTCTAACATTCCTTCTTCAGGTGCCCTTTCTTGCCACAATTGTAGCACTTGAAATTCTTCTTACTCCTGGATTTCGATCTACCATGACTATGACTCCTACTTGGGCTACGTTCCATTGATCTTCCTCTCATTACTACCAAGGCCTCCGCTTGTTGTGAATTTGCCAGCCTTTCTTTCTTACTTTTGCGTCAACTCTCTTCTTCCAGAATAGCAGCAATAATATCGTCGAAGACTAGAATGTCTGTGTTATTTGTTAAATTGATGACGAGTTGATCATACGAATTTGATAGACTTTAGAATAAAAGTTCCGCACGTTCACTTATCTCTATTGCGTGCCCTAATGATGTGAATTGGGAAAATATAATATTTAAAATATTTAAGTGCTCTATCATCGAAGTGGATTCCACCTTCATAAAGTTTATAGTTTCCTCTTTAGAAAACTTATGTTGTGGAGTGATTTGGCCTCGTATAATTTTGTGAGGTGATCTCATATTTCCTTCGCAGTCTTCTTCTCCTCTATGCTTGACAATACCCCATCTGCTAGTGCCAGATGGAGATTTGCAATAGCATTCCCGTCCATCTCATTCCACTTATTATCATCTGTGAATGTTGTCTGCCTTTCACTGATGACTACTAAACAGTTATCTTTTCTCAAGAGATCCTTCATCTTCAACTTCCACAATGAGAAATTACTCTCATTGAACTTTTCAATCTCAAATTTTGTTGCCATTGCTTCTATCACGAACAGAATTTAGCTCTCACTATTTCACATGAATAGTATGCATATGTATGAATAGTACTCATATGTATGAATAGTTCTGTATATGTGAATAGTACCGTATGCATATATATGAATAGTACCATACATGTGAATAGTACTGTATACTTAAATTACAGTAACTGCACAAGTTAATGCAAAAATAAATGCATGAACAGTTGTCACCTTTTGGTTTTAATGTTCACCAACTTTCACTATGCTCACCCGAACTTCAAACGAATTACGCCAAAAAATTCATCGTAATTTTCTCACCTCGCTCTGATACCACTTGTTGTAAAAATCGACCGAATTAGAGCAGGTTTGCAGCTAAATAGGACTAAAGGAATAGTAATTAATAGATAGATTTTACGTAGAAAACTCCTAAATTATGGTAAAAACTACGGGCAAAGATAGAAGAATTTTACTACTAAAAATTGAAGAATTACAACGAGAAAAACTAAATCCAAAAACATACACAGAATATTTTTGTCTCTTTTTTTCTCTTTTACCTCACGTCTCTCTTGTTGTTCTGCCCATCTATTCTCTTTGTTCATCTCTTGCCTATTTATAGGTAGTAGAATGAAGATATGAAGATATGATTAGCCAAATTGGCCAACCATATTGTTGTTTTATTAGGCATGATAGGCACCGAATTCGATGCCTACCAACTGTAATTATTGACACAGGCAAGATCCCTTATAACAGAACTAGAAATCCGTAACCATGTATTTAGAAGGTCAGAAATCGCAAGAGTGGAAGGAAAAAAAAACAGCATCCAAGCTCTAACATCGCACAAAACTAAGCTCATAGTTGGAGCTGAAAATGCAGTTCAGTAACATAAACATAGCTAATAACTTTATCTCAACAAAACAAGGAACCTTAAACCTCTGAGCTCTACAAAACCACAAATTTTGAAGTAGGAAAAAAGGGGGAAAAAGAAACTTTCATATGCATACAATCTTCAGAAAAACACAGGAAACTTCTGGAAAAAAAAAGAACTAGAAAAGTTGGAAAGCAATGGTGAGAAGGGAAAAGGGGAAACCTTATCATCAGCCATGAATGGGTAGAGAGAGATAATGAGGAAGGGTGGGACTTTAGGGTCTTAGTAAGTAGGAGGGATCATGGACAACTAGAACATAAATGAGAGACAGAGAGAAAGAAAAACTAAGAGAGGGGAGAGGAAGACAAGAATAAGAAGATAAAGAACAAGGCCATGTGATTACAACTCTCCCCTCACCCCCACGCTTTGTTGTTTTTTTATCTCAATCAACTTTTGAGAGAGAGTAAACTAGTTACCATAATAGAAGAGTAACTACTTTACTTCTTTTTTTAGATATTATTATTCATCTTCTATGATGGATTAACTGGAGGCAAGGTCCTTTCAACTCAACTCAAACTTGCGAAACAAGCATGGTGGTAAAGGAGGAGGAGGAGGAGGAGGAGGAGGAGGATGAAGAGATGAGCAACTCCATTTGCCAGCCTGACTCGCTCCTATTCACGGGATATGGGGATTAAGTGTATCTCTGTTCCATCATTTACCCAAAAAAGACAAATTCTGTTGGACTCTGTACTAAACCTTACAATTCAGGGTAAACTAACGAAGCATACAAGACTACCCTTTTTCTTAAATTGAACATTTGAGAGGGGAAAAAAAGATTTAAAAAGGCATTAACATAATTTAACATAGACTAACCGGTGCTAATTTCTCCACTACTGTATCTGTTTCTAACCTTAGGAACATTGTAGTTATAAATTTTGTAACGACGTATGAGATGCATGTGACCTCAATACTATATGTTTGTTCGTTTACACTTGTAGATTGTGTAATAGAATATAATAATAATAATAAAGTTACTTAACTATATGTGTTGCTAAAGTTTATCGTGTTGGATTTTAAATTCTTGCTAGACAATAATTAATTACGAAATTTTATAAAAATTTGGATAAAAAATACATTTAATCTAAATTTAAAATAATAAAGATGCCCATAAAGAATATGAAAAAATAAGCTAAAGTTTAGTGAAAAAAAATAGGTCCTTGTCAGTGTGACCAATTATTTATTAGGTCTATAATGAGGAGCCCAATAAGATTACTATAAATAATTGTTAAACTCTCATGCAGCTTACTAATAGAAGTTTGTAAACGTAAAGTTACTTAACTCGTTAGGAGGTTTACGTGTTCAAAAAGGCGTAGAAAGATGTTAACGGCTTAAAGTTATACAACTTTCATAAAGGCTAATCAAAAATTTCAGTAGTTTATGTTGAAAATTCACAAGTGAAGTAACACCACATCAAAAAGAGGCAAAAGGATGAAGTAACTTCTATACAAAGATAAGACTCATAATCCATTGCTTTAAAATTTTAGGTTGGGATATAATGTCCTAGTTATGTGTGGGTTCCCTTTCATCTAGTCTAATTTGTCCTTAGTTATTAATTTGATAAAAAATTGTTATATTGCATCTCCTTTGTTTGTTATCTGCTTCAAAAAATTATTATAAACAGTCCCCACATTTTTTTAATTTGATTTTTATATGTTTTAAGCCTTAATTTTAATTAAATTATATTAATTGAGATTAAATTTGTTTATATTACTAATAAATTGAAAAGGTGTTTCTATAAATGTTTGAAAATTAATTTCAAAGGATAACATTATTAGAAATATTTTGAAATTTAGTTTAATTTTCTAAAAAAATTTAATTATTAAATTAAATTAGATATCAAATCAATAATTAGAATCAAGCAAAGGTTTAAAATGATTTATTTCATAATTAGATTACGCTAGAAATTATCAATATAATGAGATTATATTATTTTGACGAGACAAATTTTTTTTAAAATTTCAAATACCTCAAATAAATATTAAGTACACATTAAGAATGTGATAATTGCATTTTATTATTTAAGAATAAAATCATAGTCTAGTTATTGTAAGACATTTTCAACAAACTCAAGGCCTCTTAAACTCGAATATATTTTATCTTAAATTAATGGATTATGTTTAACTAAATTTGTATGATTTTGATGAGCAAACTCATTATCATATGAATTTAGAGACAAAGTTAGGAATAATATATATGATATATTTTGGCAAAGAGTTGTCACCTAATAGATTTAGGGATCACATAAATATGATTGATAAAGTTTTTATCTACCTGATTTAAATTTAGTTAGTTTGTTGAATAAAATCAAGATCAACCATTTTTTAATGGGATCATAGTACACTAGACAATTATTTGATAATTTCGATTTAATAGTGAGGGATATTATTTTGAATAAAATAGTCGAAGTAATCAAATATTTATTAAAGTTCTTATTTTATTTGATTTTATGGTGTAAACTAATACTTGGTCTTTTATTTCATTCGAATATCAAAAGAAAATAAGTAACATTCTGACGTTAAGGAGTATCATAGATGCTAATAAACTAACTGGACGTAATTTCTGGGACTGATTTTGCAACTTAAGAGTTGTTCTTATGCAAGAAAAGAAGTTCTATGTTCTTGACACTGTTGTTCTACCAGTGCCCAGTTTAGATGCAACTAATGAGGTTTGGGAGAGATATCAGTTTTATATTGATGATGTTAAACAAACGACGTGCATAATGTTAGCTAGTATGTCTTTAGAGCTTCAGAGGCAGTATGAGAACATGGATGCTCCTACTATAATTTTGTATGTTAAAAAGTTGTTTGGTGCACAAAGTAGGCTGGAGAGGTATCAATTCTCCAAAGCATTATTTCAATGCAATATGACAGAAAGATCTTTAGTGAACATATACATGCTAAAGATAATTGGCTATATTGAAAAATTAAGACAATTAGGTTTTGTCATGATCATGAGTTAATCATTGATTTGGTGTGTTTGTCCCTTAGTTCGAGTTTTTTGTAGCCCATTATGAACTTCTATATGAATCAAAAGGATATGCCATTACCTGAATTGTTGAATATGCTCAAGACTGTTCTTATTGTGCCTTAAGAATAAATCCAATTCTGTTCTTATTGTGGATTCTTCCAAAAGAAAGAAAAATGGCTTTAAGAAGAATAATAAAAAGAAATAAAACGCTTCTACTAGAATAGCAAAGCCAAAAGGTGGTATAGTTTTGCCTTCTGACTTTGAACTAGAACTAAATAATTCTTATTATGTTCTCGTTGTTACTACAAACATCATTTTGTATTTCTTATTTAGATTTGTATTTGTGTTTATTATTAAGAATAAGAGTTGTGCTTTTTATAAATATGATGTTTATTATGAATCTAGATTACTTACAAATGGTTTGCTTGAATTAGATCTTGAAAGGTCAATCTTTAACATAAATAGCAAGAAAAGAAACTTAAGTAACCAAAACTTTCAAATGGTTTGCTTGAATTAGATCTTGAAAGGTTAACCTTTAACATAAATAGCAAGAAAAGAAAGTTAAGTAACCAAAATGCATCTTATTTATGATATTGTACGTAGGTTAAGTCATATTAACAAAGATAGAATCACAAAGTTACATAAAGAAGAATATTTGAATCCTTTTGATTATGAGTCATATGAAACTTGTGAATCTTATTTATTAGGAAAGATGACCAAACTACCTTTTAGTGGAAAGGGAGAATGTGACAACAAGTTACTAGAACTTATACATTCAGGTGTAAATGGTCCTATGTCTACTTATGCTAGAGATGGATTCTTATATTTTATTATGTTCACAGATGATCATTTTGGATATGGTTATGTGTACTTAATGAAACAAAAGTATGAATTATTTGAAAAGTTCAAATAATTTATACTTGAGGTTGAGAAACAAACTAGTAAAAGTATTAAAATATTTAGGTCAGATCAAGGTGGTGAATACTTGGACCATGAGTTTTTTGGTTACTTAAAAGAGAAAGTGATTCTTTCACAATGGATTCCTCCTGGAACTCCATAACATATTGGAGTATCTAAGAGGAGAAATCTTATTCTATTAGATATGGTACGTTCTATGATGAGTCATGCATTCCTTCTTGTCTCCTTTTAGGTATATGCCATTGAAACTGCTGCTTACCTTCTGAATAGAGTTCCATCTAAATCAATTGACAAGACGCCATATGAGATATGGATTGGTAGGAGACCAAGGTTATCACATTTAAAGATTTGCCTAAACTTGTTGTAAAATATGATTTGTTGAGCAAGTTTTACCTAATGTAAAACCCTCAATATTTCGCAAGTATACAGATCGTAAACTTGTAGTAATTAACGTGTTGATCCTACGATAAATTAGTTAAACTAAATGAACCTAACTTTGTCTAAGGTTGTGAAATATGATTTGAGACAAAATAAAATTCAAAAATTAAACAATCAAATAAAATTGAGCACTAAACCACTTAACAATTGAGTTGTCATAATAAAACAAGGATGATCAAGTATGAAAGTATAGGATTCATTCTATCATCATTTTGCTACCTTAACTATTTTTTATTTAATTTGGTGTTGATCCTAGATTTCTGGTGGGTTTGATTATTCTCTCTCAAGACGTAATTCTCTCTTAAGACCTAATCATTGAACCCCAATTAATAATCCCCAATTGATAACAAAATTCCATATTTGCATTCTCTCAATTAACAAAAATAGTCTAACGTTTTCAGTTAGTTCTTAAGCAATTTATTAGATAATTAAGTTCTCACATAAGATCTCTCTTATTTGATATTTTCATGACTTATTAGGTTGTTAACTCTCATTATCCAACCAAATCATATTACTATCGACTCACTCTCTCGATTTATTATCGAAGTATAAGCAAACACAAATATCATAACACCTAAAACATTGTATTGACATCAAAAGTGTTCAAGTCACAAAATAAGTTAATAACAAATCCTAATATGAAATTAAAACTTCATCAATGTGTATAACGTCTTCCAATCCACAAGTTTAATGAAAATAACAAAAGGAAAGAAAGAAAAACTTGATTTGGAGTTAAATTTGCAGATTTGGAAAATGTTGGACAACTGATGCTCCTCTTGATCTTCCTTAGATAATCTTAATTTGGTAAGATGGAGGCTAATATTTTTTGAGTATTTCATGTTCTTAAATAGTTTTTGAGGCTTCTATGGTTCTTTTTAAAGTTTACCCACTTAATTTGGTTCCAAAAATAGCCCCAAAACGTTAAAATTACAAAAAAGTCACGTGTTGGAAAAGCTGAAATTTGCTAGATTTGCTGTTTGCACCCTCTGTCATGATTGTGACAATCAAGTCATGATCGTGACCTACTTTTATACTTCCAATTCTTCTCTTTTCTTCAATTCTCTATTTCCATACACCCAAATACACATCACACACCTGTTAAACATAAAATTAAGATCCAAATTATGCTCAAAACCACACAAACACTTAGAATATAAACAAACACTAATAATAACAAAATTCTAAGCTTATATACATGATAATCATCTAAAAATTACTTAAAAACACACTGAAACATCTATCAAAGCATAGTATAATTACACCTATCAAGTTCCATCCAAATTAGTTGATAAGACACCATATGAGATATAGATTGGTAACAAAACAAGGTTATTACACTTAAAGATTTAGGGATGTAATACTTATGAGAAGAAATAAATGAAAATTTGCGTGGTATCTGAAAGTGAGTATCGAATATCAATTTTACCATCCTCTTAAGCAAATGGTGTTTGTCTCAAGACATGATACATTCTTAGAAAGAGAATTTATTCTCAAAGAAAGTAATAGGAGTGAGGTAGAACATAGAGAAGTTCAAGAGCCACAAATTCACATCCAAATGGAACAAGAACCTCAAGTTGATACATGTGATGTACAACCAATGATTCAAGAGAAACATAGTTTGCGACGTACTACTAGCATATGTCTTCCTTCCACTAGATTGGATCTACATATTGAAAAGGGGAAGGATAATGTATAGCTCATACACAATGAGCCTACTACTTTTAAAGAAGTAATGTCTGATATTGATTCTTTAAAATGACATAAAGCTATAAGATATAAAGTGGAATCCATATAAAATAACCAAGTACTTATTTTGGCAGATGTGCCTAATGGTATTGTACATATTGGATACAATTTGAGAGAAAAACTCACATAGAAGCTAATATAGATATATACAAAGCAAGGTTAGTAGCTAAAAGTTACAAACAAAAATAGGGAGTTAATTTTGATAAACCTTTTCACCAGTAACTATGGGTAAATCATAAGATCTGACTATAGTCATATATCACGATTATGAAATCTAGTAGATGGATGTTAAAACAACATTTCTTAATGGGAATTGATTGATGGATAATTGAGCATATTTTTAACGTATATTTGATGTATTTTTGCTTGATATTTTATACTTTTGTTATATATTTGATGCTTAATTAGCTCCAAGTGTGTATACAAATTATAATTGCCTCTATGGACTTAAAGGAGAAGAATTCGGATGAAAACATGGCGTAAAATAGAGATTCGACGCACAGAAGGGATGCACAATTGTGCATATATCCATGCATTTCTCCTAGGCCATTCAGTTTCATGATATTTAGAGAATTTGGTTATGCATCATCCAAAACCCTAGAATTCAATATAAAAGATACTTTTTGGAGGAAATTAAGAGAGAGCAAATGGAGGGAGTCAATTCCAAACGTGGAGATTGTTCTCAAGGGGCAATTTTGATTTAAAGAAGTGGAAAATGTGAGGAATTCATTGAAACATCCATTAAAATGCAAGATCAAACCTCTACATAGCAAGAATGTTTGATAAAAGACAGTCAGGGAGATTTAGAATTATGGAGTCATAGTTTTCAATTCATTTTTCTTTCAGTGTATGCTTGATTTCGTTTTTGATAATGTGTAACTAAACATCTTGTTAGTATTTAGGTTATTAATACTTTGATATTATTTGATTCTTTTATTATTACAATTGGTTTAATTGTTATACTATGATTCAATTACGTGTTTTATTTATGTTCTAATAGACCTAGGAATATTAGATCATAATCTGATTTCATACATAGAGATTGAGAAATCTTAGGTTTGAATAGATCTACCATAATTGGAAAGAGTTGGTTATAGCCCTAGAGATAAGATGACATAAATCTTCTAAATTATAAATTTTAACCCGAGTAATTCAGTTGAAAACCTTAGGATTAGTTGTTAGTAGACTCATGGTTGACTATTAGCATATCATAGGAATCTCTAGTATCCTAGTAGGTCTTGATTTCCTATTTAAGTCCCCACATTATTATACTAAAAGAAAGTCGGTGGTTCTGCCACCCAGTATTGTATGTGTTCCAATAAGGATCATTACTTCCTTGACCAACTTGTACTCCCGTAAAGTTGAATTTTTGCACGTTGTTTCCTTCCATTAGGAAGCAATCAGCTGTGATATGGCTCTTTCATCTTCATAGATCGCATCCTTGCTGGATTGCTTTGCATGGAGAGAAAGAGGAAGCTATCATGCATTTAATTAGTTAGTAAGGTTGTCGATCTTAGCCTACAATGCTATCACTTAATTTGCAACAATCATTCCTTTAGAGTCTTGGAAGGTTGACTACTATCTACTTTGTTCCGATGTCTAAAAACAACTATTGTCTGCCATCTCTTAAAACAAGTTGTGTGTCGGTTGCACTACTAGTTGTGTAATTCCTTGATGATAGGTATTAAACTATAGCCTCATGAAGTTCATAAGGGTCCTTTGCTCTTTATGATGTACTTCTTCCACCATCGTTCTTTTCATTTCTTCTTGACGTTCAACTCTTCGAATTCCTCATTCTTGCCTTGTGATGCCTACATTGTTGTGTCCTTTACTTTGCAACCAATTTTCTTCTCTTTTTTGTGTTTCTTATTTCTTAGGATTAGGTACCTCAATCACATAAGAAAGGGTAACAATTTCTTAAATCAAAGGAATTCAAATCATCCTAATGCTAAAATTCCCAACAATGGCGCCAAACACTTTTCTACTAAAAAAACAATGTGAGATTTCATCCAATATGATAGGCATTTCTGAGTGGTTAAATCATCTTTCAATAACTCCATACTTGATTATAGCTCTAAGAGATTCACTAGACGAGTGCCAAGAAAAGAAATTTCTTTAAAAATGGTTACTAAAAATATAACCAGAAAAATTATTTTTACACGAGCCAAAATCAAAATAAATTTCTTAAACAAAATTTTCAAAAGATGTTCCAATTTCAGAACAATAACCTTTTCAAAACAATTATTTTGAAAAAGAACATTTGCAAAATATTTTGACAATTGAAATTGAGTTTTATGGCCTATACCCTTTAAAGTGATTAATATTGTTTTTCTAAAAAGATGATATTATAAACCTTGGGATTTATCTAAAACTCAAGATTACTATATGCATATCCTTGAAGAAACTGAATACGTAAATATCAAACATTAACTCAACAAAACAGTTGTCGCATCCTCCATATCAACAAAGTGATCTTTCCTATGAAGTGGGGGCTTGAGCTATGGAAGCCCAAGAAGTTGGAAGCCTAATTTATCATAAATTTGCCTTGTTACTCGGTTTATACCTATTACACCCTTGGCAACATAGTTAAGTGCCTTTTTAATGAATAATGTGACAACCGCCACTCATGGCTGCTCTTTTTCAACATTAGAGTAAAAGTACAATTTTTTGTTCTAGTTTATCAATTGGTGGAAATGATACAAAAGCATCCCACAAATATTTTTGCTAAAAGTATATGAAGGATATTATACTTTCAAAGCAAAATACCAAATAAAAGACTATGAAGACATTTTTCTCCAATTTTTTTGTTCATATAAAAATTCTTCATCACTTGGATTTTAGCATGAAAATATGACTATAAACAAGTCCTATAGTTGGAAATTCTAGTATTGGTGAGAAAATTCAAAGTAAAATAGTGAGATAAATTTTTGTAAGGAAATAAAGCACATCTAGTGACTAAAGAAAAATAGTTAGCCCAAAATTCTCATTCATTAAAACAAAGTGAACCAACTTTATTCTTGGAACAAAAATCGAAAACCCAAACATTATTTGTTGCAGCAAAAGCAGAAGATAAATATTTTGAGATGATGAAGCAATCGATAAAATCAAGATCATCTATAATGACCTTAGAAAAGAGTAAAGATAAATAGTTGGAGTCAAAATACTTGGAGATTAATTTAATCAATTTGTAAAAATATGAGCCCAACTAATTTACTTTGTATCAAGCCTAACATAAAGGCCCATATGCAAAAAACAAAAAAGAAGAAGAAGAAAAGAATCATTTAAATTATTTGGCATAACATTAAGTTGCAGCAAAAACTATCATAAGTGACTTCTACGAAAGGAGAACAATTTGAAGATGTGTAATTACAGGAAAAAACGTCAAGGAGTCTATATAAGAAGAAAGTTCAAAACAAGGAAAGAGAGCTTCTTCAAAGCTTCTTATTCCACTCTTTCTTCTCTAAGTTCTCCTTGGTTCTCGCTCCTCCGAGAGCTTGAACGTCCCTCCTCCTTTTCTAAGCCTTGGCCTAGTGCCTAAAGCCCCCAAAGCCCCTAAAAACCAAAGCTTTCTACGAAGCTTTGTTATTTTTAACAACTGCCTCATTTGAGCAAACCTTTCGTCTTTCTATTTAGTTTCTACATATAAGTTTTAAGTTTGAAACCTAGCATCACTGCAGGTTTAACTTATGTTTAACTTCCTCCAGAACCAGAAGAAAAAGGAAAATATTAGAGAAAAAATATGTTGATTTTGGCTAGAAGGATAAACGACAGACGGTCTTAGTTATTATAAGGTCCATTTTTTACATCAAAATAATGAACCGTAAAGATATATATATATATATATACACGCTACAAGCAACAGCGACCAGCTTTTGTCCTAATGGAACATGCGACTGGCAGAAAAAGAAAAGGACACTGATTATTAGGAATATAACGCAGACAACAAGGCTATCGAGATTAATGTACATTTTCCAAAGCCCAAAGAGGTCAGCCAGTGATAACTGAAACCTTATTCAACTAAGATGTCTCTCTTTAAGAAAGAAATTTGTTACATGGTCGGCCTAGATTGTGGCTTAGCACATCCATGTTGTGTAATGTACGCCAACGCTCCCTTAGACCGTCTTGAAGAGCTTGTTTAATGGTGTATGGAACTGAATAATACACAAACCTGTTGTTACCAGTGATGTCTCCAGGTGAAAACGCAGCGCTAGCGATTAAAGCAAACACAATAAACTCCTGTTCAAAGAAAATCAGCCGTTCCGACGCCTCTCGCCTCTTGTTTTTTGTGATTTGGCCTTAATCTTTTTGAGAGTAGTAACTACGTCCCTTATATCCATCCTTTCTTCTGGTAAATCTGCACAACATGTCAATGCCAACTCTAAAAGAGCTGTTAAACAGTCGGTCTTGGCGGCGAACTGTTCCTCGTCTCTTCTGAACAAATCAGCATCGACAACTTCAGTTATCGCCTTAGGCAAGGATTGTCTAACCCACTCCTTTAAACTCATTTCGCCACCAAACATTTCATCTGTTGGCTTCCTTCTTGTCAAGGTTTCTATTACAATAATTCCAAAACTATAGATATCACATCTCACGCTTACTATTCCTTCAGTTCCATACTCTGCATTTCAATTTCCATTCATCACTAGAAGTATGACTACATAACTTTGAAAACCAAATTAAAGACTGATTTTGATAATATAGTCACTTGGAATCTCACCTGGTGCCATGTAACCAATGGTGGCTAGAGTCAAGGTTTGAGTCATCGAGTCATCTTCACCTAAAAGTTTTGCAATGCCGAAGTCACCAACATGGGCAACCATATTCTTATCTAACAGAACATTGCTGGGCTTCAGATCACAGTGAACCACAGGTTTGGTGCAGCCATAATGGAGATATTCTAGTGCTTGTGCAACATCTGTCAGTATATTCAACCTTTGGAGCATATCCAGATGGTAGTTGGGAGCATATAACCATGTCTCAAGATTCCAATTAGGCATAAGCTCAACTACTAAAGCTTTAAAATCTGGTGTGCTGCAACTGCTAATGACTCTGACAAGATTTCTGTGACGAAGATTGCGGAGAAATTCACATTCAGTCTCAAAGCTTCTGAATGCTCTTTCCTTTTGCAAGTTAAATACCTTTACTGCAATACTGATCCCATCTGATAGAGTTCCCCTGTACACTGAGCCAAAACCCCCCGTTCCAAGCAGGTTACTTCCTTGGAACCCATCTGTTGCAATCTCAAGTTCACGATATGACATTCTTCTCCATGTTGCCAAAGTTGGCGTAACTTCTTCAATTTTTGGTTTTTCATTTCCTTTACGAAATCTAAAGAACAGGAAGACAAGGGCAAGCATCAGAAGAAATGATGCAGTTGTTGGCAAAATATACCTTTTCATAATTATCCCAGGAGTCCTGGAAGAAGGGCTATGCTTGCATGGTTGGACTTGCTGCCGACCAGAACCACATAGTGCATTGTTTCCCAAGAACGATTGAATTGAAAAATTTCTGAACTGTCCTCCCTCTGGAATTTCTCCTCGTAATTGGTTGAAAGAGACATTAAAATATTTGAGATGAGTGAGTTTTTCCAACGACTTGGGAATCTCTCCCGAGAGACTGTTACTTGACAGGTCCAATAATTCCAAACTAACCAACTGACCAATTGATGGAGGAATATTGCCCTGAAACCTATTACCTGATAAAGAAAGATTCACCAAATCTTGAAGGTCTCCAATGCTGTTGGGAATTTCACCTGATAGTTGATTTTTTGATACATCTACTGCTATTAAAACCTTCAGGTTTTTTATTTCTAGTGGCAGACTTCCGCTGAGAGAATTCGAAGACAAGTCTAGTTGTAACACGTATTGTATAGTCCACAAAGTAGAGGGTATCCTGCCAGTGAACCTGTTGGAAGCCAAGATAAGTGATCTTATAGACATAAGATTGGCCAAGCACTCAGGTATTGATCCAGAAAGAGCATTTCCATCAAGGTACAAATAAGCTAATTTTTGCAAACTGCACAAGTCGTGTGGGATGGATTCCTGTAATTTATTCTTTGCAAGAGACAGAAGTTGAAGATCTCTAAGTTGTCCCAATGTAGATGGAATTGTTCCAACAAGTTCATTGCCTTTCAGGTTTAGGTTTATTAACTTCCTCAAATTCCTTATCTCTTCTGGAATGATGCCCTTCAATTTGCAATTACGAGCAGCAAAGGACTGAAGAGAATCAGACATGTTCCCAATAGAATTTGGGAGGAAGCCACCCAATGGATTGAGTGACAGCTCTAAACTCAACAAACTTTTGCAGCTTGTCAATGATGAAAGAAAGCGTAAACCTGAAGATGAAGGTTTCGTGGTCAAAAAATTATCCTCGATATCAAGATTTTGAAGATTTGTCAAGTTTCCAAGACAATTAGGAATAAAGCCAGAGAGTGAGTTGGCGCTTAAGATGAGGTCAACAATCTGAGAAGAATTGCAGATGGACTCAGGGATTGAACCACTGATTTTATTTGTTGAAAGGTAAACCCTCTGAAGATTTGGAAGATTAAAGCCCCTACTTGATGGAAACTGGCCTGATAAGTTATTCCTAGTTAGCTCGATCATTGATATCCCTGAAACATTGAAGATAAAAGGTGGAATGGTGCCGCTGATATGATTCAATCCCAGACGTAGTACTTGTAGATTCTGCAGGTTTCTAATCTCTTGAGGTATTATACCTGCCACAAAATGAATGCTTAACAAAGTGACTTCGTTATAATAACTGTACTACATGCTAGATTTGGGATTGCAGCGAATAAACGTTCCATATTTTGGTTACTATATATATATATATATTGGAGACTTTTGATCTTTTTTCCTCGATTAAGTAGTAGTGTATTATTTACCTGTTAAGCTGTTATTCCCCAAGAATATGTTCTGCAGAAAACTGCAATTACCAATCTCCACTGGGATGCTCCCTTTAAAACGGTATACGTAAGTCCTAGAGAAGGCAGGTGATGTATGTATGCATCATAAGATTTACCAAAGCACAGTAAGTACAGAAACCTGTTAAGTTGGTTCTATCCATGTACAAAGTGGTGAGAGAAGTACAACGTCCAATCTCTCTTGGCAAGCTTCCTGAAAATTAATGCGTTATCTAGCTACAATTAGCCACTTTTTTTTTTTTTTTTCTTCTCTTCTTTTAACAATGGAAGATAAAAGCAACTGCTTATATATATCCTGAGCTGTGAAGGATATGAAATAGTTACCTTGCAAAGTGTTGAATTCTAAAGACAATAATTCCAGAGTTCTAAGATTGAAAATCTCCCGAGGGATTTCACCTGCTAAGTTTTATTTTTTTTAATCAAATTTGATGCCAATTATAAAAAATGGTAAGAGGAAATATAAATAAATCAATTAAAATAAAAGGATGCATGATATGACATCTAAAAACACAAGATAGATGAAGTGCCACAGTTTTCAATAAATAGGCTGTTCTTGTTGCATTAAGTTGAAGACACTTATTATTTGTATTTTCGCTCTTGCACTCTAATTAGAGTTGTATCTTTTAATCAACTTAAATTAAAATACAAATAGTGAAATATTTGTTTTAAATGATTATTGGTAGCTAAAAATTTCACAAACATCTAAAGTAAATGTGTATTCCTATTTATTTCGTGTAGTCCCGAATTAATAAAAATCATATTTAATTTGATAATTGATAAAAAATTACCTTTATATTTAAATCTTTTTTTCTACCATAATTTATGTACATAATCATGATACTAAACTTTATCCTTAGATTTGAATGCTTTTTCCTTAACAGTAATATATTATATTTATGATAACAGTACTACATTAACGTTAATGTGTTGGGGAATTTTTAGAGGCTTAAAAGCTATAGACAATTGGATAACCTTAAATGAAAAGAAGAAAATAAAAGAACCGTGGCACATTAATTAAGGTGATAAAGCCTTACCTTTGAAATGGTTGGCGCCCAGATATAGCCACCTTAATTTGGTGAAATTTCCAATTTCTATCGGTATATTTCCTGTGAATGAATTGGTATCTAATGCTATAACTTGGAGTTCTTTACACTGGTACAAGCCGGACGGGAAATTCCCGGACAACTGGTTCTGGCTAAGATCAAGATACTGTAGCTTGGACTGATGCCTGCAAATACTTTCAACGATGCCACTTAAGTTGTTGAGTGCGACGTAAATGAGTTGCAGAGAAGTCATGTTGAAAATCACACGAGGAATAGATCCATGAAGCAGGTTAGAGCCCATTGCTAATTTGTTCAAATTCGAAAGATTTCCAATCTGCTCAGGAATACTTCCCTGCAGGAGATTCTGACTTAGGAACAGGACCTCCAATGATGTGATGTTGTATAAGGACGGTGGAATGGTACCCGTGAGTCGATTCCCTGCAAAGTTTATGTACTTCAAACGTCGTAAATGGAACAGTTCATCGGGGAGTTCACCGTAGAAGCTGTTGTAGCTGAGGTTGATAAATACTAAAAAAGAGAGGTTTCCAAGTTGAGGAGGGATTGTTCCCTTGAGTTGCATGTTGGAAAGATCCAAGGCGGCGACTCGAGGGTGGCGAGTACTGCATAAGACTCCAAGCCAGTTGCAGATTGGAGTAGCAACGGATCAATTACTTTTTATGGTATTGGTGGGATCGGAAATAATGCGAGTCTTGAACGCCAAAAGTGCAAATTCATCAGTGAAGTTGCTCTTGAGAACTGCATCGGAGAGACCTATGCTTCTTATGATGATCAGGAACACAAATGCCACAGAAGATCGCCGAGCATCCATTTGGGTTTGGTAAGTTTTTACTTTTTAGGAAGTAGAAAATGTCCGCAAAAAGTCAAGATATTTGAGGCAAGTAGTGGTACTGGTACTGGTACTGATATTATTAATGAACATGAATGTGAATGTGGTTGCAAAGAAATTAATGCTGGAAAATTGATGAGCACTTCGTAGAGATGAAGGATGCTTAGTGCCTTAGTGGAGTCAAGTCTAGGTGATGTTTTGTCATGAAAGTTGACCTTAACTCCAAGTCAATTTTACTAATGTGATTCTTTTTGTTCTACTTCTCCCCAATTGAGATATGCAAATCTCTGTTTTGTACCGATGAAGTTCAGTAATTCATGATAATACACTCTGAATACGTTAGAATCTGAAGCGTTTTGAAAAGTACTAAACTAGATATTACATGGGCTGTCCGGCACATCACATCATCCTGGAAGTAGGGTGGGGACTTTTGGTTGGGCAGTTGAACTAGATGGGCACGCGGTTTTAACCTTTAACGTCCACTCAACGTGACGCTTTTTCCTTCAATGCAATCAGCAATATTAAGAGGTGGCCTAAGGGTTTAGAGCTCCTCAATTAAGACTCTCTTTTATAAGAAGTCTTGACTTTGAATCACGTTAAAGAAAGAGAAATGAAAAATTTGTCCTATTGATGATCCTCTAGTCTTCTGGATACAGCTCCTTGATCGGATTAATTATAGACGTCTTGCTTCTAATAGTAGTGTGGGAGTTGAAGTTACTAGGGAACCCGAGGGCTGTTGGAAACTTAATATTGAGCAGGGCTAGTGATCAATCAGCAGTTGATCAATCAAGTATATGACGACTCCTTGTGTGCAGAAGTATACAGGTTACGTAAGAACATGAGGGATTTCGAGGTTTCAGATTTACATCCTCTAAGATTCTTAAGATGGGGTCTTAAAGATCTAAGATTAATCCGACTAAACTAAGATACCTAATGTAATAAAAAAAATAGTAATGTCGGCCGATTGGTACGAAGTTAATGTTTAAATTTTGATGTTATACAAAATATAAAATACGAAGACAAAATATTATGTTTGACAAATAATATATATAATTGGAATATGAATATTCCTTTATATTATACAACACAACACAACATACTCTAGTACATAAAGTTTTCCGCTTTACGAAAGTCGAAAAAAGTCATCAATATATATATATATATAACTTTTCGTAAAATATATATCAAAGAAAGGTGGAAACTTATGCGCATGCTGTCCTACAATTTTATAGGAATGATATTAATATACATGGGAAACGGAATTAAAAAGATAATTAATTTAATAATTATAAATAAAATAATTTTTATCCAACATAAATATTTTAATTCAATTACTTTAATATCTTATTCAATTTTATCATGAAATTTATAAATTTAAAATTTACAACTAAAATAGTATATTAACTTCTTACTTTATTTAAATCATATATACTAATTTAACTGTATATATTAAGAATAAGAAATGAATAATGCATATAGATTCCAAAGATTTAGTTTAGTCATAAAGTGAAACTATTTTGTTATGAGCAAATGTATAAACTACTTAAATTATTTCGTCACTAAGAAAATAATATATAATGAATGTGCTAATTAATAGGCTTATGTAATATATAAGACAATATGTAAAATAAATGTCCTGAATAATAAAATTACTTAATATGCAAGGCAATAATTATATCAATACCTTTTTATAAGAATATAAATAAAGAGATTGACTTATTTTTTGTATAAAATAAGAGAAATATTGTTTCTTTTTCTCTATTCTTACTTTATTTCTCTCTCAAAAAAATCCTATGATTTTTTATTATCACATAATCTTCATATAAATTCATATGAATACAAGAAAATTAATATTGGAAAATTTAGTAGATATTAAGGAGACACTAGCAAAGTCTAGATATGGTTTCAAGAATTGTTATAAATATGAATTCCTTAGGTGGAATATACAATTTATCTCTTAATATTTTATAAAAGGTTAAATTAATTACTATATAGTGCTTGCTGTTTTATACTTTAAACGTATATAAAATAGTGCTTTTTGTATCATAAATCTTAATATAATTAGGTTTTTATTATGTGTGCAATTGAAATATTAACTCGTTTGATGTGACATGATAGCTTGACAATATAAACCGATGGGATGTTAAGTTGACCTTTTATAATTTAAAAATAACTTAAAATATTTTTTCTTCTTAAAGTTAAAATTTTTTTTAATTATTGAAACATTTAAAATATTATACTAATGATTTTAAATTAATTAAAAATAATTTAAGAAAAAATTATTAAACCCAACATAATTATCTTTTATTCCACTAAATTCTCTTTTTCTTCCCTTGATTCTCATCTCATCCAACCGATTCTCTTATCCTCTAATATAAAAGTCCCTAACATATAATCCTTAAATCCCTAAATCCTTCTTATTATGGCTTATTAGTAGCTCCTAAAACCTATTTCATCCTTAAATCTTTCCTATACGGCTGATTAACTAGCTCAAAGTTTTAGCTTGTAGATTCATATGCAATAGTCAGGAATGAAGCCAACATATTTTAAGTCTTCAACTAACAATACTCCTTTAACTAGTGTTTAATCTTATATGATTTTGAATGCATGTCTAAGGGACTTCCTAGAGTGATAAAAACATAAGCAGAGGCTTTATGGGTGCCCAAAATATTTGGTGAACTTTATTTAACAATTTTTATATAGTTTATTTCTAATAGGAACATAAATGGAATGGAAATTGTATTGAATTTCTACTTTAATGATTTCATCCAATCATGCCTCCTCTGTAACACCACATGCTCCAATGTTACACGAACAAGAGAAGCCACCAAACATCTATAATAAAACATGCAACTTCTCCACTTCAATTAGTTGTTCATCTTCTCTAGTCCGCAAAAAACAAAACATGATGTTTTATGGTTCCTAACCACACCACATTATTAGTGATTATTGATATATGTTTAATTGTTGATACATTTAATAATTTACACTTAGCGATTAATGATACGAAAATGCTTAAGATACTCACTTTAATTCATATATGATGTTAGGTACAATTTGAAAGCAAAGAAATTAAACAGAGTCGAAAGCACTACATTTGAGCTGGTTTTTGAAGATTAATTTTCACTTGTCTTCATAGAGTAAGAAGAAGAGAATTAGAGTAAGAAGAAGACAATAAAAGCTCTTCAAAACAACGTTTGTTGGACCAGAAGAAAATCTAGAAAATTTAGTCCAAAAGAAGAAAAAAAAGAAGTAGCCAAGAGATAGACCAAAAGCAAAACGACAGTGAAACATGAAGAAAACACAAGTACAGAAGTAAGAAACGACAGCAGATGATAGGTAGGGGCAAGCCAAAACACAGTTCATACCACCTGAAACACAGATCATGCATTTAACTAAACGTTCACCGCGTCTGCGTTTACACAAACAATATTTTCATAAACGCAGACCACATGCAAACATTATGTATGAAACCAAATATTAGGCCAAGATATGGAGGCGTAAACAGTGAAGATTGATGTAATGTTAATTTGTCACATCACAAACAGTAGCGGGGAGAAGACAAGAAAGTGTTTGTGGCAGAAGAAGAGTGACTAGTAGGATGGTCCAAACAAGTTTATTCGTCAAATCAGTGAATGGCGAGAAGAGAAGAGAAGAGAGTAGTAGCGTGGAACCAAGAAGGGAGGCGCAATGAAAAGCAAAAAGGGGTTTCAACTAGGGTTAGTTGAGTAGGTTGAAACATTTTCCTTGGAGAGACTCATAAAAAGATAAGTTCCCGAAGCCGATTCGAAGGTAATATTAACGCCGACGACTCGGGTTAAGCATTTTTTAATTATTTTGTTGTTTCTTTCTCTCATTAGAAATTGATTATGTTATCTTGTATGGATTGATTGGGTGTTTGAATAATGATGATTTTAATGCTCTATTGAATTGTTTTTCATGAAAACCCGTTGCTAGAATCAAATGCAATAATTAATCGTTGTATTCCTGATTTATGTGTAGCAACTAATGGTTCCGAATTATTAGAAATAACATAACATAGATTAAATAATCCGAAATTGTGTAATTATTACCTAGATTGGTATGTTTTTCTGATTCATAAGGCGGTTGTCTGAATAAACTTAGAGAACTTATTTTAGGTTTCCTGATAGCTAAGGTTAAATAACGAGAGATTCATAGCTAGGATCTAAGAAAAAATTGGGATTAACAAAATTTGTTGTTAATCTACGACCGATAATTGCTAAGAGAAATAAAAGAACAACAAATCAATGAATTATACTTAATTAGCGTGTAGGCCGAAATTGAACTTAAGAACCGGATCCTTACAGAATTCCCCAATTTTATCATTTTTCGCATGTTTTTTTAATTTGTTTTCATTAGGTTTATTTTATTTGATTTTCTTATTCCAAAATCCAAGCCCCCCATAAACACCGATTAATTTCATTTCAACAACTTTTCACACACTCTTTGTGGGATCGACCTAGACTCACGACTGTTATAGTAGTATAGTTATTTTATTTTGACTAGCGTTGCGACGCACCTGTCAATTATTTATATCAAGGACCAACTATTGTTGTCAATCTAGCTATTGTGTCGCGCCTCACTATGCTACCACCAGTTGCATCGATAACAACTCATCCTTCTTTAACAGCAGTACTCAACCATATTGACAACCGTTAAACAAAACCATCATTAGTAAATAGAAACCAATACTCACACAACCATAACAACAATTATAAGATTTCATAAATCCTTTTAACCATTTTTTAAAAAGAAAATAGCAATAATTATGGAGATCTAATTCCTTTCGCTCAACATTCCTATAACAAAATCCCACATTTCCACCTCTATCTTGCTCATTATTTATCTTTTGTTCTTCCTTTAACCTTATTAGAGGAATAAAAACTTAGCGATTAAGAATGACAAGGAGGTTTTGATCCTTGATCCAGTTATAAGTCTTAGATGATTTAGGTTTTCTGATTTTTGGGTTTCATATTATATATTTTGAACTATTTATGTAAGATTTTGTGTTTAGGAGGGCCTAGATTGAATTTTCAAAATTCTCAATTATGGGTTTCCTTAATATGAACTTTGCAGATATATTCAAATTTAATTTGATCATAGAAATTTAGGGTTTGTGATTTCAATTCAAAAATTTTAATAAATAACAATCAAACCACTCTATTCAAGTTAGCTCTGATACCACTTTTAGAAAATCGGGGTGGGATCTAATCCTACACGTAATGAAATAATATATAAAACTTTTTTATTTGCCAAGATCACTTTAAAATTCTGTAACATGATTAACACATAAAACATAATAAAACTTGAATCATAATTCATACCTTATTGTAAAGCTTGATCTTTTTCTTGTTGTTTATCTTAAATATGTTAAAAAATTTGCTAATCACAACCACTATAACCGCACATATGTCTAACCTTTAACGACATCTATAGAACTTGTTGGGAGGGCTCTACAAGTGATATATAAAGGGTTAGGTAAGAAGTGTTAACTCCTTTAGAGCTTAAGAATATCTTAAATAGGTTAGACCCTTTAGTAATTTAATTGAAATAAAAATATAATTTTAGTTAGAATTTTATTAGAATAATAATTAATTCTAATTAAATACTAGTTGCTTCAAATAAGATTCAATATTTCATATTGGTCCTTATTTATATTTCATATTGGTCCTTATTTATTAAATTTCTCATATTTAACTTCTTAAAGTTTTTCAAACTTTATAATCAAAACTTGATTAAATTATATTTTTCTCTCATTAATCATTCTATGTGTATGACTCAGTAGGTTTCTAAATATGTTGACAATGGATATAAAATATAATCATAAATCATCTTTAGGATTAGATAAATTAAACTATTTTAGTTTATCTTTAAGTCTCTATTTAAAAAATTTATATCTAGAGATCAAGATTGACGTCTAGTAATACATCATGACCACCAAAATATTGGGAATTTCAAAGTAGTTTTAACTAAAATTTTCTTACATGATTTTTTTTTAATAATTCAATCATTTTATTATATAATATTCTGATTAGACATAGAGTATGGAACTAATATCTACTATATTTGAGTCCAATTATGTTAGTTCTCAAGTATTAGTAATTGTTTCTTTTAATGACAATTGAAAACTAATTTCAAAGTGTTATACCACCTTAGCAAAGGATTTTCTAAATCAATACTAACCAAAAACAATGAAATATTCTTTCTAATCACTTTAGAGTAATTAATCCTATATTGATAGCTCAATTACCGTCATATAGTCAATACTAACCAAAAACAATGAAATATTTTTTCTAATCACTTTAGAGTAATTAATCCTATATTGATAACTCAATTACCGTCATATAGTTTATATTATATCTAATGACTATCAATTGAGCGACCTTTGACTAGAATAGGTCATAAGTAATATCAAAACATATCAATTCCTATTTGAGATACTTTGAAGATCTCAAGTCAAATGATTATTTATATAATTATCATAATGAGAATTTCTATATATATACAAGTAATGCTCCAAATAAAATTTTCATATATGGTCAATTTAACGAACTTATTTCTCTAACAAACACCCACATGTTTGTTTAAATATCTCCGTACTTTAGTCTATAATATCCATTATTTATTTCATAAGGAAGAGGAATAATTTAGGAATAATAAATAAATACAATATGAATCTCATAACTAAGATCTCATCATAATTTTATTTACAATGTACATTTATTTAATATATTTTTTCATATACATTTAAATATGTATAAAATTAATCATGCTTTTAAATAATTATGTCATTAAACTGCAATCAACTAATTGACTGGAGGATATAAACCACCAGCTTCAATAGTTAACTTATTTGTCTTTGGCGTAAAATGAATTTCATAGACTAAAATGTGTCCTCTAATAAACTAGAAGGGGAAATTTCTAGCGTAGGTCATTTTACTACTTTCTCTTTCTCAAATAACATTGGTTTCTATGTATTAATGGCAATTTTTGCCAATTTCTCCCAATTCAAAGTCAACGAACTCGACCCAAGTTAATTAAGTTTTAGTTGAATTTAAATTTTTTAAAAAAATTTTGGATTTAAGATTTGAGTCTAGTTTAGCCAAAAATCTGATTATGTTAATTAAAATGATATTGTTTTTAATTTTTTAATTTAAAAAATAAATTAATCTAATTTAGTTCAAAGACGATCAAGCTTTAACTCACCCAAACCCAAGTTTATTTATGTGCAACAAACCAATTCTACTAGTTGCTGCACTCAAAGCCAATTCTTCCTGGATTAAACATATTTGTAGATGTGGGACTTATGAGTATTCGTGCAGCTTGGCAACGTCGTGTTAGATGGAAAAACGGTTGCTCTAGGTTACTAAGACGCAAAGCAATCCACTATTGGCCGGTTGCTCTAGGTTACTAAGACGCAAAGCAATCCACTATTGGCTATATGGATTATCCCTTTGCATTTTCATTTCTTACTACGCAGCTGAAAGAATGGGCTTTGACTATTTGTGATTACATGTGAAATTGTGTGACAAATGGCTTGATGGAAAGATTAACCAACAGACGAAATCATTAAAAAGAATTTAGGTAGTGTTAGAAAATGAGTGAATGGCACTCCACCTACTAAGGTGGACTATCTATAAAGGATGTCGGCAAAAATTTGCCTATAAAAGGCAGATGAAGTTGAAGCAATATACTACAAGAAAAATAGTTTCTTCTTTCTCTTCTCTTTCTTACATTCATTTTCTTTCATTTTAAACATTAGATCCATTCCTTAAGAAAACATAAGATAATACCACTATAATCCATTCCTTTAGTTTAATTACTAAATTTCTAGTAGATCAGTTAGTATCATAATTAATTAATACCTTTGCTGGAATTTTTGCTCGAAATTTTTAATTTCATCACACGTTATCAGCACGAACGCTCAACGGTGAGTAAAGGTAAAATCTCTCTACTTTATTTATTTTGTTTAACATTGTGGGATGGATGCGCCGCCCACTTATTTATTACAATCTAATCGTGAGATGGATGTCGCCCACATATTTTACTATGGGAAGGTTATTCTGCCCATATACATATTTATTTAATTTTACTATGTGAAGGTTATTCCGCCCATATATTTACTTCCTTAGTAATTTAATTCTAAGAATGGTTATACCACCTATATATATTTTTATATATACCACTATTTTTCTCTACAATTTAATTTTATAACATTTTTCTTCAAACTACTTACTACTTGATTTATTTTTCTACAATATTTTAATTATTTCATTTTAAATGAAAATCATTTTCAAATAGCTATATACGTATATAACGGCTATATTTAACAAAAATACTAACGGTCATATAACGGCTATAATCTATATTTTTCTATAAATACACTAATCTTCATTCACATATTCACATGTCGTGTCCTCGCTATTTTTTCACATTACTATTAATTACCTTGCTAATCATAGGAATATTTTATATAGAGGGGAAACATGCTTTCGAGTTTGATGTAATAATTCTTGTACTTGTTATTTTTCCTTTGTTTCTTATTGGAATATTTATTGAATAAAATTATAATTATGTTTTTTTTTATTTTTGTTTAAAGAAAATAATGTCTTCAAATTTGTCCAAGCTTAAATTCAATGCACTCAAATACACCGGAGACAATTACATGTCCTGGAAGCTTGATATGTCAATGCATCTTGAGTCCCTGGGTCTTTTGAAAACAGTAACAGAAGATGACTCTACTGCGCAAGAAAAGGCAAAAGCATTGATCTTTATCCGAAAACATCTTGATGATTTTTTAAAAAGTGAATGCATATTTGTTAAAGATCCAAAAATTCTATAGAAGGATCTTGAAGAGAGATTTGATCATCAAAGAGATGTTATGCTTCCAACTGCCAGAGAAGAATGGAATGAGCTAAGCTTCCAGGATTTTCAAAAAGTCAATGACTATCATTCAACACTATTCCGGATAGTTTCCCAGTTAAGGTACTGTGGAGAAACAACTACCGATGAAGAAACAATTGAGAAAACATTATCCACATTTCATGCTTCTAATATTGTTCTACAGTAGCAGTACAGGATAATGAATGTTAAAAAGTATTATGAACTAATTTCTAAACTTCTGGTTGCTGAAAAGAACAATGAAATCTTGATGAGAAATCATTAATCCCGCCCCACGGGAGCAATAGCATTTCCTGAAGCAAATGCTGTTGGGCCGAGTAATTTTGGAAATTGCAATAACCGTGGACGTGGTAGGTATCGTGGTCGTGGTCGTGGAAAAAACTATAATTTTGATCGTAACCATAGATAGAAAAATGTTTCACAAGAAACACAGGCCCAACCCCAGAAAAGGAAAATGAATAAAGGCTATATTCATGGAAAACAGAAAAAGATCGAGACAAAATGCTTCTGCTGTGGCAGTACAGGACACTGGGCACATATTTGTCAAACACCATCACATCTTTGCCAACTTTACAAAGAATCAAAAGGAAAAGAGAAGGAAACAAACCTGAATGAACATTATAATCATGTGGATAATGAACATTATGATCATGTGGATAATGCTACAAATTTGAATGCATTAGATTTTAGTGAAGATTTTGCTGATAATTAAAGATCCGAATGAATACACTATCAATATGATACTATTATGACTATGTTTGTGTAATCGTTATGTTGTTATATCATCTATGTCTCAATGTCTGG
>JAOQMS010000002.1:21002970-21021199 GCA_027563885.1 Erythroxylum longipes
TGATTTAGGTTTATTTTATCCTAATAACTCGAAACAAGATTTGATTGGTTATGCAGATGCAGGTTATTTATCTGATCCACACAATAGAAAATCTCAGACTGGATATGTATTTACGTACGGAGGGACTGCAATTTCCTGGGGTTCCCAGAAACAAATATTAGTTTCTACTTCATCAAACCATGCAGAAATTATTACATTGCATGAAACAAGTAGTGTATGGCTCAGATCGATGATACATCATATCAAGACATTGTGCGGTCTTCCAGTAAAGAAAAGTCCAACCTTCTTGTATGAAGATAACTCGGCATCTATTGATGAGTTGAAGGAAGGATATATCAAGAATGATTGGACGAAGCTTATACCCCCAAAATTCTTTGCATACACCCAAGAGTTCATGAAGAAAAATGATATTGATGTTCAATATGTCACGTCCAGCCACAATTCAGCTGATCTCGTCACAAAGGCACTGCCAACTGCAACTTTTAGAAAACATAGTCATCATATAGGAATGCGGCATTTGCATAGTATGTGAAGAATTACCGATGTCATCATCAGGGGGAGTAAATTATACACTACACTCTTTCTTCTTTCGCTAAATTTCTTTTCCCACTGAGTTTTTCTTTAGCAAAGTTTTTAATGAGGCAGTATCATTTGTATAATTTATATTCTCTTGTCATTCAAGAGGGAGTGTTAGAAAATGAGTGAATTACACTCCACCTACTAAAGTGGACTTTTGATAAAGGTTGTCGGCAAAAATTTGCCTATAAAAGACAGATGAAGTTGAAGCAAAATATTACAAGAAAAATAGTTTCTTCTTTCTCTTTTCTTTCTCACATTCATTTTCTTTTATTTTAAATATCATATCCATTCCTTAAGAAAATATAAGATAATACCACTATAATTCATCCATTTAATTTAATTACTAAATCTCTAGTAGAGAAGTCATACAAATGAATATATATATTTTAGTCAGTTCCATAATTAATTAATACCTTTGTTGAAACCTTTGTTTGAAATTTTCAATTTCATTAGAGTCAGTAATTTTTACAAGTCCAAGGCAATTTTAGGTTGCCATTGAATGTGACAACGTTCCTTAATTAAGCTTTACCGTTTCAAGGCTCCGATGTTGAAGGTAACGTGACAAGATGAGGCATTCCAGTATTGGAGAGGTGACAAGATTTGACCAAAAATCCCGGAGAATCTACGGATTTAAGTATTGGCCTTGACTTTGGTTAAGGAAGAATTGGCAAGGATGGTGAGGGCTGCTTTGGGTCTGGGTCTCAGTTTGGGGGCAGTTCTGCTATGGCTCTACTTCAAGAGGCTTTATATCTGGATCCCACTCGCTCATTTACTCACCAAGGTCTCCCTCCCTAGTCCCTACACCTTTTTCTTTTCTTCTGGTTTCGTTTTCCGCCATTGGTTTTCTACTTTGGTTCTTAGTAGTTGGGACCAGGTAGTCCTGCACACACAACAGATGTACTTGAAAGTCTTTACAACTGCCACTCCTACCCGTAACATTACAGAAATTGAAAGAGTAGGAACAGGATAGTTAAAACCTTTGTTGGGGTGGGTCCCTGATCTGTAGTAACTACATGGGACAGGACAGAACCGACCATCTCCTCTTGGGTGGGCTTTGGTTCTGAGAGATGTAACTCCTTGTCCTTGTTTCTCTTGACCTAAGGTTCGCATCTAACACACCAAACAAAAAGGTGTAAGCAAATTTGGTTGGATTGTACCGTTTACCGATTCTGTTGAATCCAAGCCCACTTGGGTACCCATAAATAACAAGAGTTGTTAAAAGTTGGTTGAAAGGGCCCGCGAAAATCAGACGAATCAAAATTCTTGTATGAAAACTTCTCCCTTCTACTACTCCTTTCTTTTGCTTCCATGCCTTTACATGTGCACGAACAAATCAATGTCAATGTTAAGTCCTTGAAAAAATGCATGCTTCTTTTGTTGCTCTGCGTTTGGTAGCAAGTTGCTGTTGCAGAAATGAGACTTGGTTTTGAAGGTTAGTTTCTGAAGTGGTGAGTTTTCAAATAATGTCTTGCATTCCACTCAAACTTCGACGTTTACATATATCACACCCCCTCGAACCTACTTCTTGGCTTCACTTTGAATTCAGGACCAATGTTAGTAATTTTTAGTTCTTGTTTTCTGTTGTGCCACCAAACCTGATTTTTAGCCGTTTTCTCTATTGGGTTGGTGTGAAGGGATAAAGTATACAAATGGATCAGAAAAATAAAGTGAACTAGCGGCTTCAATGTTGTTGTGAGGTGGTGTTAGTTTTAGCAGCTGAAGCTTTACCAAAAGAAACAATGATATAATGGCAAAACAAGGATCACCAAAAAGTACACGTTGTGGTTTATCACATGGGATGAAAGATTATCAGATACTAAGTTCAGAAAGTGTAGCGGGTAGTGATCCTACTTTTGTAAGGAGATCTTCAGGGGGGGATAATCATTACAAGACCAAAGTATTATTGCTTCGTAGCGAGAAATATGAGTATGCCAAACTTGGTCCTTGTAGAGGAGTTAATGTTGGGAAAAGGCATGTTTGGTTTCGCAATCATGTCAGTTCAATTCTGTATATTTTTGCACTTGTCGGATCTCTTTTCGTGCTTGATTCTTGCATGATGTCAGTATTTGATTCAATATACATTCGGAATAGTTCAGCCTCAAGCATATCAAGTGATTCCAAGGTATCATTTCGATAAGGCTTTATTAGGGAAGCCCCGGCCAGAATCAAAATCTGGCATTGCCACATTCTACTGTTTTAGATGATAATTATGATTTTAATTGGAGTAGTTTCTCTTAGTTCCAGTTATACTGTTTTAGATGATGAGCATGATTCTATTTGGTGAAAATTCTCTTAGTTCCAGTTATCTGGTCTGCAAATGCATGTGATCTGCATTGTGCAGTCTGTTTGATGCTCTGATTGAAACTTCTGGTGATCATAGAAAGACTTTTACATGAATAAAGTGTGCCGATATCATTATATAAATGTACATGTGTCTCTTACCTGTCAAGTTTCTTATAGACAAACTTCAAGCATGCCATTCAAAATGCAACAGTATTTTGTGTGTGGCTATGCCTTTGTCCCTTGCTCCTTCCATTTCATCAGAATTTTACAAGTGAATAAAGATGCACTACAGATTTCCTATCTATTAGGAAACAATACGGTAGATTGCGATTAACTGATACAAATTTCTATAACACTGATCCAAAGGAGGCTAGCACTGCCTACATTGATGAAGTAAGGCCACCAATTCAGATGTATGATCGACTCTTGAATTTGGCTTCTACTGCTCTTGCAGAGGTTTGCTTCAGAGTTTATTTTTTAGTCAAATATTTGGATGATTATGTTAGATACAACTTTTAGAGCTAAAACTTTTACTTTGCCTTAGAAAGAGCGGAAGCAAGAGAAATCGGGTTTCTGGGAAGAGCCATACCAGGAGGCATCTGTATGGAAACCTTGTGCAGACAAAAATTATTCAGAAAAAATAGGTGACTTCTTGTGATCAATTGACTATCAAGAAATTTTCTGTAGTTCATTTACATATAAGCTAATGCTATGTATGATAACTTATAGCTGAAGTGTTATGTCTGAAATACCGGTATGTTTAGTCCTAAAACTTTTTTGATGAATCAGGGAATTCTGGAAAAAGGAATGGCTATATTTTAATCAGCGCAAACGGAGGTCTCAATCAACAAAGAGTTGCTGTAAGTGCCACACACGTATCCCAAGTCCTTTTTCTTAATAACAGAGTGAAAGATGAATGATATCTGTCATAGAAAATCTATACAAATTTCCACATTTATCCAACTGTGCTTTTCGTGATAATGGAATGAAAGATAAAAGATGTGTTCTATTAGGATTTTCTCCTAATTTCCATTTTCCAACCTTCTATCAATTTTCGTCTTCTTATCGTGATTTTAAACTGTCGCCATGAGCAAGCTCTCCATTTGATTGAAGTTAGCTTGCGTATCATATAACTGAGAGCAATGGATAGAAAGCAAGGCACTGGCCGGTTACAGGAAAACCCAAGACTTGTGGATCAAAAGGGATCAATTTCTATTGCTACTCCAATTACATTTTACTAAGACCATGTCACATAAATAATCTCTTCACAAGCAATGAAAATGTTACACGTTTCTTCATAGAGAATCCTATCATGTCACCGCGTGCATAAATCTTTATGGAGAACTGGTTTGAGATGCATAATCTTTGACTTGACTTCTAAAGGAAAGTAGTGTTTTTCTATTGACTTTGTTACATTTTTTAGCCACTTTTATTGATAATTTGGTTGAAACAATTCCTTTTATTATATTATTCATATGCATTTTATGGTCACCTTGTGGAGATGAGAAGAAAAGGAATGTCCTAAGATCTAAGCAATAAACAAAGCTTTAGCAGGTGTCTAAACAGCATTAGAGGCTGAAGGGAGTATGGATTAGAGTTGTATGCACATCTTTTTGCTGTGTTTAACAATGCTTATTGTTGCATTCAGAAGCTTAAGTAATGCAATCATTCTGTCTGCAGATTTGCAACTCGGTTGCTTTGGCATCCCTACTTAATGCAACTCTAGTTCTTCCACGATTTCTATATAGCAATGTATGGAAGGATCCTAGGTCTGGTATTTTATGTATAGACATCAAGAGCTTCCTTGAACTGTGCATAAAGGTTCTTAAGCATCTTGTAAGCACTGACCACTTCTCATTACCTGTTCTCTTTCATGGGCATGCAGCCAGTTTGGTGATATCTATCAAGAAAAGTACTTTATGAATATAATGAAGGAGGACATAGAAATTGTGAAGGATCTTCCCTCTCACTTGAAATCCATAGATATTGAAGCACTGGGTAGCCTAGTATGTATCTTTGATCTTTCTAAGAATTCCTTTGCAACTCCCTACTTGTTTACACAATTATCTTTAACAGCTCTGTGTGCCTTAACAGATTACTGATGCTGATATTCCTAAGGAGGCAAAGCCCATTGACTACCTTGAGAAAGTGCTTCCTTTGTTATTACAGAGTGGGCTTGTGCATTTCCTTGGATTTGGAAATCGACTTGGCTTTGATCCTCTGCCTTCAAAACTTCAGGTAAATGCTACGCCTTGGACATTAAAATTGCATAAGAACTATTGCAGCTAACAGAAGCTCATAATTGACATATCTATTTGAAAATTTTGAGAAATTCGCTGAATCAATCCCATCACACTAGAGAAATCATATGGCAATCAAATGTTCTGGTGGCTGAGAGCCTTGCAGAGAGAGAGAGAGAGAGAGAGAGATTTGATGATTAAAGGAAAAGAAGAAAAGATAGAGATGCTACCACTCACCCTCCATTAGAGCATTCACTTACTTCATTTGTAGTATTGACTCATTTTCGGAATTTAATTTCCAGTATTGGCTTTGTGACGCAAAGAATATACTTGTGCAGAGGTTAAGGTGCAAATGTAACTTCCATGCGTTGAAGTTTGTTCCAAAGATTCAACAAGTCGCCTCGTTGTTAATCAGACGGATAAGGAAATATGAACTTGCACAGAGCATGTTGGATAAACAACTACTTGGCAACTTTATGCCCAGTAGTCCCTCCAGAAAGCATGATACAACGAGAAGTTCGTCCAGATATCTCGCTTTACATTTGAGGTTTGAAGTGGATATGATTGCTTACTCTTTATGTGAATTTGGAGGTGGAGAAAATGAAAAAAGGGAACTTCAAGCTTATAGAGAAAGTCATTTCCCTCTTCTTATAGAACGTTTAAGAAACTCAAAGTAAGGATTACTTGGCTTTTAAAAATTTTATGCTTCTCTGACAATATTTTGAATTGGACATCTTTCTTGTCACGGTTCTATTCAGGCTTGTCTCTTCATCAGAGCTAAGGAAGCAAGGGAGATGTCCTTTAACACCGGAAGAAGCAGCACTTGTTCTTGCCGGTCTTGGATTCAAACGTGGGACATACATTTATCTTGCCGGCTCTCACATATATGGGGGAAAGTCTAGGATGAAGCCTTTTACCAGACTGTATCCTAACTTAGTCACAAAAGAAACTCTCTTAACACCCAGCGAACTTGCACCATTCAAGAACTTTTCTTCACAGGTATGCTAAAAGTTCCTCCACATAACTTTACTTGATCCTTTCTGTGTCACAACACTCTGGACAAATGCTTTGGATGCAGCTAGCAGCACTGGACTTTATCGCTTGTGCAACTGCCGATGTCTTTGCGATGACTGATTCTGGAAGCCAACTATCTTCCCTGGTTTCTGGGTTTCGGACATACTATGGTGATGGCCGTGCTCCTACCTTGCGGCCTAACAAGAAAAGGCTAGCAGGAATTTTGTCAGAGAACAAAACAGTAGAGTGGAACAGTTTTGAAGATAGGATAAGGAAAATGATTCAGGAAGGCCAAAGGGTGCGTGTAAGGGGTTTTGGTCGAAGCATATATCGACAGCCAAGATGTCCAGAATGCATGTGCAAGAAGACCTTGCGGTGACCAGCATGCATTCCTAACAAAAGCTATTCAAGTGGCCTCTTGTAATATGATGCCATTGCCCATCGAACCAAAACTACCTGATCTTTTATAAACGAGATTAACCAAGCGTTTTTTAGTTTGGTTTTAGTGTTGTACATAGAACGGAGTCCTCCTAGTTCTTCTACATAGTTCAGCTTTTTCTTAACCTGCCAAACTGGGCTGTGTCTCCCTCAAAATAAATCAGCTAGCAATCCGAGCCATATACATGAAGAACAATAAGGGCAAGGAAGAAAAAAGACAGAGAAGACGTTTTATCCTTCAGAAGCAAAACAGATGAATCTTTTGTTTTGCTATCTATATACTAATTGGGACCAGCACAAAACTTCACATATGGAAATGATGCTTTTCCAATAACGTCCTTCTCTTGGTAAGTAAGTATCTAGTCAAGATGGAGGGAAGAACCGATTAAGGTTGAAAGGAAGGGTGTAAAATTCCTCATTCCTGCTGTCTCCTTTAAAAGTCCTGAATTTAACCCACCAATGCATTCCTCTGTCCCTGGCACTGTCCTTATAGTCCAATGTGTTGTCCAATAAAACAGAGACAATCAATGCAACAGTTGGGGATGAAAAGAAGACAGTGTTGAGGAAATCATTGAACTGCACCATCAAACAGAAAAGAAATTGATTAAATTCAGAAGCATCCTTCATTTTTCAACATGTTCATTCCATCCAACATCATTGAAATGGTCAACAATTTTAGGTTCCGTTCAGCAAATCTTCGACGCACATTATACAGAAGAAGAGGCAAGAGAACTCACCCATCCAGCTCTAGTATGAGCAGGACCATGAAAGGCCTTGGCAGTGTATTCTCTAAAATACTCAGGAATCGACAGGCCAAGAAATAATGAAACACCAGTGATGAAAAGGTTTCTCATGGAGTTCATATTAGTGAACTGTAAGAATGACAATCCCACTGAAGCTGACCATAGGAAAAAAAATCAGATCCTAAATAAATTCCTAGAGAATTTATAAGAAAGGGAACTGAAAATTGCAATTTCTTACCAACGAATCCAAACATGACACAATACACAGCAGCAAATATGGGGAAGGGTATCGATGCAAACAGGGCTCCAAACTTTCCTGTAAAGTATTAAAGAAAATGAGCTCAAATGGTAGATTCAACAGATCCGAGCCATTGATAAGTCCATTACTCACCTAGCATTGAAAAGAATATCATAAAACCAGTTGAGATTTGAATAACCCTGCGACTACCAACGCGAGTGCTTCCAAGCAGGCCCACGTTTTCCCTGTTGTTCTTGGAATGTTAGTCCAATTACATATGCAAACTTCTCACATTTAGTCCAATTACATATACAAACTTCTAACGTCCAATTCCATAAACAGCTTCGTCTAGAATAATTAGTCACTTACACAGAAACTGTTGAACCAGTCAATGTTCCAAAGAGTCCATCTAGTAGGATCCCAATGCCCTGCCAGCCTATACCACGGCTAAGAACATGGGCCGGAGGTGGCGTGGCACTTGCTAGACGTGATGCAGCCTTGTATGCACCAGTTGACTGTTGAAGAAGACGTTAGTTTACTTTTGCTAACAAAGATATCTAATTGACTACCTAGATTGCAAGAGTACCTCAATTAATGAGACGATAACAGCAGCCATCATCCCGAAGCAGTGACCAGCATCAAAGGTAGGAGCACCCCACTGAAGAGGATACGGAATCTTGATCCTGAATCAGATTCTTTGTCAAATAAAACTAGTAAAAGCAAACTTAAGTCCAGGATTATGGCAACTTGAATGGTCTAGTTCTGTTCGTGCGAGTTAGTCCATATAATACGAAAATAGCTAGTTGCTAACCATGGAGCAGAAGATATGAGATATGCCTTGTCAGTTCGACAATTAACTTGAGTAGCACTTGGACGATGTTTGTACGCGCCACTAGCTGTTAAGAGGTGTGCATATGCCCATATTACTGTGACCGATATGAGGAGAGCAAATCGTTCCAATACTGGCAGTTTTCTGAAGTGGAAGTTCTTCAAGTACTGGGTACAACAGAACAAGAGTAAATAGGGAGAATCAATTTGACCCCTAGTTTATTTTCATTTTTTCTTTCAGGATCATACTCTCCACAATTATCAGAACTACAACGATTGTTAGTAGCAGAATCCTGGTTATTGTACTGCAAATGCTTTAGAATATAAAACCATTTTCTCCTATCATTTGCATATACTACCTAAAATAATGATCAGAAAATAGTTGATTCTGGAGACCAAAAGGTTAAAAGGAGTAGTTGTAACACCTGGGAAAAGGTTATGAATAAGATGAGCATGGGAATGCCAATTTCTACACAACGACCAACCTGATACGGTTGCACCAGAAATTGTGAGTAAGAATCCAGAAGACAAAAACAGTGTTTTGTTGTAAGTACAAAAGGAATGTGAAGAGTTGGTAACCATACCACGGGGAAACCTCTATCAAACAGACCAAAGCCCACTAATGCAATCACTGGGACCATTCCAAGCGGACTGAAGAACCTGAAGGGACATGAATGAGTTTTGTAAGTGACATAGGTGTTGCTAAACTTTTTTCAGAATTAAGAATATGAAACAAACATACACCCTAGAGAAGGAAGTACCTGGAACAAATAGCCCACAATTGACTGTACCCCAAAATAATCTGTATGCTTGATGATACTATCAAAGCACCTTGGACCGCTCTCATGGTGCTAACAAATCTCTGGATACGGACATAAGCCCATTATTTAAAACAAAAAGAAAAGATTATCAAACAGTAAATTCGTGGATACTGTAATGGGATTGTGCATTCAAACATCTAATCACAAGCAACTCATTACACCTGACCTGACTACACCATGTGCAGGAAAGCAAGGAGCTCTTGGAAATCAGTAAATGATTTATGAGCATGTCTCAAATGTATAAAACAAATATATATAAACCGGTTCACACATACATTGAGTCAAGTAACCCAATCCTCGCATTAACACATTCCACTCCGGTGTATAAAACAAATATAGAACAGAAATAATGAAAATGAGACTAACCAAATGCTGGTCCTGGATACTCATCAACGAAGGATCATGAATTATGGATACAATGGGAACCATAAACGCGTAAGACCCTCCAATCACTGTTGGTAAACGCGTCCCAAACAGCGTCTGTAGTAGGGTGTTGATCCCTTCTACAAATAGTAGAGTCTGCACCACCCTCACCTTATCACCCTGAACCATCAAAATAAGTATTGGCAATAACTTCCAGGCATTAAAGTTTTCTTTACAAGTTTTAAAGAAGCAACTGTTACTTTTGCTCGTTGATGAATCTATGAAACGTGAATAATAATAATGAAGAGTTCTTACAGTCAACCAACCAACAGCATATCGGCATAAAAAGACAGAAAATGCTAAATGGAAAACATAAATTAAAGAAACTGACTCACATGATCACCACCCATCAAGGGAACCAGGAAGGAAGGAATCATAACAGCAGTTCCTAGCGCCAAAATGTAATGCTGGAAACCGAGAGCAACAGCCTCTCCTGTTTTAAAGCACACACAAATTGAACAAAGAGTCACAAACATTTACACACCAGATTGAACGAAAAACTCAGATTAAAGAGAAAAAAAAAACTCCATGATCCCAAAAGGAAAAGAAATGGGCATACCCCAAGATGGGTTAGAGTCAATACAGTACTCCAAGCCTTGAAGTTGGTCCATTGGAGGATGAATTATCTCTTCTGGTTTTGGAGCTGCCATGGCCTTCGCCCCACTGAAAACTAGTATTTTGCCTCAAAGAACTGAACTTGCTAGAGATACGAGGAGAGAGACGGTAGAATTCTATCAAGATGTTGATTGACTCACCGCAACAAACTTTAAAGTAGAAAAGGCAGAGGGAGAGATTAGGGAGAGGAAAATGGCACTAGGTAAAGCTGGAAGCTTTCTTCGGCCTTTTTGTAGTGAGGCTTTAAAAGTTGACGCGTTTTTGGTTTAAGCATTGGTGAGAGTTTTCCGTTAACTTTTTGCATATTTCCCAAATTGCCCCCTAAGGAACTGCCAAACTAGTATGTGACCGTTGCCTTACTGCACTCGCTCTGCTCTGCTTCCAATAAAATTTTAACACCTCTCAATCTCAATAGGACTATTTGTTTAATTTTTTATATTTAATATTATATGGCCTTATAAAGTGGAAACTATAATTAAATGCCATTTACCTTTGTGGTTACTTTTCTAGTTTTGGCTGCTTTTTCTCTTCTAGTCAAAATGATTGCATGTCTAAATACGACATTAATGTTGGATGTGGATTTACTATAAAACGACAATTTAAACACATTTTCTGCCACCTAAAGTAAATTACGTGTAGCATATGCGAATAATAATTTTCAAGGAATATCTCTACCTACGAAATTTCTCTATTTCATTTTCATATGCAAAGACGGAGAAAAACGACATAAGCATTTAGGTATCTGAGTCTGTCCGAGCCCTCTTGCATTGCTATTAAAGTTTCTTAAATGGTCATGTATGTCTTTCTCAAACTCTCAACATCATGCGCAAGTCACGGTCTTCGTAAGATTGACTGTTATGATTGATGCAGGAGATCCTCCATCCGTATTCTACGTGCCTCAAAATTTCCACTTCCTAAAGACAATTAGAATTCCATGCCAACTTAAGCCAAATTCAATATCCTTCGGCCTGGAATTTAGACATGTTCATATAAAAAGTTTGCTTTTGACTCGAAAGGGTATTGGCGATTAGTTACCGGCCCCAAAAAGGATCACTTTTGCACGACCAGACTTTCTATTTCTCTCTTCCTTTTTTTTTTTTTTTCCCTGATACAACAAAGATTGAAAAGCTGGACACCAGATACTCGAAAACAACGTTTTCAACCCAAAAAAAGCCACAGCTGTGATACAATCACATTAAGTGCAAGTGATAATAAACCAACCAACCACGTTGGATAGAGAAGAAAAGGTTCAAGTTCAACCAGAAGACAGAAAGCTAGCTTAGGTCAAAAAGTCACCGAGAATTGTCACTAAGTGGCCCCGCTTTTTGGAGACTGCCTGATCATGTCTTGATTCGATTCCATCCAGCTTGTAAGATTTGAAACTGTTAATAATCATAATTGGTATTTACACGAGTCACTTGTTCCAGCAATCCAAACAGAGTAAAGGCCTCAACATCCAAAAAGCTGCTTTGTCCATCCTGCAAAGGTTGAACTCAGCTCCGAGCTCGATTCTGTTCAACTTTCGAACGAATACTACAAAAGAAGATGTATGGTACACTTGAACCTAAATTTTCATTTAAGGAAAACGGAAAACCCAAGGTATTCATGCCAAGAACAATTTAGTTCTCTCTTTTGAAGTTCCCTCGTAAATGGCCTAAGGTAACTATGCAAGGCTCAAGATCTTCTCTCCAATTTCCTTTCACTATATCTATTTTCTTCTGCCTCTCGCCGCTTCTGTTGCTTGTCATCAGGTAAGGAAATTGAATCACTAACCATCCACACGTTAGGCAGTTAAGAACTATACTATATTAGTACATAATCTTCCTGCCATCAGACAATGATGAGATGCACTGTCCCAACAAAAATGACAGAAGAAAATGAGAGAGAGCTCTAATGAGAGTCTGAATAAAAGTCATTATACGGACAGAATTTTATACGATAAAGCAAATTAGCCTCCGATGATAATAAGAATCTGGTGATAGTTTTCAGGAAATTAGTATTGTGGGTGAGTAACTAAATACACAAGAGTGTGGAGCAACACAAAGACTTGAAAAATCTGGATATATAAAGCCAGGGCCCACCGGACACCTTTCTCCGTATTAGACAGCACTAAACAAATCAGACATCTGTTTCTTTACATCAGGATTTCTGCCAAAGAATTCAGATCATTGAAGAAATTTTCCAGAACAAAATGTGAAGGCCAACTAGAATATATTTTTCATTGGTAAGGTTCAATTTTTAGTCCAAATTTCAAATCATTAATGTTTAACAAGGTCACCCAAGGCTCAGGAGTATCCCTCCAAATTGCCTTACAAATACCGTGCATGATGAGATATTCTCCCGTAGAAGAAAGCCATTAGTTATTGGTTCTAGCCCTATACTTAAACACAAGGCACAAATAAACAGGCACAAAAAAAGTGGATAGTATCAAATTTGACGAGTATGGATCAACAGAGCTTACACAAAAGCAGAATTTCCAGTACCAACGTTGGAAGCAGATAAAAGAGTTGCATGAGCTGCCACTGATGCCAAATCCTGCCCGCTAGTTTGCAGAGGATTCCTGACATCACCATCAACCTAAGCCATACACAATAATCAGACTGGCATTTAATCTTTACCGCTATCAAATCAGAAAACATATACAGAGACAACAACCTTATCCCATTTTGACTTTTTGTTTTGTCTCCCATCCCGACCAAAAGCATCAGCTATAGCCTGTGCAGCAATTGACCCAGTGGAAACCAGAGCTGAAGCACCCGCATAATGACTAAACTTCAGAACAAAATAAAAAAAACAGTATAGGAAGCACTAAAAAGACACATTACTCTTTAAAGATAATGTTCATTAACTATATTTACAATGTTGATTTCAGCACCTGGAATAGGCATGCCTAGCTTTGCTGGGGGCACAACAACTCCAGGTTGGGATCCGCCTGAAACAAACTCAACCTTAGGACTCCTCTTCAGTTCCTGCTCCTTCCTTTCCCTATCCCGTCTCATATCAGCCTCTGCTATAAATCATGCAAAAAAATCATTGCTAGAAATCATTTTAGAAAAAACAAGAGAGAGAGAGTCACCAGAAAGTGAATAAATTGACAGAAAGAAATCACAATGCATTAAAGAAAAGGCAGATCCAAGAAACAATAAGGTTGAAAAATTATTGTAAATTACTTCATTTACAGCTTTCACATTGCATAAGCAGCTATTTTGAGAAGGCAAATACATTATAACGTTAATAAACAAATAAGACTCCACAAAAATTAATATCATAGGAATAGGAACACTGTAATTAACCAACTTCATCATAGTAGTACATTATAACATGAATAAACAAAAATTAATATCATATGAACAGGGAACACTGTAAATAACCTATTTCATCATAGTAGTCGCTTTTGTCGTATCCACGAGGGTCAAATAAATCCTTACAGAAGCAAGACCCTATCTGATCAATGTCCTGATACCTCACTGCATGCAGCAAAAAGTCAGGATTCCGATAGTCCTTCCTGTTGCGGACCTCTGCATTGAAGCTTCTCCCAACTTGCTTCAAAGCAAGAAATTTATCAATTCTCTTCTGTGGAAAACATGATAGAGGACAGAAAGCACATGTTAAAGGTTGTGAATTATGCCACTTCATGGTGGAAAATTGAACTTTCACGTTGCACAAGAGGTGCATAAATAACACTTTATGTAGCAATTGAACACAAGAAAAATTGACTGTTGTTGTAATCTAAAAAAGAGTAATATTAAACCTCCAAATTCCAGGTTACTGTAGAGAAAATAGATATGCAAAAGAAATTCAGCAATGTAAAAAGGATAACTCCAAGGAATTTCTGATTTCACCATACGCACACAACATAGCAAACTGCGCTGCAAACATTTTCCAACTTATGTAGACATTTGTTGGCTGTGTCCAGTTAGATATTTCACCATCTCAATTCAAATCAGTAAGATGCTAAGGACTAGAAAGTGAATCACTTAAAAGAAAGACCAGACAAGAAGTTATCCTTTGGGTCACAGTAAAGCAATTATTTCATATAGAATTTGAAGTATACTATAAAAAAAGCTAGTTTAAGATGTCAAATCATTGAAGGCAGATATCATAATAGCAGCAAAATCACAAGAACTTTGATTGTCAGAACAGTTACTTGCAGCTCCTCCGGACATTTTTCTTTTGGCGGTGGTGGAAGAAATATATCCAATGGATCAACATTTTCTATAGGAACTTCCATTGTAACTTCAGTTTCTACAGCTTCTGATTCAATCAAGTTCACTTCATCAGGATGTGGCGAAACTATATGTTCAGATAATGGAGGAGTAGCTCGGTTATTAGGGGTCAAAACCTGTACATTTCCTGAAGATGTCCTTTCTTTAAACGCACCTGACACACAAGAATTAAGAGTTACAAGATGAAAAGAAGCAGTACCATAAACAACTTGAGAATACATGAAGAAAAGAATAAGCAGAATTTGGATATATGGAAGTTCAATCAGAAATATACATATTCAGTTTTTTTTCTGTTAGTTACCATTTATTCTTTTCACTTTACATTTAGAATTGAATATTAGCACGAATAATACAACTTGAGAATACATGAAGAAAAGAATAAGTAGAATTTGGATATATGGAAGTTCAATCAGAAATATACATATTCAGTTTTTTTTTTCTGTTAGTTACCATTTATTCTTTTCACTTTACATTTAGAATTGAATATTAGCAGGAATAATTAACTCCCACAAACTAGAATAGGATCAAGAAGAAGTTTTGCGTAGCATATGAAAACAAAGAAAGAAAGAAAGACTCAAAAAGGAGAATTAAGATTTTTTAAAAGAAATAGTAGTCGATGTTCAAAATACAGCAAAGAGTAAAAATATTTAAATGTCCGAGCATAATCAAATTTAGATAATAAGCAAATGTCCACCTTCTCCATCCAGCAATAATATCCTTCTTGTTGAAATTCCATAGATGAAAGGAAAATCTCATGCAAGACAGAAATGAACATGGTCAACTGAACAACCAACTACTTAATTTAGAATACTAAAGATGACACTCAACTCCACTACCTAGAGTAAACGGGAAGAAAGCATTTCAAATTGTCATCATGATAGTTGAATTACCATGCCAGACATTAGCCACAAGCCAAGACCAGTATTAACTACCAGATAAAACGTAAAATAACTGAATACGGTTTCTATTCAAAAGGAGACCGATCAGAATAACTTAAACCCAGTTTACAATTCAAGCATAAATAAAATAATGAATGATCGCTCGAACGTTCCATCAGAACAATACATAATCTGGCACAAGGCAAGTTTACACCATCTGATGCTAAGATCAAACATTTCTTGGTTTGTTCAAGCAGCTGAGAAAGAAAGAAAGAATTTCAATGCACTCCAGGGATGATACTCTTAAGGAAGACCTAACATGAATAACAAAAAGGAAAGAAAGATCATCTGCAGCTTTACCACAATTTTTGTCCCTGATCAGCTTAATTTATCCTCTTCCATATGTTAACTTTTCTTTCACTTTACCACTATGTAAGAGGACTACTAGTCTAAATTCCACCTTTTCTTTCACTTTACCATTATGTAAGAGGACTACTAGTCTAAATTCCACCACATTCATTGCAATTGTGATCCGCTATGTAATAGCTAAAAAGTAACAGCTAAGTAAGGCAAACACAAGTACACATACCATTAGAATCTGGAAGGTCCTCACCCAATTCGCCTTCCTGAAAAAACAAACACCATTAAAAAAAAGGCGCGAACAAACAATCAGCAGATTAAATTACAAAGAAAGGGGAAAACCAAGAAAGGTTAGGAAGCGCTTTGATTGACCTCAGGCTCAGGAGACAAGGCAAGCTCATCATGAGCATAGTCCACTATCGTAAGCCTTCCTCTCCCTCTCCTCTTCGCCCTCAAATCACCAACACCACCATTCCGTTGTTGCCGCTCCTCTGTAGGCGGTGTCGGTGTATTTTTCTGAGTTGAGTTACGGTTTGTAACCGCCACGGGCATAGGTTGTTCACCAGCTAACTCATCTGTAACCATGGAATCACTAATTAAACCTCTATCTCCGCTTTTTTCTTTACAATATTCGTTTTCATTATCATCCAATGCGACTCTTTTCTCTTGTACTTCTCCTTCTTCTCGCTCTGCCTGTTGTTTTTGTTGTTCTTCTTCTTCAAGATCCTCCATCTCCTCGTCGTCTTCCCCATACATGGAAAGTAACGCAATTCCCTCGGACTTGCTCTTCCTTGCCGATGCCATGAACGGGATGAATACGGGGAAGGCCGAAAACGAAGATTGAACATTGGTAATGAAGATGGATTGGGCTTAAGTCTCTTATTGAATGATAGTCAGCTAGCCCAAAAGAGGCATGACTGCTTACGTAAAGGTTTGAGATCCATTCAATGCATTAGGAGAAGCAAATTCAACAGAAAATATACTTGAAAAAGATGTTTTTCTTTCTAATGATTTAAACTAATCTACAGTTTTAATTCTTTGGATTGAAATGGTCAAATATAATTTGTTCTATATATGTTGTTCATTTTCTACTGATTGATATATTACCAGTTTTATTTTTTTGTTAAATTATGATATTGTTAATTGCCGAGACATTTGTAAAATACAAATATATAAAATAACATGTTCAATTTACTCATTAAATTATGTCAATTTTGAATTATTACCTTCATTTTATTATTTATTTAAAATTAATGATTATGAATTCTATTAATACAAAAAATTATAGATAAAACTACTATCAATGATTAAAAATTGAAGTAGTTTGGCCGGTTCAACTATAAAAACTTTAAATCGACCAATTTTTCGATACAATTTTTAATTTTTCGGTTTGATTAAATTTAATATCTCTTGTTATTAAAAATTGATCAATTTATTAATTAATCGATCGATTTTTGTAAACTAATTAGTTTTATAAACCAATTAATTTTTATTTAACAGTCTCCTTTTTTTAATTAAACTGCAAATTTTTCGGGGTAAGGATAATCTCCTTCAATCATATTTTATATTCTTCAAATTTATTCAATCTTTAATTGATTTTATAATGATCTAATACTGATTGAACCTTTTAAAACTTAAATAATTTATCTTACTAGTATAACTTTCAGTCAAATTTTAAAATATTGAATTATATAACAAGATGTTAACTTAAAATAATATAACAAAGAGCCAAGGATAATGATCTATAACGCAATTAAGATACAATTAATCTAGGAGATTTCCACTTTCCAATTTTTTCCTCTTTGATTGAAAAAGCTCTTCCATTTTTTACAACACAATCAAGCATAAGGTCAGAATTGTCCCATTTGGTGCATAATGAATTTTTAAATATTTTTGTCACTTTTCTTTCCTTTCTCTATCTTCTTTCTTTCTCTATGTGTGTGCGTGTCTATATCTCTCTTATCTAGAAAGAAGATATGTCATGGATCTTCTCCAACAAAATGAGCACAAGACGCTACATGACGCTACATGCAGAGAATACTGATTAAAAGTTTGGTTGAACCATAACTTGTTCGTGTTCAAGCAATTAAAAAGCATTGAAGCATTATGTGAGGTGTCACAAAGCTATTAGACATTATCAAGAGCAAAGGCAACGAAACCGTCAAGAGTATCAAACTAATGACTAACCTTATATTTGCATGGATAATAGTTTATCCATTTATTGATGTTTTCTTATTCTTTGAGGTTACTGTCTGAGTCAATCTAAATACTCTTAGGATAATTTTTCCTTAAGCAGTGAGTATGTGCCCAAGAGTCAATTAACTATTATTAATTGATTTCTTGAGGACAAGGATATGCTAGGAAAACATGAAATGGGAATGCAGAAGAAGAAGATATATGAAAATTTATGGATTTTATCACGGTTAATTAGGAATTTTGGAGGAATTAATGTAACATCCCGTCTCTTATACATACGGCTAGAACACATAATTGTGGGACATTTATATGACTTAAGCTAAATGAACGGCAGACATAAGTTATGA
>JAOQMS010000002.1:21024548-21041891 GCA_027563885.1 Erythroxylum longipes
AAATAAATGTTTGAACGATAATGCCTTTCGAGTATACTGGTTAAAGCCATGTGTAAGTTAGTTTCGTTATTGCTCTAGCATACCATTATCGTAGGTTATGTGCCTAAAAGCTTAGGTACGTGCCCTATAGTAGTGAGATGTTACAATTAAGGGTTAATTTTAGGGGTGGAACCTAGTCCATATGACATTTATAGGTCCTACACAAAGGAAAAAATAAAAGATAAGGCATGCTAATACAAATGTGATTGATAGATACATAATTAACTATATTTATACCTTATATCTGATGTATTTTTACTTGATATTTTATACTTTTATTGTATATTTGGTACTTAATTTGCTCTAAGTGTGTTTATAGAGTATAAATGCCTTCATGGACTTAAAGGAGAAGAATTCAAATGAAAACTAGTATAAAACGAAGATTCGAAGCATATACGGGATGAACAGGCATGCAAAAACCCATGCACTTTTCTCAAGCCGTGTAGATTCATGAATTCTGGAGATTTTAGGTTATCCGTAGTTTGATGCACAGTCATGCATCAGTCGTGTATCTCCCTAAAATTTACTATAAATGGATGTTTCAGATACAATTGGAAAGGGACAGACATTAAGAGGCAATTCCAGACATGAAGCTCGTCCTTATAAGGTGATTTTGATCCAAAAAAATGGAAAACATGAATAAATCAACGAAAGATCCATCGGAATATAAGATCAAACCTTTAACTTGCAAGAACATTAGATAGAATTAAAAGGGAGATATAAAATTATGAACCCTTTATTGTTAGTTCATTTTTCTTTCAGTTTATGTTTGATTTTTTGTTTTATCATGTGTAACTAAACGTCTTGTTAGTGTTTACATTAGATGAATCCTATGTTTATACTTTAACAATGTTTTGATTCTTTTATTAATGCAATTAGTTTGATTGATATATTGTGATCCAATTACATGTTTTATTTATATTCTAATAGTTATGGAATATTAGATCATAACCTAATTTCACAACATAAAGATTAAGAAATCCTTATTTGAATAGATCTACCGTTACTGGAAAATTTTGATTGCAATCCTAGAGATAGGATGACATAAATATTTCGAATTAGGATCAAACCAAATAGAGGGTTTCACAAATCGGTTAAGCAATCCTATAAACTTTAACCTGAGTAATTCAGTTGAAAACCTTAGGATTAGTTGCTATTAAACTCAAGGTCAACTATTAGCATACCACAAGAATTTCCACGGTACAGTAAATCAATAAAACAATTGCTTAATAAAAGATCAATCTGTTAATGGTTTTAGGGGGATTCGAAACCTAGATACTAATTTTCTAATATCGATAGTTTGATAACTGCTTCCTTAATTCTCTAATTCAATCTTTCTGCCCATTTATTTTACTTGTTTATTTTTATTTTCTTTTATGTTAAAAATCAAAACCAATTCTGTAGACTAGATAATAAGCCAACGATAATTACTAGTATTTATAGTCCTCATGGGATCGAGCCGTATTGCCAGTACTAGCTATAGCTACACCGTGCACTTACGATTATTACATAATTGGCACCCAGAAAAAGTCAATCAGTGACACTTACCCTGACAGATCAATGTTATTTCCTGTTAGTTAAAGCTTTAAGTCAAATAGTTTTGATATATTAGGGTTCTTTTCATATATTATAAAATGTTTGAATATGACATATATTTTGCATTTTGGTGTAAAAATTATAGTTCAAAAGGGACTTTTACAACTTAAAAAAATTAAATCTCTCTTTCTTGACACTTTCCCTCTATGTAGACTACAACTTTGAAACTAATTATTAGGATTAAAGGTCTAAATTTCACCCTAAAGTTTCCAAAAAAAAAAGATTGTTTGTTGTTATTTATAATAACACGTTACATTTTTATGTTTTCAAAATAGTACTGGTAACACCTTAAATTCTAACAAAGTTAGGTTTTTATTAGTTTCTAATATATGGACCACCAGTTTAGCTTATGTTGTATCACAATTGTGCAATTTAGACCCATCAAACAATGATACAATCTTAAAGATAATTTCTTTAGACATTAGTTAAAGGTGTAATTTTATCTTAATATTTCACAAAAGGTCTAAATAAGCTCCTACTGTTATTTATATTATCACTTTTACATTATATTTAAGGTTTAATAAATACCTCTTTAGTAATGTTAGGATATAAAGTAGTACCAGAGATGATAGTAAGAACTTAGTTAGACTTTTTATGAAATATTAAGGTGCGAATCATAACTTCAACCCAATTGTTAAGGTTGGTACACAACACAAAAACTTGGTCCATTATACAATACTTAATGTGGCTAGTAAATAACTTTTTCCTTCTCTAGTTTATTTTAACCAAGTGCAAAACTTGATGATTCTTTTATAAAGAATGCATATTAGAAATTAAGAATATAAATTTCAGCTATTTATAATATCGTGCCAAAGTTATTTTTTATAATGTTTTGCTAACATGATATGTTTTAAAAGGTTTTTTTTAATGATTTAGTTGTCTAGAATAGACATAAAGGTTTCGGAGTTATGATTTATTATGTACTCTATATTATAATATGTACAAGGTATCCTTTTATACTAATTGCAGTTTTTTTTACACCTTTAGTCAGAGATTTAAATATAGATCAAAAAAAGATACACTTTAGAATTTTCCAAATTATCCATTAAAATATAATATTAATCACCTATAAAGAAATTAAAAAATAATATATTCTAATATAGAAAAAGAAAGAAAATATAACTTCTTGAAAATTAGTTTATTAAATGTAATATATTTTAATAAAATTTTAGTAGATTTTAATATTGTTAAGGAGGACATGTAGGTAGCATCTGCTTTAGAAAGTATGATCAAGTCATTTGCAAAACAAAGATTAGTTAGTTTGAATTTCCACATTTTGAATGATATCTGAAACCTTTTGTCCCTGCAACAACACTCTCAATGATCTTTTGGATTGCTTGTAAGACTAAGGCAAAGATGTATGAAGATAAAGGATCTCCTTGTCTAATCCCCTTGCTACTTTGGAAGAACTTGGTAGGTTGACCAATCACTAAAATATCATATGAAGAGGTCATCATACATTGCTCAATCCATTGTATGAAATTCCTGGAAATTTCATAGCTTGCAAAATATTGATGATGAAACTCCAATCAACATTGTTATATGCTTTTCTTCTTAAAGTAATTGGTAATAAGTTCTTGAAGAATCAAAATGTTATCACTAATTAGTCAGCCAGGTATATATGCACCTTTAGTAGGGCAAATGTGCTTATGAAGTATTCCTTCGAGTCTTTGAGTTATGAGCTTTGAGATGATTTTGTAAAAGGAATTGCAATAAGCAATTGGCCTGAAATCAAAGAAGCTATTCAACTCACCATTCTTTGGAACAACAGTTACGAAATTCTTATTGATCTCTTTAAGAAGAATATCTTTGTTAAAGAACTCCAACAAAACCTCTAAAATCATATTACCAGTGAAAGAACAAGTTCCCTTAATGCAATTGTGTTTTTGATTTCTAGTAGATGCAGCTTACCCAAAGATGCAACTTAATTAAATCTTTCTTAAAGTTTGTTTTTAAAAATTTCCCTTTTAATAAGAAATTTTATAATTACTTAAATACCATTGCTATTCTTTTTTCTTTTTTATTTATCCAATTTTTTTAAATTTAAAGAAATCATCTTAACAAACTTAATTGACGAAATTAAATTATAGGAAAAATTTTAAATTAAAATAAATTAGTCAATAATTAAACTCTATTATAAATAGATATTCATAATTGAAATTTTAATTAAAATTAGTTAAGACTTAAAAGAAAAAAGTCAATTAGTTAAACTAAATTAAATCTAAAACAATGCAACATCAAAAAATACAAATATATATGCATATCTAAATTAATCAAATGTAAATAGACGTGAGAATATTTAGATTAAAATTGATTGGACACAATAAAAATAATGTGCAAAAAGATGAAACAAAAGTGTGTTCTTATCTCTTTTTTTATAATATTAAATATTTGACTAAAAATTTAATTATTTTGGAGTTTTTTATACCACCTATTCTATGTTTTTAACAAAATTTTTTGTAGTGATAAGCCTTTTTCTTTGCGTATAGGTGGACTCCATCGCTCTTTTATAGGTGCCACATTTGAAAGACAATCACTCTTTAGTGATTTTTGCCATTTGTTAAAAAAACCGGATTTATTTAACTTTATAGACAAAGTTATTCAAGCTTTGCTAGATAAATATATATACCACTCTGCTATTTTTCTAAATTTGATAATTGATGAAGTACAAATTTCATATATATCTTTTTATGGTTTACTTCATTCTTGAAAAATTTTATTTAAAAAAGTTTCATAATTTATTAAATAGATACACACATTTTCTATTAATTTTGGTTAAAAATCTGAGCTAAATTGACAAAAACTAATGAAAAAACTGGTAAAAGAGTATTTGTTTCCATTTAATAAAATAATAAGACCTTTTGTTAAATATTGCATCATATGCTTATGATTTATTTATATCTATAGATAACTTTCACAATTTATTTTTCTTTTCTAAATCTACCCCCACTTAAATTACCTATGTAAAAAAATAATTGGATAATGGTCAACTTTCCCTATAAAAATCGAATTTCTTTATATATATACATAGTTCTCAAATGACATGGAACACATGTTTATCCCATAAATCACCACCCAGCATGTAGAACAACTTTTTGTACATAAATTTTAATGGAGTAAAATTTAATATATTATTTAAAATTTACATTTACATTTACATTTACATCAAATAGGTAAGGGTGACAGTGCCGTTAGTCTTATTATCGTCTGCATTTCAAAGCATTATTCTAAATTGCTTCCCAAAGCATTATAAAACTGTAAATTGTTAAAAGAAACTTGAATTTCAAATCTTAAAAAAGAAAGCCTTAATTTATTTTATTTTAACAACTTAGAAAATATTTATTAATAAATTAATTATATTTCATTAAAACGAATATCTAATATATTTTAAAGTTAGTAAAAATAATGTTATTATTTTAGAATTTAATATCTTCAATTTTAAATTATAAAAATCAAATTAATTTGTATGATTTTTATACAAGTTATGGAAATCGGAAGAAACTAAAATAAAATAATAGTAATAGAAACTCAACCAAAAAAAAACCAAATAAAAAATTAAGTGGAACGAAGCAACCTTTAAGGTGCTGTTGTATAAGCAAGAAAGCAAAACTCTTGGGTCTACATAGATAATTCATTTGATTCTTCAGCTTTTGCATGATGGAAATGTGTTAGCTTTGCGATATTGGATGTTATGCATGATTGAGAAGTTCTGTGAGGAGGACCACGCCAGCTTGAAGAACTCTATAGACATTATCATTTATCACTATCTGACAATTGACGTGCTTCTTCGTTCACTAGCTAAAAGCAATCTCTCTGCAATCTTTTTATCCTGCCTTTTCCTTTCTGCCAACAACTTGTTTAGAGGATGATGCTTACTGTTTATCACTCGATTTTTTTTTAAAATTTGCTGCCGTTATTGTGAAAGACTATTCTTTATCTCCAAACACACGCCAAAAACAAAAAAAGAACTTTATTGATACCATTTGTTTTTGATAAATTCGTGAAGCCTTCCTTTATATCCAGCTTCTCTGGGGCACCACAACAGTAGGTATTTGGAGTGAGTAAGGCCTGGAGGTTGCAGTTAAAGTTAGAAACTAAATGAATAATCTTATTTACCGACATCAGATTCATACATAAAGGAAAAGATGTGGAACGCTCTGGGCAATCCAATTCTTTGGCCTTGAGATCGAGTGCAGCTACCAAACTTAGTTACTTTGGACTTCCAAATATAAAAAACTATGCGTATATAATTGTCACCGATCGAGAACTAATTACAACGAGTAGCAGTTGAGAGCTGTGAACTATAAAATATGAGCGACTGCACCCAGCTGTGACTAATTCTTCGTCGTCAGGTCAGGTCAGCTGTGAACATCTTGTTCTTGGTGCAAATCCAAAGTCCAATTATATTGGCACATTTACTATAGATAGATAGGATAACTGATAATTAATACCAAGCCATTTCCTGATGGGATTGGTGGGAAAAAGCCTACAGCTTTTGAGGGAGTCAAGGGGTGGTGACCGGTGAAGCACGTAGCTAACATGGAGAAGAAAATTGGCATGCACATCCACGTCAAAAGAATAATAACAATCCCTTAAAGACATAAAGCAGAAAAAGAGAAATCAGGATACCGGAGAAATTGAGGTTCTAATTACTATAAAATAAAAATTGAAAATTGAAAACAGCTACAACAACATCTTTTTCCCATCCCTTGAATTAGCCCCATTACTTTTTCTTTTGGGACTTTGGCATTTCTTGCCCTTTAATTTCTTTTCGTCTTTTATAACCAAAAGTAGGTAAAATAAATCAGACAGACAACGAGACGTGGTCTTCTTTCGTGAAAAATTAATTTCAAATTTCCAATCCAACTTTCACTCCTCGCGCGTCCAACTCGCTCCCGACACTTGTAAGATGAATTTCACCTCGTCTCGGCAGCGCGTCGCCCAACTTCAGCCAACTCCGTCCGAACTAACTGGTTCACGTCAATTCAACTCCGGGTGTATGTCCTTGAGCAGACCCAGAACCTGCTGCATAGTGGGCCTCTTCGAAGGAATCTCCGCCGTGCAAAGGAACCCAATTCGAAGGCATTCAACCATCTCGCTCTCCGAGTCGCCGCCAAGCCTCAGCCTCGAGTCAAGCGCATCCACACCACGCCCTTCTCTGACTGACTTCCTCACCCACGCTACCGTCTCTTCACTCCCTTCTTTACCGGTCAATATCTCTATCAGCACCACACCAAAACAATACACATCCGATTCAACGCCACCGTCTATTGTCTCTCCTGTTAGCGGTTTATTCCAGCGGATATTTCGGAGCCCAAAATCGGAGACTCGAGGCTCGAGAGAATCGGAGAGGAGGACGTTGGAGGAGACAAGGTGGGTGTGCACGGAGCCAGCATGGTGGAGGTAGGCCAGGCCACGCGCCACCCCAATTGCAATACGGTGGCGAGTGAGCCAGTTGGTTTTTTCTTCAGGGGAAGATAGGTGGGAGGCAGAAGGCATTGGGTGCTCCCATGTATCGGTGCTCCAATCCTCCACGTTAGGTTCCAAAGTTGGCAACTCGTGGAGCCAACGGTGGAGATCTCCGTTGGACATGAACTCGTACAATAGTAACTTCTCTTTTCCTGCCAAACCCACAATTATAATTTTAAGTTTGCTGGTACATATCATTTAGAAATCGCTGCACTCAGTTATTTTCAGTTTGTAATCTAATTATCTGATCGCCCTTACCGACAATTTAATACTCAATATGAATTGAACAGGGTTCCTCCTCATTGATGTGACGCTAATAAATAAAAGTCAATGGGATGGGAGGCGGAGGTTTCGACCATGAAAATGTACCTAGTCCATGTTTTGACAAAATCAGGCAGCTTCCCAAAAAACTTCAGCATTTACTCGGACCTAACATCAGATGTTCAGAACCTCCGCAATTTCAAAGTAACACGAATACCCAGAATTTGTAATTATACCTAGTGCAGGATTAAAAATCACAGACCAGTCTACTTTGTACGACACGAAAGAAATTAAATGAGACCCGTGATACCATTTAATGGGTTACGTCAGAAAGTACTAATTACCTGCAATGCAGTATCCACATAGTGGTAAGAGATTTGGGTGTTTAAGTCTAGACATATCTTCAAATACTGCCACAGCTTCACTGTAGTCAACTTCTCTTGCATTTTCCAGTACCTTAATTGCCACGTGGAGCTCTCCCGGAAGGACAGCTCGGTAGAGGGGTCCGCACTTGCCTTCCGCTAAGAGTGAGTCTTTGCCAAAATGTGACGTGGCAGCAATCAAGTCCTTGAAGGTCAAATTCATCAACGGTTTGGATGACATGATCACTGGGGCTGATGTTGGTTCTTTGATGTCTGCCACCCATGATGTGCCCGACTCCGTCTCGAAGCTGAACGGCCCTGATTTCTCCATCTTGAAAGGGTATTGGATTGGTTTCGAGATCGCCCACCTGTTTCTGTTTGCAATCTTTCGTCTTCTGTGTACGCAAAAGAAGAGACCTATGGCGATGGATACAAAGAAAACCACCGATGCTGAGGAAATAGAAAAGACGAAGGCTTTAGACTTTGTTATGGGTTTCGTTTTCCTAAAGCGAGAGTAAATAGGTTTCGTGGGTTTTCTGGTAGTTCTGTCGTTATGAGGAGTGGTCTTGTTAGAATGTGACTTGACGGAAAAGGCTGGTGTTTTCGACGTGTTGAAGACAAAACTACCAGCTCGAGTGAAAGCTGATTTTCCGAATTTATGGTAGTACTTGTCATCCCCAAGATGTAAAGTGAAGTTGTTCATTGAAACATTCAATAACTTCAGGTCATCTAATGGAGGGAAATCAGCGGGAAAAGTACCATTCATGCTATTATTTGAGACATCCAAGTACTTCAATGAATGGAGACCTGAGATGGATCTAACGTTGCCATAAATTTTGCAGCTTGAAATGTTTAGGAACTCCAACTTGGTCAAGTCAATGAATGCATTCGGTAATATAGAACCAAGATCATTGTGTGACAGATCAAGCATTTGTAAATTTGTGAAACCAGAGAGTTTACCCAACTTGGTGAACCTGTTGTTTGAGAGATTGAGCGACCGAATTAATGAAGACGATGAACTATTTCCTGAAGAGTGCTGAGACCCGACGCTGCCTCCGAACCTGTTCTTGGTCAGATTGACTTCAACCAAGCTTTGTGTAGACCAGAACCAACCTGGAACTTGACCTTGAAGTGAATTGTTGGATAGATCAATGACTTGCAGCCGGGACATGTTCTTGAGATACCTCCATAAGATACTGCCCCTCAAGCTTTTAGAAGGAAGCCTAATTTCTGTAATAAAATGATTTGAACAGTTAGAAGCTGCATGTTGGAACCAAGAATGATTGAACCCGGAGACGGAACGGAAAGCACTTGAGACCAGTTCCTGATCAGTACTGTTGCACCTGGATTCCACAAACACAATCAGCGAAAAGACAAGCACGAACCCATAAGCAATTTTCATTTCTACCCTTCTAGACATGTATATCACAACTGTTGCTTTATCCCATAAGGAGGACGAGGAGGAGGAGGAGGAGGTTGAGAGCAAAGACCTGCTAGAATTTATCCGATGGCTAAAGAGAAAAAGAGAGTTCGTTCGGGGCAGTAAGTTTAGTGGAATAGTTAATAGCGTGTTAAGGAACAGAGACTATAGAGAGCAGTTAGTTCTCCTTTTTTGTTCCTCTTTAAGTGAGGGGGAAAAAATCAGAAAACTATAAAGAAGAAAAAAAAGAAAACACCGTGAAGAAGAAACAAACTTCTACTGGTGTATTGACTGATGATTTGGAGTCTCATATCAGAGTAGGCTACAGCTACACGGCTACACTACCCACTAGCAGCGGTTACAAATGCGTTGATTGCTGTAGTAGCTCATGTCGAAACATATGGTTTAGCTTAGACAGAGTTACATTAGCTCCTCTATTCGTTATAGTTGCCATGCTCAAGCTCAACTACAAAGACATATTGTCGTTTATTAAGAGTGGATCGTGATATTGTAGCTGCTGAGCTCGGCTAGGGCCAGCGAGCTAGTACTGGTTCCACAATAATGTAGACCAGTAGTTCCATAACTTGCCGGACATTAGTTGGATATAATTAAAAAAGATAAAAAAAGGTGATCCACTAGTAATGATTCTTGCTTTTGAGTTGTACCCTCGCCTCAATTCACATAATAGCCTTGCAAGCTAGTCTTGTTTGGTGCCTCCATTTCACACAAGATTCTTTATCTTTCCTTACTCGCCTTTTTCTTTTTCTTTCTTTGTTTTTTTAATCTTTGCATTGCATGGATATATGCCGTCTCTTTCACGTTGAAAACGTACTTAGGTTCATATGCTAATTGGTGATCAATAAAAACTCGTTATGATCACTGATTCAATTAAAAACCATGGTGATAAAATTCTTCTAATGGGAACTGAAGTTAGTGGAATTCCATCTGTGGTGGTTGTGAATCCCATTTAGTATTTAAGTTTAGGAAGATCGAATTCTGCTTCCTTTTCTCCAGGATGGTGGAGAATACCTTGAAAGCTGCGGCTCTTATTTTCTAATTAATAGACCCTCCTCTCCAACATGTTAATTAGACTACTGGGCAACCAGAGAGTCAAAATTATGCACTTGAACTTGTGGGATACATCTGCTCCAAAATCCAAATAAATAAATGAACTAGCTTCCTGATTACCCACAGGAAATGGATTAGCTTAGTAATCAATCACATGCAACTGCCCCATTCAAGAGTTTTTTGTGCGAACAAGCCATGTGATTGTGAGCAAACATGGCAGATGACAAATACAGTAGAATTTTGAAGCACAAGCCGACACCCCGTATACCTGCTAAATGCAACCTGTTAAAGTTTAAGTCAGCAGTCGTCTTTTTTAGGCTCGGTCATTCAATCTCATGTTTAGGACTGCGTTCAAAGTGTCAATTAGTATTTTACTAACAAACTTAAGATTGTTTAAATATATACTCTGGACATGAATATCCTTTTCCAATCAAATCCAATCTGTAAGTGTAAGTATTGGGTTTGGTATCGATTCATTTTCTAACCAAAAGCTGACCATGGACCTGCTACTGCTACTTTAGTTTGTCGAGCATTGTATCTCTTACCTGCTGTCTCGTGACTTACGGTTCAACTTACTTATCTTTGGAGGTTAAGTTGGATGGATGGTATCACCTAATCCGCATAATTCCAATGGAATGAGAACTAAGATTTGATGCTATTTATAATTCACAACCCCACATTCCCACTTAGAAGTTATAACTTGTTTACTCTTCATATTTGGTGTCATGAAGGTCGTCGTATTAAATATGCTTTATAATAGAACTATTTTTTCAATCTTTGAAAGCATATGATTACGGGAGCACATGTCAAAGATTATAGTTACATTTGGTGTTTGGTTTGGGTGATTTTAGATGACATTTGGGGCTTACCAACCACCAATGCATCAGATTCTGAAGAGGCTTATTTTTGGACAAGAATATAACCTTTTTAATGTAAATATGTTTGGCTAACATACTTTTTTATTCCTAATATTTATATCAAAATTTGAATAAGAGATTAACAATTGTTAATGTATAAAAGGCTGAAGGTACATTTTGTCTATAAAAATTTTAATTTGAACATAATATTTGATAAAGTAAAAAAAAAACTATTGTGAAAATGTTTAACATGGTCCTCTAATTGACGGCACCATCAGAGTTCTGTCAATTGCATTAATATAGCCAACTTTTTTAGTTAAGAGATCCACATTAATCATGTCATCTATAGTCGTAAACACTAAAAAATATTAATTCCTAATTACTCTTGGAATTTAAGGTTTCTAAAACCCTAAATTCCTAAATCTCTCTTCTATGACGCAACAGTCCTTTTTGGTGCAACTTCTCACTTCCTTTCCTTTTAACTTTTTCTCTGTTTCACTTCGCGACTTCTGTCTCTGAAGTAGAGAGACTCTTTATGAAAGGTTGGACATTTTTGGGATTTCAGATTTGGGGCATTTCTAGTAGTAAAATGAAGTTTCAGTTATACTATTCTTAGGGTTTATGGTGATTAGAGAATCTATATATATGAAGTGTTCTTTATGATAGTTGGTTGGTGGTATTTGTATGAGATTTTCTATTTTCTTTAAAATTTTAAGAATTGGTTTAAAGGTATAATGGCTTCTTTTTGTCCATGCTGATAAGAAGTATGTATCCTTTCATTTTAGGGAATTTTATCCTAAAGTTTACATCTTTTTAGGTTTTCGTGGGTTTTAGTTTAAATCCTCACTAGGTTTATACATATAATTGCAAATAAGGATCATGGTTGGTTGGTTTTTCTATATGTGTTTTATTTAAGCCTTCTACAACTGTTATTTATTAATGAGTATATGCAATTTAGATTTAATGATGCAAAAATTTTGGGCCATCTTTGTTGATGCATGTTGATTTTTGCTTGTTGATGTTTATAGGTAACAGACTTATTTTAGAAAAGAGGAGAGGTGAGTCATGCTAGAGACAATAAATTTAGGGATTTATGGTTTTTGATTAGGGATTAGTTTTTTAGGAGCCCATGTTACACATAACTAATGTAGGTCTCTTAATTAAAAACATTATTCATGTAAGCGCTATTTACAGAACTTTGACGGTTTCATTAATTGGAGGGCCATTTTGAATATTTTTCAAAATGTTAAAGTCTTTTTTTAATATTTCTAAATATTAAGATGTAACCCAAATTTTGAATGAAATGTTAAGGAATACAATGTACCTTCAACCATGCAAACAAAAGATCCTAATGTTTCAATGTAAGGCCCCAAAAAATATCCTAAATGAAATGTTACCTATTTATAGAAGTACGTAGATGATAGGAGTTAAAATTGTGCTATGAGTTGAATGTGAAAGGTTTATGACTTGAATTTCGATATTGGTGGACTATAGTTAGTAAATTGGAATTAATTGATACCATTAGAGAATTGAGGTATTTAAATATATATTTGGACAAGGAAAATGGTCAAGAAATAAGTTAAGGTTGTATAAAAAAATTAAAATAATTAAGCCTATGAGTTATGAAATGTGGCATAGCTAATGCATTGACATTTGACATCATTCATTATGTGACAAATGGCAACATGATAAGAAGTCAAGAAGTCAAATGGCAATTAATGTGTGTGGATTAGTGGCAGCCTAATCCATTGATACATGGCCTTATGGGCAAAGTGACACATGTTTAAGGAATTTGAAGACACCTAACACTTTGGCCAAGCAAAATTTCTGTTATGTTCCTCTCTCTTCTCTCCACCGAAACTCTCCTTTTCTCTCTAACTTTTGGAATTTTTGCTAGGTTTTGGATTTTTGTTACTTGAAGTTTTGGTAAGCCACTGAATCTAGAAAAAGATTCCACTAATTTTTTGTACTATTGTTTTATTAATGCTGAAATTTGCATATTAAACCTACATAAGTGTTGATTGCTTGGTAGAGTTGGTTGGCTTGATTTTTGGAGTAATTTGGAGTTGTTCTTCGAAGTTGTGAAGAGGTAAGGGAGTACTAAACTTGATATCATGATAGAACATGTCTTGTTGGATGTTTTGAAGTGGATATAATATGTACAGAATTTATGAAGAATTGTGGTTAGGAACTTGATAGGTGCTGGGTACTCATTAGGAGGTGTGTTTCTACTTAACAACCATCGATTTTTCAGTCAGATCTTGACCTGTACACATCTAAATGGGAAGATTTTAGATTCAGATTAAACTAGATTCGTTTATCTACAAATTTTATAAGAATTCGAAATTCTGTCACTAAGGGTTTTTAAATTTAGCTTGAAAGTGAGTTCTGGTTTTGGGTGCAGTACTGAAAATTTGTGTCCTATTTTTCAACAATTAAACTGTACTGATCTAGTTAGAATTAGACAAAGATTCTTCATGAAAGTTTTAGCTTATTCTTTTATCTTTCTAACGGTGTGAAGTTTGAAATTTTTGGACATCGGGTTTGAGAGATATGCCTCTTTAAAGTTGGTATATGTAGTAGGGTGCACGATCATGCACATGCACGATCGCGACCACGCCATAATTTTTAGGATTTCATGATCGTGCCTAAGCACGATCGTGTTTCCTTGTGTGCACAGTCGTGCATTTAAAATTCATGGTCGTGCATCTTAAGCACAGCCGTGCATTTGTGGTGCATGCCCGTGCACTTCCATGCGTACAATCGCGCTTGCTTCACACTGTTTTGCATAGTCTTCAATCTTTTGAGCATAATTCATGGAATACTGAAATAAATTGAATGATTTTTGTTGCGTTTAAAACTTAATACATAGAGGAACATTTGTTTAAAAGAACTTATTTTTAAAAAGACCAACTTCTATGTCAAAATGACCATATACATTTGACCCGAAACTGTCCTAGGAGAATCTAGAAAACAATGTTAAACTTGATTATGTAATTGTTGACATATATAAGAATATGACTCTCAACAATGGTTTAATTTTAACTTAATTGAGATGTTATTGTAAAGAATGTATGGTTTACAATGTTGAATTGCTTGGTGTGATCATAAATGAATGAATTTCAAAGACTTATGTGTTATGATTTGGATGTGGATGTTTGTGAATTGGGAATTTCTGCTATAATCTTGTGATAATTTCGGACCATCAGTTGTCCGAGGAGTTTGATAGTTGGAATTGTATTGGAAGTGCTTTCTATGTGAGTGATTATACGGCATTGTTGAAATGAACCTGTTTTGTTTTAAAACTGTTAAGTCCTAGTCGTGTGTAAATAGGCATACCTAAAAAAGTCTGCAGCTACTCCTGGACACGTTTAAGGTGTCAACACTTCGGTGTCTCCTGATAATGATACTTCGGTATCTAAGACATACGTATCTCCTGATATTGATGCTTCGTTGTCTCCTGATATTGAGACACAAGTCTTTCCTGTTTTGTGATACCGATTATGGTATTTCCTGTATTAGTCCTGTTACCCACTTCTGTAGAAAGGATTAGCAGTCTAACTTGTTTGTATTTTGATACATGTTCGATTTTGATATAAATCACATTTTGATTTGATATTTATACAAGACAAAGTCTACTTTGACACAAGTCATACTCTGATCTGAAGGTTTTACACCCTATTTTGATAATCAGTTCTGATACTTGTGTAATTTGTTCGGATATTTAAACGGTTGGCATTAACATGAGGAATGTTCTCTGGTGATATATTTTATGTTGTTCTAAAGTCCATTGTATTTGAATTGTTCTTTAATATGAACCTTCAATGATTACTTATGATATTTTTTGATTCAGTATATGTGGATGTTAGGTAACTGTTAAACATTTGCCAGTTTATGTATGATTTAGTTATTCCCCACTAAGCTTTATGCTTAACATGGTGGTTTTGCCCCATGTAGGTTCAGAAAGGCAGGTTTGAAGATTGGGACAATAACAACAGTGATGGACAACGAAGAATGTGTTTTGTTTGGAGATGTATGTTTGGTTTGTATGTATAATATGAAACATGATGTATTTTGTTAAACATTTATAAATACTGTAATATAGAGTATATTTGAACTTAAGATATGTACCGTTTTGTTTAAGGATTTGTAATGTAATAACCTTAATTCAAGATGACTTGACACATGTATTTGAATGAATTCTGTGTATTGTTTAAATTATGTTTAAAATCGAATACGCATGGAAACACAATAATTGGTTGTTTGAATTTTGGCTAGGCTTTGTATTATTTTGATATGTTTTAAGTCCTGTCTTAGGTAATATCCGCATATCCTTCCAGGGGGGTCTGTGGGTGTTAAATTCAAAAACCACATAAGTTGGTCCTTAGACTAACGGAATATCAAATTTCTATTAGGGTTTTATTAATAAAGTTAAAATGAAAATTCTTTTAACTTAGAGGCCAGATTAGCCATGTAAATAGCTAGTATGGACTTTATAAACCCTAAATATCCAAAACTAATTTGGTGTTACAACATTTCTAAGATTGAACTGAAAGAGGCATTGTCAATTTCACTACTAGTTGACGTTACATGTTTCCTTAATGTTTAATAGCGGCTTGTGATATTGATATTTGAGGAGTTAGTTTCCAATAGAGTTTCTCTTTTGAAAATCTAAAAGATATGCCATAATAGCAGGTGAAAGCTAATGAGATTTCATATATTCATTGAAATAACTTCTTCGGTTGCATCTTCGTCATCTTTCCAAGGAGCAGATAACAACTTCCAATACATACACATAAGAAATATACTATTCATAAGAACACCATCAAACATTATTGAAAAAATTATTATAAGAAACTCTTGTAAAGAAATCCCACTTTGGATTACTATTATCATATTCTAAGGATTACCAACTGGAGTAGTTAAAGTTCTAATGCTTGCACTTGTAGCAAGAGCAAGTAGAAAGGGATATGGATGAAAATTATGTTGACTAGCAACTTTCGGGATGAATTTAGTCAAAAACTATGTAACAATTATCATAGCTGAATAAAACACTTGCAATTGCAATGATTAGATAAATTTGATAGAGCAAGTCCATTAAACTTAAGCTTTTCCAAATCATTATTTGACCTATGTATTTGAACATCTTTACTCTCTTAAGATAGATATTCACAACCATAATCTTAAAAGGATGATTAAGGATTCATAGATCAATAACTTCATATGATTAGGTGAAAGCATGATATACTACTATAAGCATAAACCTAAGGAGGGAACTTATAGTCCCTTTAATAAAAAAATGACAGAAGGCAAAACTACAAGCGTTAGTAAAACTGCAAATGTAATTAATCCCAAAACTAGTTTTAAAGTAGCAATTATGGGCAACCAAAAATCATATTAAAACTCCCGAGCCCTAGAAATGTTGTAACCCTAAATTAGTTTTGGAGTTTCATAATTTTAAGGTTCACGTCAGCCACTTATGTGGCTAATATAGGACCGTAAGTTAAAAAGAAATTTGTTAGCTCAATTTCACCAGTGGCTAACATTAACCCCTAATTTAAAAAGAAAATTGTCAACTCAGTTTTACTTATTAACCTTGACAGAAACTTAAGATTATGATAATCTAAGAACTAAAATATATATTTTCAAATATTAGATTTTTCCTATATATTAACAAACATTAAAATCTAACTTCAATTTTTATGTAAATGTTAAAAGTTAAAAACTTACCTTATATCTCTTCAAACATATTTGATATCCTATTTAGGAAAGTAGAAATATATTTTTACAAAACTATCTTATTTAGAATAATGTAAATATGTTTCTAAAATCCTATTCAATTTAGAATAGCGAAAATATGCTTCTAAAAACCTATCTTATTTTGCATACACCTATTGTGAGTCCACTACCTAGATTTAAGGAGAAAGTATACCAACAACATGCAACTACATTGAAGTAGTTATTATTTTATTTATAGATTATGGAAAATAAATTTTCAGTTACACTATTTCCTATTTGTTCTCCAATTTCCTGAATAACTACAAAAGTTAGTGTCTGCTATTATGTACAAGTTAGTTTGGGCTTAATGCTTTATTTAAATCGTAACCAAATAGGTGAAAATCAATTAATGAAAAAGGTTGTTTCTATTTTCAGTTCTTGAGATTGTGGGTTCTCTCATTCAATGAGCCCTTCCAAGGTCGTCAAGGATACATTCCATTAAGCACTCTCCTCGATAAAATTTAAAATTAGATTTCACAACCGATTGCCCTAT
>JAOQMS010000002.1:21046132-21080956 GCA_027563885.1 Erythroxylum longipes
CAAATGAGAAGAGTCTCATTTATTGGCTTCTTTATGAATGATTAAAGAATGAAGTGATGCATTTGATGCAAATCTCTACTTTCTTTTGATACAAACTGAAATTGAGATGTTGTAAGAAGGTGTTCTTGCATTTTTGACTCTCTCTCTCCTATCTTGCATGGTATAGACGAAAATTGCATAAGAAGTGTCTCAAAAATTGGCTTTTTTCATCAAAGGAAAAAATCTCTTCAAGTTTTCTTCTCCTTTCCCACTAAAAGATCTTGTTAACCAAGTTGTCCAAAAAAAACAAGTGGTAGATCAGATTGGTCAAGGATACAATATTAAGAAGAGGATACAATAATTATAAGATGATACATCTCCTAGGAGAGGATACATTAACGAGAATAGGATAGCACAATGAGTAGTTCAAGATGTGGAAAAGGAGTCGGTAATATAACTTCTACCACCTTGTTCTTAAGTTTATTATCCTTATACCTTATCATGTATGGCTAAGTAAGTTGATTTGGTTATATTGCTTCCACTGTAATTTTGATTTCTAAAAAGTTTTTAAATCTACCGTTTTATCCAAATCATGCATGCATTATTTTTCCGATCCAACATTAGCATCCATACCAACTTGTTGTTTGGCCCCAACAGCTATGCCAACTACTTATTTGCTCACCAAAGATGTGCTAGTGGGCTATTTTCTCATCGAAGCTGGCCAACGACTGTGAGAACAGGGTGTTTTACACACCGAAGGTGCCTAGCAATTTGCTAACATGTTTTCTCACCGAAGGTTCCCAACGACAGTGCCAATGGGCTATTTTGTCATCGAAAGTGCCAAGCGACTGTGTCAATGGATTGTTTTGCTTAATGAAAGTACAAAGCGACCATGCCAACTAGTTGTCTTCCAACTGAAGGTATCGAGCGACCATTACAATGGGTTGTTTTCTCATAGAAAGTGCCCAGCGACTGTGTCAACAAGTTATTTCTCTCACTGATATTGCCCAACTACCATGACAACTGGTTGGTTTGCTTACAAAATATGTGCCAATGTACTGTTTTCTCACCGAAGGTGCTTGAAAAGCATGCCAACTGGTTCTTTTACCTACCAAAGATTTGCAACAGGCTATTTTCTCATCGAAGTTGCTTAGCGATCATGCCAAGTGGTTGTTTTGCTCACCTTAGGTGCCCAGCAACCATGCCAATTAGTTGTTTTCTCACCAAAGCTACACAGTGACCATTACGATGGGCTCTTTTCTCACCAAAAGAGCCTAGTATTTCAACAAGTTGTTTTGCTTACTAAAACTGCCCATCGACGATGCCAACTAGTTGTTTTTCCCACCAAAGATGTGTCCACGAACTATTTTCTCAATAAAGGTGCCCAGCAACCATGCCAGCTAGTTGTTTTACCCGCCAAAGATGTGCCAATGGGTTACTTTATCAATTAAAGTTCCCAGTGACTGTGTGAATGGGTTGTTTTGGTCACCGAAGGTGCCCAACAACCATGTCAAGTAGTTGTTTTCTCACTGAAGGTGCCTAGCGACCATGCTAATGGGCAATTTTCTTAGCGAAAATGCCCAATGATTGTGTGAACAGGTTGTTTTCCTCATCGAAAGGGGCCATCGATTATGCCAACTAGTTGTCTTGCTCACTGAACGTGCCCAAAGGCTATGCTAACTGGTTGTTTTCTCTCAGAAAGGGCCCATACACTATATGAATGGGTTGTTTTAGTCACCGAAGATACCAATGATCGTGTCAATTGGCAGTTTTCTCAGTAAAAGTGCAGAGCGATGGTGTTAACAGGTTGTTTTTCTCACCAAAGGTTCCCAGTGATCATGAATATTGGTTGTTTTGCTTATTGAAGTTGTTTTGCTCACCGAAGGTGCCTATTGATCCTGCTAATTAGTTGTTTTGCTGATCGAAGGTGCCTAGTAAATATGCCAAAGGGTTGTTTTGCTCACTAAAGGTGCCCAATGACCATGCCAACGAGTTGTTTTGTCACTGAAGTTGCACAACAACCGTTACAATGGGCTCTTTTCTCACTGAAAATGCCCAGCGACTATGTCAATAGGTTCTTTTGCTCACCAAAAGTTCCTACAAAAAACATGCCAACGGGCTGTTTTCTCACTGAAGGTGCCCAGCAATTATGCCAACTTGTTGTTTTCTCACAGAAGGTGCCTAGTGACTATGCCAATGGGCAATTTCCTCATACAAAGTGCCAAGCAACTATGTCTATGGGTTGTTTTCCTCACCAAAGGTGCCAAGCAATCATGCCAACTAGTTTTTTTTCTCACTGAAGGTGCCTAGTAACTATACGAAAGGTTTGTTTTACTTACTGAAGGTGACCAATGACCATGCCAACTGGTTGTTCTCTCATTTTAAGATATCTAGTGATCGTTACAATGGGTTGCTTTCTCACCAAAGGTGCCCAGCAACTGTTACAATGGGTTGTTTACTCAACCAAAGTGCCTAGTGATAATGTCAGCGGATTGTTTTGCTCACCAAAGGTGCACAGGATCATGCCAACTAGTTCTTTTGCTCGCCAAAGATTTGAGAATGGGTTGTTTTCTTACCAAAGCTACTCAACGATCATGCAAACAGGTTGTTTTGCTCACCAAAGATGCCCAGCGACCTTGCCAACTGATTGTTTTCTCATTGACGCTATACAACGACCTCCACAATGTGCACTTTTCTCACAAAAAATGCCCAGCGACTATGTCAATATGTTGTTTTGCTCACTGAAAGTGCCCATTAATCATGCTAACTGGTTGTTTTTCCCACCAAAGATGTGCTCATTAATTGTTTTCTCACCTAAGGTGCCCAGCAACCATTCTAGTGGGGTGTTTTGGGCACCAAAGATTTGCAAATGGGTTGTTTTCTCACTGAAAGTACTCAACGACTGTGTGAATGGGTTGTTTTCTCAATGAAGGTGCCCAATGACCATACCAATCGATAATTTTCTCGTAAAAAATGCCCAACAACCATGTCAATGAGTTGTTTTCCTCACCAAAGGTACCCAGCAACATGTCAACTAGTTGTTTTTCTCACCGAAGGTTCCCATTAACTACACCAAATGTTTTTTTTGGTTCACCGATGGTGCCCAATAACTACGCCAAAGGGTTGTTTTGTTCACCGAAGGTGTCCAATGACCATGCCAACTGGTTGTTTTCCCATCGAAGCAACTTAGTAACCGTTGCAATAAGTTGTTTTCTCACCAAAGGTGCCTAGAGACCATAACAAAGGGTTTTTTACTCACCAAAAGTGCCCAGTGACTATGTCAACAGGTTGTTTCGCTTAGTAAAAGTGCCCATTGACCATGCCAACTAGTTGTTGTTCCCACCCAAGGTGTGCACACGAAGTGTTTTCTCACTGAAGGTGCCCAGCAACAGTGCCAGCGGGTTGTTTTATCCACCAAAGATGTGCCAATGGGTTTTTTCTCACTAAAAGTGCTCAGTGACTGTGTGAATGGGTTGTTTTTCTCACCGAAGGTGCCTAGCGACATGCAAAATAGTTGTTTTCTCACTAAAGGTGCCCAACGACTGTGCCAATGGGCAATTTTCTCATTGAGAATGCCCAACAACTATGTCAATGAGTTGTTTTCCTCACCGAAGGTGCCCAAAAATCATGCCAATTGATTGCTCACTGAATGTGCCCAGCAACTACTCCAAAAGTTTTTTTACTCTCTGAAGGTGCCCAGCGACTACACCAAAGTGTTGTTTTCCTCACCGAAGGTGCCAAATGACCATGCCAACTGATTGTTTTCTCATCAAAGCTGCCCAATGACCATTATAATAGATTGTTTTCTCACCAAAGTTGCCTAGCGACTGTTACAATGGGTTATTTACTCACCGAAAGTGCCTAGTGGCTTTGTCAATGGGTTGTTTTGCTCACTAAAAGTGCCCATCAACCACGCCAACTGGTCTTTTTTCCTACCAAAGATGTGCCCACAAACTATTTTCTCAGCGAAGGTGACCAAAAACCATACCAGCAGGTTGTTTTGTGCACCAAAGATGTGCCCATAGGTTGTTTTCCCACTGAAAGTGCCCATCGACTGTGTGAATGGGTTGTTTTGCTCACCGAAGGTGCCCAGCAACCATGTCAACTAGTTTTTTCTCACTAAAGGTGCCTAACGATCGTGCCAATAGGTAATTTTCTCATCGAGAAAGCCTAACAACTGTGTCAACCAGTTGTTTTACTCATCGAAAGTGCCTAGTGATCATTCCAACTACTTATTTTGCTCATTAAAGATGCCCAACAACTATGCCAAAGGGTTTTACTCACCAAAGGTGCCCAACAACTAGGCCAAAGGTGTTTTGCTCATCGAAGGTGCCAATGACCATGTCAACTTCTTGCTTTCTCATTAAAGTTGCTCAATGATTATTACAATGGGTTGTTTCCTCACCAAAGGTGCCCAACGATTTTTAGAATCAACTACTTACTCACCGAAAGTGAACAGTGATTATGCTAATGGGTTGTTCACCAATGGTGCCCAATGACCATGCCAAATGGTTGTTTCACCCATCAAAGATTTACAACGAGCTATTTTCTCACCAAAACTATTTAGCGATCATACCAACGGGTTGTTTAGCTCACCTTAGATACCCAATGACTATGTCAATAGGTAGTTTTGCTCACCAAAGATGCCAATCGACCATGCCAATTAGTTGTTTTCTCACTGAAGTTGCACAGCGATAGTTACAATGGGCTCACCAAAAGTGCCCAACGACTCTGTCAACAGGTTGTTTTGCTCACAGAAACTGCCCACAGACCATGCCAACTAGTTGTTTTTCCTACCAAAGATGTGTCCCCGAATTGTTTTCTTAGCGAACGTGCCTTGCAACCATGCTAGCAAATTGTTTTTCCCACTAAAGATGTGCCAATAAGCTGTTTTCTCAGTGAAAGTGCCTAGGGACTATGTGAACCGGTTGTTTTGCTCACTGAAGGTACCTAGCGACCATGTCAAGTAGTTATTTTATCACCAAAGGTGCCAAGTGACTATGTCAATGGGAAATTTTCTCAGAGAAAGTGCCCAGCAATTGTGTGAACATATTATTTTCCTCACTTAAAAGGCACATCAATTATTCCAACTGGTTGTTTTACTCACCGAAGATTCCCAACAACTATGCCAAAGGGTTGTTTTGCTCACCGAACATACCCAACGACCATGCCAATTGGTTGTTTTCTCACAAAAAGGGCCTATCGACTATGTGACTGGGTTGTTTTTCTCACCAAAGGTGCCCACCGACCATGTCAACTAGTCGTTTTCTCACCGAAGATGCCCAGCGACCGTGTCAATTGGCAATTTTCTTAGCAAAAGTGCGCAGTGATTGTGTTAATTGGTTGTTTTCCTCACCGAATGTGCCTAGTGATCATGCCAGTTGGTTGTTTTACTCATCGAAGGTGCCCAGTGACTATGCCAAAAGGTTGTTTTACTCACCGAAGGTGGCCAATGACCATGCCAACTGGTTGTTTTCTCACTGAAGCGACCGTTACAAATGGCTCTTTGCTCACTGAAAGTGCCTAGCGATTGTGTGAATGGGTTGTTTTGCTCATCGAAAGTGCCCGTTGACCATGCCAACTGGTTGTTTTTCCCACAAAAACATGCTAACAAGTTATTTTCTCACCGAAAGTGCCCAGCAATCATGCAAACAAGTTGTTTTGCCCACCAAAGATTTACCAATGGGCTATTTTCTCACTGAAAGTGTGCAGCGATCATGCCAACTAGTTGTTTTCTCACTGAGGGTGCCCATTGACCATTACAATATGTTATTTTTTCACCGAAAGTGCCCGTCTACTATGTCAATACGTTTTTTTGCTCACTAAAAGGGCCTGTTGACTATGCCAACTGGTTGTTTTCTCATTAAAGGTGCCCAAAAACTCTTACAATGGGTTGTTTTCCCACCAAAAGTGCCAAGCAATTCTATCAACATGTTTTTTTATCGACTAAAGTTGTCCAACAACCATGTCAACTAGTTTTTTTTGGACACCAATGATTTACCAATTGGTTGTTTTCACACCGAACGTGCCTACCAACTGTGCCAATGGGTTCTTTTACCCACCAATGGTGCCTATAAACAATTTTCTCCCTAAAATGCCTAGCCACTATGTGAACGGGTTGTTTCGCTCACCTAAGGTGCCTAGCGAGCATGTCAAGTAGTTATTTTCTCATCGAAGGTGCCCAACAACTGTTACAATGGGCCGCTTTCCTCACCGAGGTGTGAGTGATCATGCCAACTGGTTGTTTTGCTCACCAAAAGTGCCAGTGACTATTCCAACGGGTTGTTTTACTCACCTAAGATGCCCAACGATTATGCCAACTGGTTTCTCGCCCACAAAAGAAGTTTTCACGGACTGTTTTCTCACCGAACGTGCCCAGTAACCATGCCAATGAGTTGTTTTGCCCACCAAAGATGTTCCAATGAGTTGTTTTCGCACCAAAAGTGCTTAGTGACTCTATGAATGGGTTGTTTTACTCACTGAAGGTGCCCAATGACATGCCAACTTGTTTTTTCCTCACCAATGATGCCCAACGATTATTACAATTGGTTGTTTTCTCTCCGAAAGTGCCCAACAACCATGCCAACTGGTTGTTTTTCCCACCAAAGATGTGACCATAGATTGTTTTCTCACAAAGGTGCCCAGTAACCGTGCCAACTAGTTGTTTTGCCGACCAAAGATGTGCCAACAGTCTATTTTCTCACTGAAGGTGACCAGTGACCATGCCAATTGGTTGTTTTTCCCACCAAAGATGGGACCACGAGCTAGTTTCTTACTGAAGTTTCCTAGTAACCATGCCAGTGGGTTGTTTTGCCTACCAACGATGTGTCAATATGATGTTTTCTCACTAAAAGTGCCCATGACTGTGTGAATGGGTTGTTTTACTCCCTTAAGTTGCCCAGTGACAATCCAACACGCTGTTTTCACACTGAAGGTGCCGAGCAACTGCACCAATGGACTATTTTCACATTGAAAGCATGGAGCGACTGTGACAATGGATTTTTTTCCTCACTTAAAGTGCCCAACCACCATGCCAACTGGTTGTTTTCTTACCAAAGGTGCTGAGAGACCATTATAATGGGCTATTTTATCATTAAAAGTATCGAGAGACTATGTTAATGAGTTGTTTTGCTCATATATGGTGCCCAAAGACCATGTCAACTGGTTGTTTTGCCCATAAAAATGTTCCAATGTACTGTTTTCTCTCCGATGGTGCTCAACAAACATGCCAATAAGTTGTTTTGCCCATCAAAGATGTTCAAATGGGTTGTTTTCTCACTGAAAGTGCCTAGTAACTATGTGAATGGTTTGTTTTACTCAATGAAGGTGCCCAGTGACCATGCTAACAGGTTGTTTTCTCACCAAAGTTGCCCAACGACTATTATAATGGGTTGTTTTCTCATCGAAAGTATCCTGCGACTGTGTCAATGGGTTGTTTTACCCAACGAAGGTGCCCAATGACCATGCCAAGTTGTTTGCCCACCAAAGATGTTCGAATGGGTTGTTTTTTAACCAAAATTGCCTAACGTTATGTCAATGGGTTTTTTTTGCTCGCCGAAGGTGTTAAGTGACTATGCCAATTGGTTGTTTTACGAACCAAAGATATGCCAATGACTGTTTTCTCACTGAAGGTGCCCAGCAATCATGCCAAAGAATTGTTTTGCCTAATAGAGATGTGCCAATGGGTTCTTTTCTCACTGAAAGTGCCAAGCAGCTGTGTCAAAGGTTTGTCTTGCTCACTAAACTTGCTAAGCGACAATACCAATTGGTTGCATTCTCATCGAAGGTGCCTAGTGACTATTACAATAGGCTATTATCTCATCGAAAGTGCCTAGCAATTGTTTTAACGGGTTGTTTTACTTAACAAAGGTTCCCAGCAATGTTGCTAACTGGTTGTTTTTCCCACCAAAGATGTGCCAACGGTTTATTTTCTCATTGAAGGTGCCTAGCAACCAAGCCAACTAGTTGTTTTGCCCACCAAAGATGTGCCCATGGACTGTTTTCTCACCGAAGGTGCCTAGCAGCCATACCAACTAGTTGTTTGCCCACCAAAGATGTGCCAATGGGATGTTTTCTCACTGAAGGTGCCAAACGACTGTGTGAATAGGGTGTTTTAAACACTGAAGGTGCCCAATAATTTGCCAACATTTTTTCTCACCAAAAGTTCCCAATGATAGTGCCAATCGGCTATTTTGTCATCAAAAGTGCCGAGCGACTGTGTCAATGGATTGTTTTGCTCAACGAAAGTACGCAACGACTATGCTAACTAGTTGTCTACTCACTAAAAGTGTCAAGCGACCATTGCAATGGGTTATTTTCTCATAGAAAGTGCCCAGCAATTATGTCAACGAGTTATTTTTCCCACTGATGTGGCCTAACGACCATGCCAATTGGTACACCAATGAGTTGTTTTGCCCATCAAAGATGTGTGAGCAGGTTATTTTCTCACTGAAAGTGCCTAGTGACTACCTGAATGGTTTGTTTTGGTAACCTTAGGTGCCCAGTGACCATACTAACTGGTTGTTTTCTCACCACTTCAAAAGTGCGCTATAACTATGTCAACGGGTTGTTTTGCTCCCAACGATAGTGCCAATCAGCTATTTTGTCATCAAAAGTGCCTAATGACTGTGTCAATGGATTGTTTTGCTCAATGAAAGTACGTAACGACCATGCCAACTAGTTGTCTACTCACTAAAGGTGTCGAGCGACCATTGCAATGGGTTGTTTTCTGATAGAAAGTGCCTAGCAATTATGTCAACGAGTTATTTTTCTCACTGATGTGGCCCAACGACCATGCCAATTGGTACACCAATGAGTTGTTTTGCCCATCAAAGATGTGTGAACGGGTTATTTTCTTACTGAAAGTGCCTAGTGACTACCTGAACGTTTGTTTTGCTCACCTTAGGTGCCTAGTGACCATACTAACTGGTTGTTTTCTCACCGCTTCAAAAGTGTCTTATAACTATGTCAACCGGTTGTTTTGCTCCCAACGATAGTGCCAATTGGCTATTTTGTCATCAAAAGTGCCCAGCAACTATGTCAATGAATTGTTTTGCTCAATGAAAGTACACAACGACCATGCCAACTGGTTGTCTACTCATTAAAGGTGTCGAGCGACCATTGTAATGGGTTGTTTTCTCATAGAAAGTGCCCAGCAATTATGTCAACGAGTTATTTTTCTCACTAATGTGGCCCAACGACCATGCCAATTGGTACACCAATGAGTTGTTTTGCCCATCAAAGATGTGTGAACGGGCTATTTTCTCACTGAAAGTGCCTAGTGACTACCTGAACGGTTTGTTTTGCTCACCTTAGGTGCCCAGTGACCATACAAACTGGTTCTTTTCTCACCGCTTCAAAAGTTCCCTATAACTATGTCAACAGGTTGTTTTGATCAACAAAGGTACACAACGACCAAGCCAACGGGTTGTTTTGCCTACCAAAGATGTACGAATGGGTTGTTTTCTCATCAAAATTGCCAAGTGACTGTGTCAACGAGTTATTTTGCTCACTGAAGGTGCTGAACGACCATGCCAATTGGTTGTTTTACCAACCAAAAATGTGCCAATGGCTGTTTTCTCACTGAAGGTGGCCAGCAACCATGCCAAAGAGTTTTTTGCCCAATAAAGATGTGCCAATAGGTTGTTTTCTCATCAAAAGCGCTAATTCGAATGTGTCAAAGGGTTGTTTTGCTCGTCGAAGGTGCCAAGCGACAATACCAACTGTTTATATTCTCACCGAAGGTGCCCAATGACTGTTATAATGGGCTACTATCTCATCAAAAGTGTCAGTGACTGTTCCAATGGTTTGTTTTACTCAACGAAGGTACGCAGCGGTTAGCCAATAAGTTGTTTTGCCCACCACAGATGTGCCAATGGGCCGTTTTATCATCAAAATTGCTGAACAATTGTGTCTACAAGTATTTTTTGCTCGGTGAAGGTGTCGAGCGACTATGTCAATAAGTTGTTTTACCCACCAAAGATGTGCCAATTTGTTTTTTCTCACCAAAAGTGCTCAGCGACTGTGTCAATGTGTTGTTTTGCTCACCGAAGGTGACCAGCGACCATGCTTACTAGTTGTTTTGCCCACCAAAGATGTGCCAATGGTTTGTTTTCTTACCAAAGGTGCCCAACAACCATGCCAATTGGTTGTTTTGCCCACCAAAGATGTGCTGATAGATTATTTATCTCCGAAGGTGTCCAGTGATCGTGCTAGCAGGTTGGTTGCTCACCAAACATGCCCAAAGACTATGCCAAATAGTTTTCTCACCGATGCTACCCAGTGACCGTTATAATGGGTTGTTTTCTCCACGAAAGTGCCCAGCGAGTTGAATAGGTTGTTTTGCTTGCTGAAACTGCCCATCAACCATGCCAGCTGGTTGTGTTGCCCACCAAGGATGTACCCACGAACTCTTTTCTTATTGAAGGTTCCCAGCAACCATGCCAGCGGGTTGTTTTGCCCACCAAAAATGATGTTTTCTCACCGAAAGTACCCGACGATTATGTGAAGGGTTGTTTTCCTCGCCGAAGGTCCCTAGAGACCATGTCAAATAGTAGTTTTCTGATCGAAGGTGCTCAACGGCTATGCCAATAGGCAATTTTCTCATCAAAAGTGCTCAGTGATTGTGTTAACGGGTTGTTTACCTAACCAAAGGTGCCCAACGATCATGCCAATTTGTTGTTTTGCTCACTAAAGGTGCCCAACAACTATTTTAAAGGGCTGTTTTTTCTCACTGAAGGTGCACAATAACAATCCCAAGTGGTTATTTTCCCATCAAAGCTACCTAGTGATCGTTACAATGGGTTGTTTTCTCAACGAAAGTGCCAGACTGTGTTAACGGATTGCTTTCCTCACTGAATGTGCCTAGTGATCATGCTAACTGGTTGTTTTGCTCATCAAAGGTGGCCAACGATGATGCCAACTGGTTGTTTTGCTCACCGAAGGTGCCCAACGACCATGCCAACTGGTTGTTTTGCCCACCAAAGATGTGCCAATGGTTTGTTTTCTTACCGAAGGAGCCAAGTAACTATGCCAATTGGTTGTTTTGCCTAGAAAAGATGTGCCCACGGATTGTTTTCCCACCGAAGGTGCTTAGCAATCATGCCAATAAGTTGTTTTGCCCACCAAAGATGTGCCAATGGGCTATTTTATCGTCGAAATTGCCCAACAACTGTGTCAATAGGTTTTTTTTGCTCACTGAAGGTGTCGAATGACCATGCCAATAAGTTGTTTTACCCACCAAAGATGTGCCAATTGGTTTTTTCTCACCGAAAGTGCCCAGCAACTGTGTCAACGTGTTGTTTTGCTCATCGAAGGTGACCAGCGACTATGCTCTCTAGTTGTTTTACCCACCAAAGATGTGCCAACGGTCTGTTTTCTCACCAAAGGTGCCCAACGACCATGCCAATTGGTTGTTTTGCCCACCAAAGACATGCCAATAGATTATTTTATCTCCGAAGGTGCCAAGTGATAGTGCCAATAGGTTGGTTGCTCACCAAAAGTGTCCATAGACTAGCCAACTAGTTCTTTTCTCACCGAAGCTACCCAGTGATCGTTATAATGGGTTGTTTTCTTAACGAAAGTGCCCAGTGACTGCGTGAATGGGTTGTTTTGCTCGTTGAACTACCCATCGACCATGCCAACTGGTTGTATTGCCCACCAAGGATGTACCCACGAACTCTTTTCTCATTGAAGGTTCCCAGCAACCAACCAGCAGGTTGTTTTGCCCACCAATGATGTTATTTTCTCACCGAAAGTAACTGACGATTGTGTGAGGTGTTGTTTTGCTCACCGAAGCTGCCCAACGACCATGTGAAATAGTTGTTTTCTCATTGAAGGTGCTCAGCGACTGTGCCAATAGTCAATTTTCTCATCAAAAGTGCTCAGTGATTATGTTAACGGGTTGTTTTCCCCACCAAAGGTGCCCAACGATCATGCCAATTTGTTGTTTTACTCACTGAAGGTTCCCAGCAACTATTTTAAAGGGTTGTTTTCCTCACCGAAGGTGCACAACAACAATCCCAAGTGGTTATTTTCTCATCAATGCTACCTAGTGATTGTTACAATGGGTTGTTTTCTCAACAAAAGTGCCCAAAGACTGCATTAACGGATTGCTTTCCTCACTGAATGTGCCTAGTGATCATGCTAACTGGTTGTTTTGCTCATCGAAGGTGCCCAACACGATTCCAACTGGTTGTTTTGCTCACCGTAGGTGCCCAGCGACCATGCCAATTGGTTGTTTTGCCTACCAAAGATGTGCTAATGGGTTGTTTTCTCACCAATCATGCTTAATGACTATTTGAACGGGTTGTTTTCCTCACCAAAGGTGCCCATCGACCATCCCAAGTAGTTGTCTTCTCACCGAAGGAGCCCAACAACTAACCCAATGGGTTGTTTTGCTAGCCAAAGGGCCCAACGACCATGCCAATTGGTTGTTTTACTAACAAAAAATATGCCAATGGCTGTTTTCTCCCTGAAGGTACCCAGCAACCATGCCAGCAGGTTGTTTTGCCCAGCAAAGATGTGCTAATGTGTTCTTTTCTCACGAAAAGTGCCTGATGACTATGTGAGGTGCTGTTTTGCTCATCGAAGGTGCCCTGCAACTATGTCAACTAGTTGTTTTCTCTTCGAAGGTGCCTAGCGATCGTGGCAATAGACAATTTTCTCATAGAAAATGCCCAGTGACTATGTTAATGGGTTGTTTTCCGCACCAAAGGTGCCCAGTGATCATGCCAACTCGTTGTTTTGCTCACCAAAGGTGCCCAGCAACTATGCTAAAGGGTTGTTTTTCTCACCGAAGGTGCCCAACGACCATCCCAATTGGTTATTTTCTCATCAAAGCCACCCAGTGACCGTTACAATGGGCTGTTTTCTCACCGAAAGTGCCCAAAGACTGTGTTAACGGATTGTTTTCCTCGCTGAATATGCCTAGTGATCATGCCAACTGATTGTTTTTCTCATCGAAGGTGGCCAATGATCATTCCAACTGGTTGTTTTGCTTATTGAAGGTGCTCAGTGACCATGCCAACTAGTTGTTGTTCCTACCAAAGATATGCCAATAGGTTGTTTTCTCACCAAACGTGCTTAGCGATTGTGTGAACGGGTTGTTTTCCTCACCGAAGCTACCCATTGGCCCTATAAAGTAGTTGTTTTCTCATCAAAGGTGCCCAGAAACTATCCCAAATGGTTGTTTTGCTCACCAAAGGTGCCCAACGACTATCCCAAGTGGTTGTTTTCTTATCAAAGCCACCCTGTGGCTGTTACAATGGGCTATTTTCTCACCAAAAATGCCCATAGACTGAGTCAATGGGTTGTTTTCCTCACTGAATGTGCCCAGAGATCATGCCAATTGGTTGTTTTGCCCATGAAATATATGCCAAGATACTATTTTCCAACCAAAGGTGCCCAACAAGCATGCCAACAAGTTGTTTTACCTATCAAATATGTGTGAACGGGTTGTTTTCTCACTGAAAGTGCCTAGTGACTATATGAACGAGTTGTTTTACTCACTGAAGGCACCCATTGAGCATGCTAACTGGTTGTTTTCACACCGCATCAAAAGTGCCCTGCGATTGTGTCAACGAGTTGTTTTGCTCAACGAAGGTGCCAAGCGACCATGCCAACGGGTGGTTTTGCCCACCAAAGATGTACGAATGGGTTGTTTTCTCATCAAAATTGCCCAGTGAGTGTGTCAATAAGTTTTTTTGCTAGCTAAAGCTGTCGAGCGACCATTCCAATTGGTTATTTTACCAACCAAAAATGTGCCAATGGCTATTTTCTCATTGAAGGTGCCTAGCAACCCTACCAAAAAGTTGTTTTGCCCGCCAAAGATGTCCCAACGGGTTGTTTTCTCACCAAAAGTGCCAAGAGACTATGTGAAAGGGTTGTTTTGCTCACCGAAGGTGCTAAGTGATAATACCAAGTGGTTGTATTCTGACCAAAGGTGCCCAGTGATCGTTACCTTAGGCTATTATCCCATCAAAAGTGCCAGTGAGCATTCCAACCAGTTGTTTTACTTAACGAAGGTGCCCGGTGACAATGCCAACTGGTTGTTTTGCCCACCAAAGATGTGTCAACTGTCTATTTTCTTACCAAAGGTTCCTAACAACCATGCCAACTAGTTATTTTGCCCACCAAAGATGTGCCCACGAACTGTTTTCTCACCGAAGGTGCCTAACAATTGTGCCAACTAGTTGTTTTGCCCACCAAAGATGTGTCACTATGCTATTTTCTCATCAAAATTACCCAACGACTGTGTCAATAGGTTTTTCACTCTCCAAAGGGGTCGAACAACCATGCTAACTGGTTTTTTTACCAACCAAAGATGTGTCAACGACTGTTTTCTCACTCAAGCTACCCAGTAACCATACCAATGAGTTGTTTTACCCACCAAAGATGTGCCAATTGGTTGTTTTCTCACCAAAGATGTACCTAGTGATTGTGTGAATGGGTTGTTTTACTCACCTAAGGTGCCCATCGACCATGTCAAGTAGTTGTTTTCTCACCGAAGGTGCCCAACAACTATGCAAAGGGCTGCCTTACTCATCGACGATGCCCAACGACTATCCCAAGTGGTTATTTTCTTATCAATGCTACCCAGTGACCATTACAATGCCCTATTTTTTCACCGAAAATGCCCAGAGACTGCATCAATGAATTGTTTTCATCATTGAATGTGCCCAACGATCATGCCAACTGGTTGTTTTGCTCACCAAAGGTGCTCGTCGACCATGTCAAGTAGTTGTTTTCTCATTGAAGCTGCCCAACAACTATGCCAACGGGTTGTTTTACTCAACGAAGGTGCCCTAGGACCATGCCAACTGGTTTTTTTCTCATCGAAGTTGCCCAGTGACTATTACAATAGGCTTTTTTCTCACCAAAATTACTTAGCGACTGTGTCAATGGGTTACTTTCCTCACCGAAGGTGTCCAATGATCATGTCAACTGGTTGTTTTGTTCACCCAAGGTGGCCAGCGACCATGCCAATGGGATGTTTTGCTCACCGAAAGTGCCCAACGACTATGCCAACCTGTTGTCTCGCCCACCAAAGGTGTGTCCACGGACTATTTTCTCACCAAAGGTGCTGAGCAACCACGCCAGCAGGTTGTTTTGCCCACCAAAGATGTTCCAATGGGTTGTTCTCACTAAAAGTGCTTAGCAACTTTGTGAACGGGTTGTTTTACTCATCGAAGGTGCCCTGCGACATGCCAAGATGTTGTTTTCTCACTGAAGGTGCCTAACGAATGTTACAATGGGTTGTTTTCTCAGCCAACGTGATCAGCGACTTTGCCAATTGGTTGTTTTACCCATCAATGATGTGCCCATGGACCATTTTCTCATTGAAGATTCCTAGCAACCTAGCAAACTGGTTGTTTTGCCCACCAAAGATGTCCCAACTGTCTGTTTTCTCACTGAAGGTAACCAGCAACCATGCTAACTGGTTGTCTTGCCCACCAAAGATGTGCCAATAAGTTGTTTTAGCACTGAAAGTGCCCAAAGAATGTGTGAACAGGTTATTTTACTCTCGAAAGTTGCCCAGTGACAAGAAGCATGTTGTTTTCTCACCGATGGTGCCCTACTACTGTACCAATGGGCTATTTTCTCATTAAAAGTGACCAGCGACTATTTCAATGTTTTTTTAGCTCACTGAAGGTACCTAGTGACCACGCCAACTCGTCATTTTCTTACCGAAGTTGCCAAGAGACTATTACAATGGAATATTTCCTCACAGAAAGTGTTGAGTGACTGTGTCAATAGGTTCTTTTACTCATATATGGCACCCAACGACCATGCCAACTGGTTGTTTTTCCCACAAAAAGTTACAATGTACTGTTTTCTCTCCAAAGGTGCCTAGCAAGCATGCTAATGAGTTGTTATGCCTATCAAAGATATAAGAATGGGTTGTTTTCTCACCAAAAGTGCCTAGCAACTATGTGAACGGGTTGTTTTGCTCACTGAAGATGCCCAGTGACTATACTAACTAGTTGTTTTCTCACCGAAGGTGGCCAATAACTATTACAATGGTATTTTTTTTGTTGAAAGTGCCTTACGACTGTGTCAATGGATGGTTTTTCTTAACGAAGGTACCCAGCGATTATGCCAACGGGTTGTTTTGCCCACCAAAGATGTGTCAATGGGTTTTTTCTCACCAAAAGTGCCAAGAGACTATGTCAAAGGGTTGTTTCATTCATCAAAGGTGCCAAGCGATACTACTAACTGGTTATATTCTCATTGAAGCTACCTAGCGACCGTTAGAATGGGCTATTATATCATCAAAAGTACCCAGCGATTGTTTTAAGGGGTTGTTTTACTCAATGAAGGTGCCCAGCGATTGTTTTAAGGGGTTGTTTTACTCAATGAAGGTGCCCAGCGAAGTTGGCAATTGGTTGTTTTGCCAAACAAAAATATGTCAACAGTTTGTTTTTTCAACGAAGGTGCCTAGCAACCATACCAACTACTTGTTTTGGCCACAAAAGATGCGCCAATGGGCTGTTTTCTCACCGAAAGTGCCCAATGATTGTGTGAACATGGTGTTTTACTTACTAAAGGGGCCCAACAATTTTGTCAAAGGTACTGAGCGACTGGTTGTTTTCTCACCAAAGGTACCAAGCGACTATTACAATGAGCTATTTTCTCATTGAAAGTGCCTAGTGACTGAGTCAATGAGTTGTTTTTCTCAATGATGGTGCCCAGTGAGCATGCCAACTGGTTGTTTTGCCTACACAAGATGTGCCAATGTATTATTTTCTCACCAAAGGTGCCTTACAAGCATGTCAACGAGTTGTTTTGCTCATGAAATATATGCGACTAGGTTGTTTTCTCACTGAAAATGCCTAGTGACTATGCTAACTGGTTGTTTTCTCACCGAAGGTGCCAGACGACTTTTACAATGGGCTATTTTCTCATCGAAATTTCCTAACAACTATGTTAACAGGTTGCTTTGATAAAAAAAGGTTCCCAGTGAGCGTGTCAATGGTTATTTTGCCGACCAAAGATGTACGAATGGGTTGTTTTCTCACTAAAAGTGCCCAGTGACAATGTTAACAGGTTTTTTCTCATTAAAAGTACTGAGCCACTATGCCAATTCGTTGTTTTATCAACCAAAGATGTGTCAACGACTATTTTCTTACTGAAGTTGCCCAGTAACCATGGCAATCAGTTGTTTTGCCCACCAAAGATGTGCCAATTGGTTGTTTTCAGTCCGAAAGTGACCCGCAACTATGTCAACGGGTTGTTTTACTCACCAAAGGTGCCCAACCACTAAATCAAGCAGTTGTTTACTCACCAAAGGTACCCAATGACCATGCCAATGGGTAGTTTTCTCATCGAAAGTGCCTGGGACTCTGTTGGTGACTATTTTCCTCACCAAAGGTGCCCAATAATCATACCAACTAGTTCTTTTGCTCACCAAAGGTGCCCAACAACTGTGCCAACGGGTTATTTTGCTCATCGAAGGTGCCCAAATATCGTGACAATTACTTGTTTTCTCATCGAAGTTGCCCAATGCCTGTCATAATGGGATGTTTTCTTATCGAAACTTCACAATGACTGCGTCAACGGGTTGCTTTCCTCACCAAAGGTGTCTAACGATCATGTCAACTAGTTGTTTTGCTCACTGAAGGTGGCCAAGGACCATGTCAACGGGTTGTTTTGCTCACCAAAGGTGCCCAATGATTATATCAACTGGTTGTATCACCCACCAAAGATGTGTCCACTAACTATTCTCTCACCGAAGCTGCCAAGCAACTATGCTAGCAGGTTGTTTTGCCCACCAAAGATGTGCCAATGGGCTATTTTCTCATCGAAAGTGCGTATCGACCTTATGAACAGGTTGTTTTACTCACCGAAAGTACCCCGTGACATGCGAACATATTATTTTCTCACTGAAGGTGCCCAACGACTGTTAGAATGGGTTGTTTTCTCACCGAAAATGACCAGCGATCGTGCCAACTATTTATTTTGCCCACTAAAGATATGCCTATGGACTATTTTGTCATCGAAGGTTCCTAACAACCATGCCAACTGGTTGTTTTGCCCACCAAAGGTGTGCTAATGGTCTGTTTTCTCACCGAAGGTGACCAGTAACCATGCCAATAGGTGGTTTTACCCGCAAAAGCTGTACCAATATGTTGTTTTCTCACTGAAAGTGCCCAACAACTGTATGAATACGTTGTTTTACTTTTCGAAGTTGCCCAGTGACAAGCCAACATGTTGTTTTCTCACCGAAGCTGCCCAGTAACTGTACCAATGGGCTATTTTCTCATCAAAAGCACCTAGTGACTGTGTCAATAGATTTTTTTGCTCATTGAAAGTACCTAGTAATCATGCCAACTGGTTGGTTTTTTCATCGAAGGTGCTGAGAGATCGTTACAACAGGTTATTTTCTCACTAAAAGTGTCGAGCGACTATGTCAATGAGATGTTTTAATCACATATGGTGCCCAGCGACCATGTCAACTGGTTGTTTTGCTCACAAAAATGTGCAACATACTGTTTTCTCTCCCAAAGTGCACAACAAGCATGCCAATGAGTTGTTTTGCCCATCGAAGACGTGTGAACGGGTTGTTTTCTCACTGAAAATGCCTAGAGACTATGGGAACAGGTTGTTTTGCTCACTGAAGATGCCCAGTGACCATGCTAACTGGTTGTTTTCTCACCAACGATACTTAATGACTCTTACAATAGGTTATTTTCTGATTGAAAGTGTCCTGCAATTATGTCAACGAGTTGTTTTACTCAACAAAGTTGCCCAGCGACCATTCTAATAGGTGGTTTTACCTACAAAAGATGTGTCAACATACTGTTTTCTTACTGAAGGTGCCCAGCAACCATGCCAACGAGTTGTTTTGCCCATCAAAGATGTGCAAATGGGTTATTATCTCACTAAAAGTGCCTAGCGACTATGGGAACTGTTGTTTTGCTCACTGAAGGTATTGGGTGACTAGTTTTTTCCTCACCGAAGGTGCCCAAGGACTACTGTAATGGGCTATTTTCTCATCGAAAGTGCCTAGGGACTGTGTCAATGGGTTGTTTTGCTCAATAAAGGTGCCTAGAAACCATGCCAACAGGTTGTTTTGCTCGCCAAAGATGTGCTGATAGGTTGTTATCTCACCGAAAGTGCCCAATGACTGTGTCAAGTAGTTTTTTTACTTACCAAAGGAGCCGAGTGATCATCCCAATTGTTTGTTTTACCCACCAATGACGTGTCAACTGTTGTTTTCTCACCGAAGGTGCCTAGCAACCATGCCAACTGGTTGTTTTGCCCACCAAAGTGTGCCTACAGACTTTTTTCTCACTGAAGTTGCTCAGCAGCCGTGCCAACTGATTATTTTACCCATCAAAGATGTGCCAAAGGATTTTTTCTCACCGAAAGTGCCCAATGACTATGTGAACAAGTTTTTTTTGCTCACCGAAGATGTCAAGAGACCATGCAATTCTTTGTTTTACCCACCAAAGATGTGCCAACGACTATTTTCTCACTGAAGGTGGCCAGCAACCATGCCAATGAGTTGTTTTGCCAGCCAAAAACGTGCCAATGGGTTGTTTTCTTACTAAAAGTGCCCCAATGACGATGTGAACAGGGTGTTTTACTTACCAAACATACCCAACGATCAAGCGAAATGGTTGTTTTGCTCACCGAAGGTGCCCAGTAACCATTCCAAAGGTGTTTTGCTCACCGAAGTCACGCAATCACCATGCTAAGTGGTTGTTTTCTTGTCAAAAATACCCAGTGACTACGTCATCGAGTTGTTTTCCTCACTGAAGGTGCACAGCAAACATGCCAACTAGTTGTTTCGCTTATTGAAGGTGGCCAATAACCATTGCAACGGGTTGTTTTTCTTACCCAAGGTGCCCAGCAACCATGTTAATGAGTCGTTTATCCCACCAAAGATGTGCCAATGGGTTGTTTTATCACCAAAAGTGCGTAGCGACTGTGTCAACGGGTTGTTTTGCTCACCAAAGGTGAATAACGACTATGCCAACCGATTCTTTTACCCACCAAAGATGTGCCAACAATTTGTTTTCTCACTAAGGGTGCCCAAAGACCATGCCAAATGGTTGCTTTTCTCACCAAAGATGTTCCCATGGATTGTTTTCTTACTGAAGGTGCCCAACGACTACATCAATGCGTTGTTTTCCTCACTAAAAATGCCTAGTGATCATGTTAACTAGTTGTTTTACTCACTAAAGGTGGCCAACAACCATGCCAAAGGTTGTTTTGCTCACTGAAGGTGCCTAATGACCATGCCAACTAGTTGTTTTGCCCACCAAAGATGTTCCAATGACTGTTTTCTCACTGAAAGTGCCAAGTGACTATGTGAAATGTTGTTTTGCTCACCGAAGGTGTAAGGCCTTAAAAGTTACCCTAGTTGAAACGATACATGTTCATAAAAGTACATGTGAGATAGGAGTTAAAATTGTGCTATGATTTAAGTGTGAAAGGTATATGACATGAATTTTGGTATTGATGGACTATAGTTAGTAAATTGGAAATAATTGATACCATTAGAGAATTGAGGTATTTAAATGTATAGTTGGACCAGGAAAATTATCACGTGACCAGTTAAGTTGGTACATGGAAAGAATGACTAAGCTTATGAATTAGTGACATTTGGCATAGATAATATATTGACATTTGGAAATGTGTGACATGAAGACAAGTGGCCTAGTTAAAGTGTTATGAATGGCAGCTTAAATGGTGGCCAAGTAGGCTTCATGTCTTGGTGTTAAGTGGCATCTTAACCTATTGACACCAAGTTGGTGATGAAGCATGTTTCTGCTGGAGTAATTCCAGCTTTTTCATTTTTATTTTGCTCTCCACTGAAACCTCCCATCTTCTCTCAATTTCTGAACTTCTGCTGGAGTTTGGATCATTAACACTAGGAATCTTTGTAAGTTATTCCATTAAGAAGTAGGCCTTGTGATTCTATGTATTGTTACTTTTTTGATGCTGAAAGTTGCACGTGAAACTTAGGTATGTGCTAGTTGTTTGGAAGCTTGGTTTAGCTGGATTCTTGGAGTTGAATTTGAAGTTTAGTGAGGTAAGGGAGTACTAAACTTGGTATCATGATAGAACATGTATTGTTTGATGTTTTAAGTGGATAAAATGTGTACCGAATTAATGAAGAATTGTGGTTAGAAACTTGATACATGCTGGATACTCATTAGAAGGAGTGGTTTCACTGAACATGTATTGGTATGTTAGCCATATCTTGATGTGTAGAAATCAAAATCGGATGGTTTTAAATTAAGATTAAACTAGAAACATATATCTACAACTTTTATAAAGAAATTGAATTTGATTTCTGTCACTAAGGGTTTGAAATTTGGCTTGAAGTTGAGTTTTCGTTGTTGTCTATAATTGAGAACGATATGTAGTATTTTGGATTGTAACTCTTGGAATAATGAACTAAATTGAATTAAATCTTTTTTTGAAACTTAATACATAGAGGAACATTTGTTTAGAAGAACATATTGTCTAAAAACGTCAATTTCTAGGTCAGAATGGCCATACAAAACTGATCCAAAAAACTATCCTGTGAAAACAACTATTTAGAGGTTTCGAGTCACTTATTCCATAATTGTGGGAAATGGTTACGAAGGTGATAAAGGAGATTTTGTGCAATTGATGAACTGTATAAGGTTAATTTAATTTATTTGGTACAATAGGACTTAAATGGACTTGTTTAAGTTGTGTTTGAACTTACATTCGTATATGATGTAATTGAGTACTAGTTAGTTTAATTATGCATTATTAATTGAGATGATGATGTAAAAGATGTATGATTTACAATGTTGAATTACTTGGTATGATCATCAATGAATGAGTTCCAAAGGCTTTATGTCTTATGAATTGGATATGGATGTTTATGAATTAGGAATTTCTGCGATAATATTATGATAATTTCTGACCATCAGTTATCCGAGGAGTTTGATAATTGGGATAATTATGCTAGAAGTGCTTTATATTTTTATGACGATACCTAATTGGTGATAACTCAATACCTCTATTGAATCATTATCGAACATACTTGTAACAAAATGGAATAAAGTGGCATGTGTTACAATATGTTCCTCATATGAGAATTCTAAAATGAACCTATTTAGTTTTAAAACTATTAAGTCCTAGTCGTGGGTAAATAGGCATGTCTAGAAGGTTCTGCAGCTACTCCTTTGATACTTCGGTGTCTCTTGTTACTGACACTTCGATGTCTCCTGTTATTTAGACATAATTCTTTCATGTTCTGTGATACCGATCACGGTATCTCCTGTATTAGTCCCGTTACCCACTTCTATATAAAGGATGAGCAGACTAACTGATTTTGTATTCTGTTATGTTCTTAGTTCTGATATAGATATGCTTTAATCTGAAACATTTGATCTCTTTTGAAATCAACAAATTTTGTTTTGTTATAGACAAGTTTTGTTATGATATTATAATATTCAATTTTGAAATTGGTGAGTTTAGTTTTGCACTCAAGCAAATGTGTAACCTGTTCTGATATGTTATGTTTTATTATAATCTGATGTGATTTTAAATATGTGAATTTTTGGATGACTTCTTGAAAAAGTTATCAGCTTATATCCTGTTTAGTTTATTCCCTACTAAGCTTTATGATTAGCACGATGGTTTTGCTCCATGTAGGTTCAGATAGGAGGGTTTGAAGACTGGGACATTAACAACTAAGAATGTGTTTTGTTTTGGGAATGTATGTTTGGGTTTTATGTAATCATATGTGACATGTTATATTATGTTAAAAGCTTGTAAATATTGTAATACAGAGTGTATTTGAACTTAAGATATGTAATGTTTTGTTTAAGGGTTTGTAATGTAATAACTTTAATTTAGGATGGTGTTGTAATAGAAGCATGTATTCGAATAAATTCAGTGTCCTGGTTAAATTCTGCTTAAAGTCAAATATGTATGGAAATGTAATGATTGGTTGTTTGAATTTTGGAAATGCTTTATATTGCTTTGATATGTTTAAGTCCTACCTTAGGTAACATCTGCATATCCTTTCAGGGGGTATTTGGGTGTTACAGAAGGTGCCTGGGGACCATGTCAATTAGTTGTTTTTCCACTGAAGGTGCCTAGCGACTATGCCAATAGGCAATTTTCTCATTGGAAGTGCCTAGCGACTATGCGTTGTTTTCCTCACTGAAGGTGCCCAGCAATCATGCCAACTGGTTGTTTTGCTTACTAAAGGTGCCCGGCAATCGTGCCAAAGGGTTGTTTAGCTCATCGAAGGTGCCCAACGTCTATGCCAAGTGGCTGTTTTCTCATCAAAGCTACCCAGTGACCATTACAATGGGTTGTTTTCTCATTGAAAGTTCCCAGTGACTGTGTCAATGGGTTTTTTTTGCACCAAAAGTGCCCAATGATCACGCCAACTAGTTGTTTTGCTCACCAAAGGTGTCCAGCAACTATGCAATGGGTTGTTTTGCTTATAGAAGGTGTCCAATGACTATGCCAATTGGTTGTTTTCTCATCAAAGCTACCCAGCTAGTGTTACAATAGGCTTCTTTGTCATCGAAACTGCTAAGTGACTTTGTCAACTAGTTGCTTTCCTTACCAAAGTTGCCCAGCGATCATGTGAACTGGTTGTTATACTCCTTGAAGTTGCCTAGTGACAAGCCAATATGTTGTTTTCTCACTAAATGTGCCTAGAGACTATACCAATGGGCTATTTTCTCATCGAAAGTGCCTAGCGATTACATCAATGGATTGTTTTGCACACTGAAAGTGCCCACTGTCCATACCAACTGGTTTTTTTCTCACCGATGGTGCCGAGCGACCGTTATAATCGGCTGCTTTCTTACTGAAAATGCCCAGCGACCGTGTCACTAAGTTGTTTTGCTCACTGATGGTGCCCAGTGACCATGCTAACTGATTGTTTTGCCCACAAAAGATATGCCAACGTACTATTTTCTCACCGAAGGTGCCTAGCAACTATGCCAACAAGTTGTTTTGCCCATCAAAGATGGGCGAATGGGTTGTTATCTCACTAAAAATGCCTGGCAACTATCTTAACGAGTTGTTTTACTAATTTAAGGTGTCATCTGACCATTCTAGCTAGTTGTTTTCTCACGGAAAGTGCCCAACAATTGTTACATAGGTTGTTTTCTCATCAAAAGTGCCCAACGACTGTGTCAACAATTTGTTTTGTTCAAGAAAGGTGCCCAAAAACTATGCCAATACGTTGTTTTTTTGAGCAAGGATGTACGAATGGGTTGTTATCACATCGAAAGTGGCCAGCAACTGTGTCAAAGAGTCCTTTTGCTGACCAAAGGAGCCGAGCGACATAGCCAATTGGTTGTTTTACTCACCAAAGAAGTGCCAATGGCTATTTTCTCTCCAAAGGTGCCCAACAACCTTGCCAACTAGTTGTTTTGCCCACCAAAGATGTGCCCACGTATTGTTTTCTCACCGAAGGTGCCCAATAGTTATGTCAACTGGTTGTTTTCCCACCAAAGATGTGCAAATGGTTATTTTCTCACCAAAATTGACTAACGATTGTGTCAATGGGGTGTTTTACTCACCAAAGGTGCGTGGTGACTTGCTAATATGTTTTCTCACTAAAGGTTCCCAGCAACCGTACCAATGGGCAATTTTCTCATCGAAAGTGCCCAATAAACTGTGTTAATGGATTGTTTTTCTTAATGAAAGTGCCCAATGACCAAGCCAATTTATTGTTTTCTCATTGAAGGTGTCGAGCGACCGTTACAATGGGATATTTTCTCATCGAAAGAGCCTAGGGAGTGTTTCAACAAGTTGTTTTTCTCACTCATGGTGCCCAGTGACCATGCCAACTGGTTGTTTTGCCCATAAAAGATGTGCCAACATACTGTTTTCTCACTGAAGGTGCCCAGAAAATATGCAAACGAGATGTTTTGCCCATAAAAGATGCGCGAATGGTTGGTTTTCTTACAGAAAGTTCCTAGCAACTATATCAACGGGTTATTTTTCTCGTCAAAGGTGCTTAGTGACCATGCTAACTGGCTATTTTCTCACCAAAGGTGCCTAATGACTGTTACAATGAGCTATTTTCTTGTCAAAATTTCCCAGCGACTCTTTCAACGGGTTGTTTTGATCAATGAAAGTGCATAATGTCCATGCCAATGGGTTATTTTTCCTACCAAAGATGTGTGAATGAGTTGTTTTCTCACCGAAAGTGCCCAACGACTATGCAACGGGGTTTTTGGCTCACCGAAGGTGTTGAGTGACCATGTCAATTCATTGTTTTACCAATAAAGATGTGCGAACGACTGTTTTCTTATTGAAGGTGCCCAGCAACCATGTCAATGAGTTGTTTTTCCTACCAAAAATATGACAACAGGTTGTTTTCTCATCGAAAGTGCCCATCGACTTTGTGTTTTGCTCATCGAAGGTGACCAGGGACCATGCCAACTGGTTGTTTTGCCCACAAAAGATGTTCGAACGGTCTGTTTTCTCATCGAAGGTGCCTAACGACCATGCCAACTAGTTATTTTGCTGACCAAAGATGTGCCCAGGGACTGTTTTCACATCGAAGGTACCTGATGACCATGCCAACAGATTGTTTTTCTTACTGAAAGTGCCCAGCAACCATGCCAATTGATTGTTTTCTCACCGAAGCTGCCCAATGGCTATTACAATGGGATATTTTCACACTGAAAGTGCCTAGTGACTATGTCAACAGGTTATTTTGTTCACCGAAAGTGACCATCGACCATGACAATTGGTTCTTTTGTCCACCAAAGATGTACTCACATACTATTTTCCGACCAAAGGGGCCCAACAACCATACTAATAGGTTGTTTTTCCCACCAAAGATATGTCGATGGGTTGTTTTCTCACTGAAAGTGCCCAATAATTGTGTGAAGTGTTATTTTGATCATCAAAGTTGCCCAGCGACCATATCAACTGGTTGTTTTCTCACTAAAGGTGCCCAATGACTGTGCCAATAGGCAATTTTTTCGTCAAAAGTGTCCAGGGATTGTGTTAACGGGTTGTTTTCCTCACAGAAAGTTCCTGGTGATTATGCCAACTGCGAGTTTTGCTCACCGAAGGTGCCCAACAACCATGCCAAATGTTTTGTTCACCGAAGGTGCCCAATGACCATGCTAAGTGGTTGTTTTCTCATCAAAGCTGCCCAGTGAAAATTACAATGGGTTATTTTCTCACTAAAAGTGCCTAGTGACTGTGTCAAAGGGTTGTTTTCCTCACTGAATGTGCCAAGAAACCATGCCAATAAGTCGTTTTGCCCACCAAAGATGTGCCAATGGGTTGTTTTCTCATCGAAAGTGCCCATCAACTGTGTCAATGGGTTGTTTTCCTAGTTGAAGGCGACTAGTGACCGTGCCGACTGGTTGTTTTGCCCCCCAAAGATGTGCCAATGGTCTATTTTTTCACTGAAGGTGCCCAACGATCATGTCAATTGGTTGTTTTCCCCACCAAAGATGCACCCACGAATTATTTTTCACCGAAGGTGCCTAGCAACTATGCCAAGTGGTTGTTTGGCCCACCAGTGATCATGCCAACTAGTTGTTTTGCTCGTCGAAGGTACCCAACAACTATGCCAATAGGTTGTTTTTCTCATCAAAGGTGACCAAGTACCATGCCAATTGGTTGTTTTCTAATAAAAAATGCCCAGTGACTATTACGATTGACGATTTTCTCACCGAAATTGCTCAGTAATTGTGTCAATGGGTTGCTTTCCTCATCGATGGTGCCTTGCGATCATGTCAATTGGTCGTTTTACTTATCGAAGGTGGTCAGCGACCACACTAACGAGTTGTTTTGCTCACCGAAGGTGCCCAGGTACCATGCCAACTAGTTGTCTTGCCCACCAAAGATGTGTCCACAGACTATGCCAATATGTAATTTTCTCATCGAAAGTGCCCAGTGATCATGTTCACGAGTTGTTTTCCTCACTGAAGTTGTCCAGTGATCATGCCAACTAGTTGTTTAGCTCACTGAACGTGCCCAGCAACTATTCCATAGAGTTTTTCGCTCACTAAAAGTGCCCAACTACCATGCCAAGTGGTTGTTTTCTCATCAAAGCTGCCCGATGATCATTATAATGGGTTATTTTCTCATCAAAAGTGACCAACGACTGTGTCAATGGATTGTTTTCCTGACCAAAGGTGCTCAGTGATCATGCTAACTAGTTGTTTTGCTTACTGAAGGTGTCCAGCAAAAATACTAAAAGTGCCCAACTACCATCATGCTAACCCATTACTGAAGTTGTTTTCTCTCACTAAAAGTGCCCAACAACCATGCCAAGTGGTTGTTTTCTCATCAAAGCTGCCCGATGATCATTATAATGGGTTATTTTCTCATCAAAAGCGCCCAACGATTGTGTCAATGGATTGTTTTCCTCACCAAAGGTGCTCAGTGATCATGCTAACTAGTTGTTTTGCTTACTGAAGGTGTCCAGCAACAATACCAATGGGTTATTTTACTCATCGAAGGTGTCCAAGGATGATGCCAACTAGTTGTTTTCTCATTGAAGCTACCCTGCGACTACTACAATGGGCTATTTTCTCACCAAATAGCCCAACAACTATGTCAATGGGTTGCTTTCCTCACTAAAGGTGTCCAGCGATCACGTCAACGAGTTATTTTGTTCGATGAAAATGCCCATCGACCATGGCAACTGGTTGTTTTGCCCACCAAAGATGTACACAAAAATTGTTTTCTCACTGAAGGGGCTTAACAACTATGCCAGTGGGTTGTTTTGCCCACCAAAGATGTGCCAATGGGTTGTTTTCTCACTAAAAGTGCCTAGCGATTGTTTGAAGTGTTGTTTTCCACACCGAAGTTGCCTAGCGACCATATTAACTATTTGTTCTCTCACCGAAAGTGCCCAGTGACTGTTCAATAGGCAATTTTCTCATTTAAAGTGCTAAGAGACTATGTTAACGATTTGTTTTCCTCACTGAATGTGCCCAACGATCATGCTAATTAGTTGTTTTGTTCACCGAAGGTGCCCAACAACATGCCAAATGGTTATTTTTCTCATCGAAGGTGCCCAATGAACATGCCAGGCGATTGTTTTCTAATCACAGTTGCCTAGTGATCATTACAATTGGTTGTTTTCACACCAAAACTCCTAGCAAGTGCGTTAACGGGTTGCTTTCTTTACTGAAAGTGTCCAACGACCATGCTAACTAGTTGTTTTTCTCACTGAAGGTGACGAACAACCATGCCAACGGGTTGTTTCGCTCACTGAAGGTGCCCAGCAACCATGCCAATTAGTTGTTTTGCCAAACAAAGATGTGCCAATGACTATTTTCTCACCTAAAGTGCGTAACGGTTATGTGAAGCGTTGTTTTGCTCACTGTAGATGCCCAGCGACCATGTTAACAAATTGTTTTTGCACCGAAGGTGCTCAGCTAATGTGCCAATAGGCAATTTTCTCATTGAAAGTGCACAGCGACTATGTCAACGAGTTGTTTTCCTTACCAAAGGTGCCTAGTGATCATGCCAACTGCTTGTTTTGCTCACCAAAGCTGCACAGCAATAATGCCAACAGGTTGTTTTGCTCATCGAAGGTGTCAAAGGACGATGCCAACTAGTTGTTTTCTCTTTGCTGCTACCCAGTAACTATTACAATGGGCCATTTTCTCATCAAAATTACTCAATGACTATATCAACCGATCACTTTTCTCATCGAAATTGCTCATGCCAACTAGTTCTTTTGCCTACCATAGATGTGCCAACGATCTATTTTCTCACCGAAGGTGCCCAGCGACTATGCCAACTTGTTGTTTTGCCCACCAAAGATGTACCGACGGACTGTTTTCTTACCAAAAGTGCCCAACCACCATGTCAAATAGCTGTTTTTCCTACCAAAGATGTGCCAACGGTCTATTTTCTTACCGAAGGTCACCAGCGACCATGCTAACTGGTTGCTTTGCCAACCAAAGATGTGCCCACTGATAGTTTTCTCACCGAAGGTTCCCAGCAACTATGCAGCAGGTTGTTTTGCCTACCAAAGACGCTAGTGGGTTGTTTTCATTGAAGGTGCCTAACGACAGTGTCAATGGGCAATTTTCTCATCGAAAGTGCCTTGCGACGCCAATTAGATGTTTTTCTCACCAAAGGTGCCCAGTGATGATGCCATCTGGTTGTTTTGCCCATCGAAGGTTCCCAGCAATAATGTCAACGGGTTGCTTTACTCATAAAAGGTGCCTACGGACGATGTTAACTAGTTGTTTTCTCATTGAAGCTACTCTGCGACTATTACAATGGGCTATTTTCTCACGAAAATAGCACAAACACTATGTCAACGGGATGTTTTCCACACCGAAGGTGCCCAGCAATCATGTCAACAAGTTGTTTTGTTTGCTGAAAGTTCCCATCAACCTTGCCAATTGGTTATTTTTTCCACCAAAGAGGTACCAATGGGTTGTTTTCTCACCGAAACTGCCTAGCAATTGAGTTAAGTGTTGTTTTGCTCACTGAAGGTGCCAAGTGACCATGTCAATTAGTTGTTTTCTCACTAAAGGGGCTATGCCAATAGGCAACTTTCTCATCGAAAGTGACCTGCGACTTTGTTAACAGGTTATTTTCCTCATAAAAAGTGCCCAACGATCAAGCCAACCGGTAGTTTTGCTCGCTTAGCAACTATGCAAAAGGGTTGTTTTGCTCACCAAAGGTGCCCAGTGACCATGTCAATTAGTTGTTTTGCCCACCAAATATGTGTCAATGGCTATTTTCTTACCTAAAGTGACCAGCAACTGTGTTAAGTGTTGTTTTGCTCACCGAAGGTGCCCAGTTACCATATCAAGTAATTGTTTTCTCACTGAAGGTTCCAATAAGCAATTTTCTCATCCAAAGTGCCCAATGACTGTGTTAATGGGTTGTTTTCTTCACCGGAGGTGCCCAGCGATCATGCCAACTGGTTGATTTGCTCATCGAAGGTGCCCAGCAACAATGCCAACGAGTTGTTTTGCTTATCGAAGGTGTTAAACAATGATGCCAACTGGTTGTTTTCTCATCGAAGCTGCGAAGAGACTATTACAATGGGCTATTTTCTTATTGAAATTGCTCAGTGACTGTGTCAATGGGTTCCTTTGCTCACCCAAGATGCCGAGCAATCATGTCAATGAATTGTTTTGTTCAATTAAAATGCCCAACGACCATCCTAACTAGTTGTTTTGCCCAGTAAAGATGTACCTACAGACTGTATTCTAACCGAAGGGCCCAATAACCATGCCAAAGGGTTGTTTTGAACACCAAAGATGTCCTAATAGGTTGTTTTCTCACCAAAAGTGCCTAGCGACCGTGTGAAGTGTTAGTTTGCTCACCGAAGGTGGCCACCAACCATGTCAACTAGTTGTTTTCTCACCGAAGGTGCCCAGCAACTGTCCCAATAGGCCATTTTCTCATCAAAAGTGTCCAACAACTATGTTAACGGGTTGTTTTCCTAACCAAAGGTGCCCATCGATCGTGCCAACTAGTTGTTTTACTCACCGAAGGAACCCAGCAAGATTTTAATAGGTTGTTTTGCTTATCGAAGGTGTCTAAGGATAATGACAATTAGTTGTCTTCTCATCGAAGCTACCTAGCGACCGTTACAATGGGCTATTTTCTCATTGAAATTGTGCAGTGACTATGTCAATGGGTTGTTTTCCTCTTTGAAGGTGCCCTGCGATCAAGCCAAATGTTTGTTTCTCTCACTGAAGGTGACCAACAACATACCAATGGATTATTTTGCTCACCGAAGGTGCCTCATGAGCATGCCAACTAGTTGTTCTGCCCACCAAAGATGTGCCAACGGCTATTTTCTCATCAAAGGTGCCCAGCAACCATGCCAATGAGATGTTTTACCCACCAAAGATGTTCCAATAGATTGTTTTCTAACCGAAAGTGCTTAGCGACTGTTCGAAAGGGTTATTTTGTTTACCGAAGGTGACTAACGACCATGCCAACTGATTCTTTTACCCACCAAAGATGTGCAAACTAGTTTTTGGCCCACCAAAGATATGCCACAGACTGTTTTCTCACCAAATGTGCCCAGTAACCATACCAACGGGTTGTTTTCTCATCGTAATTGTCCAAGGATGATGACAATTTGTTGTCTTCTCATCGAAGCTACCCAGCGACCGTTACAATGGGCTATTTTCTCACTAAAATTATGCAGCGACTACGTCAATGGGTTGTTTTCCTCACTGAAGATGCCCAACGATCATGCCAACTATTTGTTTTGCTCACTGAAGGTGACCAACAAAATGCCAATGGATTGTTTTGCTCACCGAAGGTGCCTCGTGACCATGCCAACTAGTTGTTTTGCCCACCAAAGATGTGCCAACGGCTATTTTCTCATCGAAGGTGCCTAGCAACCATGCCAATGAGATGTTTTACCCACCAAAGATGTTCCAATAGATTGTTTTCTAACCGAAAGTTCCTAGCGACCGTGTGAATGGGTTGTTTTGTTTACTTAAGGTGACTAACGACCATGCCAACTGGTTCTTTTGCCTACCAAAGGTGTGCCAACTGGTTTTTTGCCCACCAAAGATGTGCCCACAAACTATTTTCTCACCGAATGTGCCTAGTAACTATGCCAACGAGTTGTTTTACCCACTAAAGATGTGCCAACGGTCTATTTTGTCAACGAAAGTGACCAGCGACTATGCTAACTGGTTGTTTTCCCTACAAAAGATATGCCCATGGATAGTTTTCTTACTGAAGGTGCCCAGCGGCCATGCCAGTAGGTTGTTTTGCCTACAAAAGATGTGCCAATGGGTTGTTTTCTCACCAAAAGTGGCTAGCGACTGTGAACAGGTTGTTTTTCTCATCAAAGATGCCCAGCAACCATATCAAGTAGTTGTTTTCTCACCAAAGGTATACAATTTCCTCATCGAATGTTCCCTACTACTGTGTCAATTGGATGTTTTCCTCACCAACGTTGCCCAACGATCATGCCAACTGGTTGTTTTGCTCACCGAATATGCCCAACAACTATGCCAACAGTTTCTTTTGCTCATTGAAGGTGTCTAAGTACCATACCAACTGGTTTTTTTCTCATAACAATTGCCTAGTGACTATTACAATGAGCTATTTTCTTATAGAAAGCACCCACCGATTGTGTCAATGGTTGTTTTCCTCACCCAAGGTGCCCAACTATCATGCAGGTGCCCAACTATCATGCCAACTGGTTGTTTTGCTCACCGAAGCTACCTAACAACTATGCCAAAGGTTAGTTTTGCTCACTGAAGATGTCCAAAGACAATGGTAACTAGTTGTTTTATCATCAAAGCTGCCTAGTGACCATTACCATGGGTTGTTGTCTCAACAAAAACGCCCAGTGACTGTTACAATTGGCTGTATGAACAGGTTTTTTTGCTCATCGAAGGTGCACAGTGAATATATAAACTAGTTGTTTTCTCACTGAAGGTGCCCAGTGACTATGCCAATAGGCAATTTTCTCATCGAAAGTTCCCAGCAACTATATCAATAGGTTGTTTTCCTCGCCAAAGGTGCCTGGAGATCATACCAAATGGTTGTTTTTCTCACCAAATGTGTCCAAAGACCATGGAAACTAGTTGTTTTATCATTGAAGATGCCCAGTGACCATTACAATGCGTTGTTGTCTCAACAAAGACACCCAGCGACCGTTACAATAGGCTATGTGAATGGGTTTTTTTGCTCACTGAAGGTGCGCAGCGACCATATCAACTAGTTGTTTTCTCACCGAAGGTGCCTAGTGACCATGCCGTGGGCAATTTTCTCATCGAAGGTTCCTAGTGACTGTATCAACAAGTTGTTTTCCTCACCAAAGGTGCCCAGTGATCAAGGAAACAAGTTGTTTTGCTTAACAAAGGTTCCCAACAACTATGCCAACAGGATGTTTTGCTCATCAAATGTGTCCAAGGACGATGCCAACTGATTGTTTTCTCATCGAAGCTGCCCAGCCACTGTTACAATAGGTTGTATTTCTCAACGAAATTGCTCAGCGACTATGTCAATGAGCTGCTTTACTTACTGAAGGTGCCCAGCGATCATGCCAACAAGTTATTTTGCTTACCAATGTTGCCCAGCAAGTATGCCAACGGGTTGTTTTGCTCTTTGAAGGTGTTTGGGTACCAAGACAATTGGTTGTTTTCTCACCAAAGCTGCTAAGTGACTATTACAATGCGTTGTTTTCTCACTGAAATTGCTCAGCAATTGTGTCAATGGGTTCCTTTCCTTACCAAAGGTGCCCATCAATCATATCAATTGGTTGTTTTGCTCACTGAAGTTGGCCAACGACCATGCCAACTAGATGTTTTGCTTACCGAAGATGCCCAGCGACCATGCCAACTGGACTGTGCTAGTAGGCAATTTTCTCATCAAAAGTGCCCAATAATCATGTTAACGGGTTATTTTCCTCACCAAAGGTGCCTAGAGATTATGCCAACTGTTTATTTTTCTCATCGAAGGTGCCTAAAGATCATGCCAAGGTTGTTTTCTCATCAAGGCTGCCTAGTGATCGTTATAATAGGCTATTTTCTCATCAAAAGTTCCTAGCGACTGTGTCAATGGGTTGTTTTCCTCACCAAAGGTGCTTAGAGATCATACGAACTGGTTGTTTTGCTCACTGAAGGTGCCCTACAACTATGTGAACGGGTTGTTTTGATCATCAAAGGTGTCCAAGGACGATGCCAACTGGTTGTTTCCTTATCGAAATGCCCAGCGACTGTTACAATGAGTTGTTTTCTCACTGAAATTGCCCGATGACTGTGTCAACAGGTTGCTTTACTCACTGAAGGTGTCCAACAATCATGTCAACTGGTTGTTTTGCTCACCGAAGGTGGCCACTGAACATGCCAACGACTTGTTTTGCTCATCGAAGATGCACAGCGACCATGCCAACTAGTTGCCTTGCCCATAAAAGATGTCTCCACGGACTGTGCGAATAGGTGATTTTCGCATCAAAAGTGTGCAACGAATGTGTCAATTGGTTATTTTGCTCAACAAAGGTGCCCACCAACCATGGCAATGGGTTATTTTTCCCACCAAAGATGTGAAAATGGTTTTTATCTAACTGAAAGTGACGAGTTACTGAAAGACGTGCGAATGGTCTATTTTCTCATCATTAATGCCCAGCGACTATGTGAAGTGTTGTTTTGCTCAGCAAAGGTGTCCAACAACCATGTCAACTAGTTATTTTCTCACCGAAGGTGCCTAACGACAATGTTAATGAGTTGTTTTCCTCACTGAAGGTGCCCATCAATCATGCCAACTAGTTGTTTTGCTCACCGATAGTGCCCAGCAAGAATGTCAACGGGTTGTTTTACTCATCGAAGGTGTCCAAGGATGATGACAACTGGTTGTTTTCCCATCGAAGCTGCCCAACAACAATTACAATGGGCTATTTTCTATTTGAAATTATGTAGCAACTACATCAACGAGTTGTTTTTCTCACTGAAAGTGCCCAGTGATCACGGCAACTGTCATTTTGCTCACTGAAGGTGGCCAACAACATGCCAACGGGTTGTTTTACACACCAAAGGAGCCCCGCCACCATGTCAACTAGTTATTTTTCCCACCAAAGATGTGGCAACGACTGTTTTCTCACCAAAGGTGCCTACTAACCATGCCAATGAGTTGTTTTGCCAATGAAAGATGTTCCAAAAGGTTGTTTTCTCATTAAAAGTGCCTAGCAACTGTGTTAACGGGTTGTTTTGCTCACCGAAGGTGACTAACGACCTTTCCAACTAATTCTTTTGCCCACCAAAGATGTGCCGACTGGTTGTTTTGCCCACCAAAGATGTACCCACGGACTATTTTCTCATCGAAGGTGTAACATCCCCTCACTTATGGGAAAGGGCAATTTGGTCATTTTGAATGGGTTAGAATAATTGAAAGTGTTTCTGA
>JAOQMS010000002.1:21081056-21105128 GCA_027563885.1 Erythroxylum longipes
ATTTACTCTCGAGTCTCCTATGTGCTTCCTCCATTCCTCCTATCTTATCCAAAATTCTGTCTAATTTCGAATCCATCGATCTTGTTTTGTCCTGTTGGAAGCGCGCTTGTCCTTGGGGTCTGAACTACCATCCACTGTTGTTGTTAGACCAGGAGAAGTTTGGGTGGTTCTTCCACCTAGGGTTATATGTGTTAGATTAGGGATTATTAACCCCTCCACGTCTAAATTGAGCTCCCATATAATGAACTTACTTAAGTTTGTCTTCTCTTATCAAATAGTAGTCCACTGTATCATAATCCAACTGGCCATATAGCTCGCACTTCAATTACGCAGCCTTTACCGTAGCTGAGGATGACACCTTCATATTACCTAGTTGTTGTGTCGAGTTGTCTATCTTAGCTTGCATCTCCATCATCTAATCAACAACAATAACTCCCTTCTGCTCCCTAAAGTTAGTAGGTTGCCTAATACGTTCACTAGCCTATAAGCAGTTGTTGCTGGCCATCTCCTCTATTAATTCCTCTGCTTCATCAACCGTCTTCCTCATTAATGATCCTCCTGATGCCACATCGATGGTGCCTCTAATTTATGGGTTTACTTCGTTATAAAATGTCTGCAGCAGGAAATCCTTAGATAAATTGTGGTGTGGGCATCTCCTCTGCAGATCCTTGTAATGCTCCCACACTTCATGAATAGACTCCCCATCCCCTTGTTGGAAATTTGTAATTTCCTTGATAATTTTGGTGGTCTTTGTTAGTGGGAAGTACTTATCTAGGAAGGCATGTACTAGCTGGTCCTATGTCATAATGTTAATGGGGCTCAGTGAATGATACCAAGCCTTAGTTCTATCCCTAAGTATAAAGGGAAACAACCTAATTCTCACTGTGTCTTCTAACATCTGATGATACCGAAAAGTATCACATATCTCGAGAAAACTCATGATGTGAGCGTTCAGGTCTTCATTTTCCAGTCCATAGAATTGGACGCTCTGTTGAAGCATGTTCAGGAGGGCTGGCTTAATTTCAAAGGAGACCGCTTGAATAGGTGGTCTAGCCACTCCTTGGTTCGCAGGATTGAACCCTAGCCTCATAAAATCCATAAGGGTCCTTTGTTGTTGCCTACTAGGGTTGACTTTTTGATTCATGTTGCAATGGAACTCCTCGGCCATTTATGCTTTCTTGAACTCTTCTTCTTCTTCTTGCCAAGCTTTCCTAAAGGTTCATTCTAAACGTGTTATGTCTAAATCTGACGTCTCAATTGCGCAACTTGAACCCCTCTTGACTCTTGTGTTCATGCAAAAGCATGATTCCTAAGTAATTTAACCAAAAACCAAAACAAAAATTAAAGACTATACTAACGCCTTAAACTCTAGAACTAAATTGTCTTCCCCGGCAACGGCGCCAAAAACTTATTCGCAAGGTTATGCGTGCTAAGTTTTACTATTTATAACCTCAGTAAATTCCACAAGTGCATGGGCCATTCATATAGTACATAAGGTGTCGATCCCACGAGGAAAGGAACTAGTCCTAAAATCTAACGGTAACTAAATTCACAATACCTAATTAAACAACTACTGCAAAAATTAAAATTAATTAATAATCAAATATGAAAAATTAAAGCACCAATAGAATGAACAAAAGCCAACTTGCACAAATAATCAGAATTTTAACCTAGAAGTGACCAATTGAAAGAAATGGGGAATTTATTCGAAATTAAAGAAAATTTATCCAATTATGAAATTTCCGACTTAACGGGCCTAGACGATCCTAGGGTGAATTACTCTGTCTTGAGTTATAATTCTTAACCCTAATTGATAATTCCTAATTCAAATTATGAAAATTGCGATCTCTCGACCTGCAATTGGTCCAAAACTTAAATTAGTACTAACCTTGTCTATTAACTTACTGGGAATCTATGCTCGATCTCTCATTACACGACTTTACCAGTTGGATTCAATTCTCTACCTATCGATTTACCTAACTCTTGTTAACCTAAATCGATGATGTTCACCAGCTCACCCTCTCAGTTTATTACCAAGTTATGAAGAATCAAATTGAAACACAATTAAATTGAATAAAACACAATCAAATCAATTTTATTAATCTTAAGAATAGAAGACCGAAGGTAAGTTTAGACAAAAAAATCAACACTCAACAACAATATTTCTAATCAATCTCCAAATTTCATACATTAATGAAATCGAAATAAAAACTAGAAAATACTGTTGGAATGGATCTCGGAGGTTGTGACTATAAGAAACCACCTGTTTTGGGAAGTACGTCACATCAAACATGTCTCCGTGCCTATCTTCCTTCGTCTCCTTCCTCGATCACCTAATCTCTATCTAGGTCTCTCTCGAATTTTCAGCAGAATCTCTCTTTTGCCTATCTCTCTTAGCTCTCTAATCTCCCCTGGTGGTTGCTAGGTATTGTTCTATTTATTTTGAAGCAGCCCTAGGTCAAACTCGGGGTGGAAACGGTCTGAAAAATCACCCAAATATTGAGTTTTCGTGTAAGCTCGACGCAGGACACGATCGTGGTCCTGCCTGGCACGATTGTGGCCTGACTTGACGCTCTCTGTAACGATCATGGCCTGATTGCCTCTGACTCTTCTTTTTTGGTCACAATCGTGGCCTGACTGCCTCTGACTCTTCCTCTTCTTTCACGATCGTGGTCATAGTGCATGATCGTGGCCCGTGTCTTTTAGCCCAAAACTCTTCAGATCTTCACCGTTCTTACCTGTTTACCCTGCAACTCTAGCACACACATCAAGGTACCTAAAAAATATACAATTTAAGCTCAAAAATTCAAACTAACCAATAAAAACGCTTAAACACAAAACTAATCTAATTAAACAAAAACTAATCTAATTATACCCTAAATGCATACTCAACACTCAATTTAACATAAAATGCATAACAAATTAAACCCTAAAAAATCATACAAAACACTACTATCAACAAGCTTTACCAAAAACTAATCGATAAGGAAACATTCCTATCGATGTCTTATAAGCTATATGGTATGCCCAAAAAGCATCATCTAGTGATAAACTCCAATCTTTTCGTCTAGGATTTACAGTCTTTTCCAAAATAAATTTCACCTCTCTATTTGATACTTTTGCTTGCTTGTTTGTTTGGGGATGGTAGGCTATAGCTACTCGATGATGCACTCTATACTATTTAAACAACGTTGTCATGGCTTTATTGCAAAAATGACTTCTTTGATCACTAATAATGGCATGTGGCACTCCAAATGTATTAAAATGTTCATCTTTATAAATCCTATAGCGGCTGCATAATCATCACTTCTGTTGGCTTTTGCTACCACCCACTTAGAAACGTAATCAACAACTAAAACTATATAAGAAAAACCACAAGATGAAGAAAAAGACCATACAAAATCAATACCCTATACATCAAATATTTCAACTATAAGAATTGAGGTTTGAGGTATTTCATTTCGATGAGATAAGGTACCTATCTTTTGACATCTATCAAAACTTTTATAGAACACATAAGCATCTCTAAATAAAGTCTCCTAATACAATCCATTATCTAAAACTTTTCTAGCAGTTCATTTAGAACCAAAGTGACCACCACACGCATATTTGTGGCAAAAAGCTAAGACAAAATGTTGTCCATTTTCTGGCACACAATGCCTTATGATTTGATCAGAGCAGAACTTTCATAAGTGCGGTTCATCCTAAAGATAATATTTTGCCGCATTTTTTATCTTTTCCTTCCTAGACTTACTGATGTAATAAGGTAAAGTTCCAGTAACTAAATAATTAACAAGGTCAGTATACCATGGAAATGCCTTTCATTTGGAACAATTATTCATCAGAAAAAGTTTCATAAATAGGTAAAATATCTTCATTTCATACCAACCTACTCAAATGCTTTGTTACTAAAATTTCTATGCCTTTTCAATCCTTTATCATCAAATTAAACTCTTGAAGTAGTAGAATCCATCATATCAGCCTCAATTTAAACTCTTTTTTGACAAAAGATATTTCAATGTTGCATGGTCAGAGTACACAATAACTTTAAAACCAATTAAATAAGATCTAAATATATCTAAAGCAAAAACAATTACTAAAAGCTCTTTGATATGTATTTAATTCTTGATACATTTAATCATTTACACTTGACGATTAATGATACAAAAATGCTTAAGATACTCACTTTAATTCATATATGAATTTAGGTACAATTTAGAAGCAAAGAAATTAAAGTGAGTCGAAAGCGTTACATTTAGACCGCTTTCTGAAAATTAATTTTTACTTGTCTTCATAGATAAAGAAGAAAGGACAAGAAGAAAAAAATCAATAGCTGTTAAAGGAAAAAATAATAGTGCAAGATGAATAAAACGCAGTGCAAAGGACAAAGCAGAAGCAAGCTAGCGTTTAATGCTAGCATCGCCTGCGTTTAACGCATGGCGTTAAACATAACATATGACATTTAATGCCCACCAGCATTAACGCATGTGTTAAACGCTAGCGTTGCAGCTAGCGTTGAAAGTTAGCTTTAAACTCCAGTATTTAACAGATCTACGAGGGTGAAGAGGGGTTTGGCGTGTACAGTTGTGGTGGACCAAAAACGCCTCAACTTTAATTATCCCATCAACAAAAACAGTAGAGTTGGAGGTATGAGGAAAGGGGGCTGCGGCTTGGTGGCTAAGAGAAATAGAGAAGAGTTGTAGGTGGGCGTGAGAGAAGAGAAGTGAGTGAATAGTGAAGGTGGACCAAAAACCACCATATTTATTTGTCACTTCAATGAATAGTGAAAGAGAGAAGAGAGTTGTGCAATGACGAAGAAACAAAAGGTTCGGCAGGTTACAACGTGGGGTTGAAGCATTTTCTTGGGAGACTCATGGAAGGCTAAAGTCCTGACGCCGATTTGGAGGAGACATCGACACTTACGACCAGGTTAAGTGTATTTTCTTTTTTTTTATTTCTTTCTCTCATTAGAAATTGATTGTGTTATCCTATGTTAATTGATTTGGGTTTTGTGTATAGATAATTGGATTTTCATTATTGTTCGGTTATTTGTGCGTGAAACCATTGGGATTATGAAAAGATGATTTTAATGCAGTCATTGAATTGTTTAATTGCATACCCATTGCTAGAATTTTGATATAATCTATAATTATTATGTTGAAATTCATGTGTAGCGACTAATGATTTGTAATCATTAGGGATAACATAACCTAGGTTAAATGACGCATCATATGTGGTTGTTACCTTGATTAATCTATTTTCCTAATTCGTAATGCTACTGCCTAATTAAATCTAGAGATCATATCCTAGGTTATTCGGTAGTTAGGTTTAATTAACGATCGTATCTTAATTAAACAAAACCTAAGGGAAACTCAGGTTAATTATTAACCTACGATTAATAGTTGCTAGGAGAGCTTTGAGAACAAGAAATCATTGAAATATGCTTAATTAGGGTATAAGCTAAGATTAAACCAAAGAACCGTATCTTTATCGAATTCCCCAATTTTATCATTTTCCGCATGTTTTATTTAATTTGTTTTCATTAGGTTTATTTTATTTTATTTTCTTATTAAATCCAAACTTTCCCATTAACTAAACATCAATTAATTTCATTTCATAAGCTAACCGAACACTCCCTATAGGATCGACCTAGACTCACCACTGCTACAGTAGTAGTCTAGTTATTTTATTTTGACTAACGTTACGACACGTATGTCAATTTTGGTGTTGTTGTTGGGGAGTGTGGTGTTTTAGTTTTTATTTGGGATTTAACTGGTGTTTTGTATATCTTTGTTCGTAATTGATTTTTTTCAGTTGTTTCGTGATCTTTTCATTTTTTGTTTCATGTTTGTGAAAAAAAGTTCGATATGGATGGAGGTAATTTCTTTTATAACTTATATTCTCAATCTTACAATAATGTTTGGACTGATCAACCTAAATTTTGTTATGGATGGGATAATCATCAGAATTACTTCCACGATAGTTTGCAGGACGAACAACAATTCTCATACAGATCAGAAGCTTCCTATCATGAATCTGGTCCATCTATGGAAGAATTGATTAATATTATGAACGCTAATACTTTGCAATTGTAGAAGAATACTCTACAATTCTAACAGGATGGAGGGCTTTTATTTGTGATTTAATTGGTGTTTTGTACATCTTTGTTCATAATTGATCTCTTTTCAGTTATTTCGTCATCTTTTCATTTTTTGTTTCATGTTTTTGAAAAAAAAAGTTTGATATGGATGGAGTTAATTTCTTTTATAACTCATGTTCTCAATCTTACAACAATGTTTGGACTGATCAACTTAAATTTTGTTATGGATGGGATAATCATCAGAATTACTTCCACGATAGTTTGTAGGACAAACAATAATTCTCATACAAATCTTAAGCTTCCTATCATGACTTCGGTCTATCTATGGAAGAATTGATTAATATTATGAATGATAATAATTTGCAATTGCAGTAGAATACTCTACAATTCCAGTAGGATGGAAGGAAATTTCTAAAAACTACATGGTCTAGCACCCAGGATTCAAAGAACCAACATGACTTAGGTACATTTTTAGAAGAAATGCTTAATATTATGGCTACTAACAATATTCAAATTCAACAGGATATGCAATAGTTCGAATAGAATATGCAACAGCTGTTTCAGCAAGTTATACAACAAATCTGACAGGATTCTCCACAATTCCAGCAAGATGCATTACCTCGATGGGGAGATATCAATCATCTGGAACTATAAAGCGAAGAGGAGCAGTCGTATCAACCCGAGGTGTACCGAATGGACGTTTGTGCAGAAACATTACAAAATGATGAAAAGCTTGAAAATTTTGAGGTCAACCCTTAACGAATTGCTTGTGTAGAAGAAGCAGAGGAGGAGTTCGAAGCAGAAAAAGCTATATCATTTAGCTCAGAGGTAAGTACTAAGTCCATAATTATATTCGAGAATAACCATTCACCTTTACCTAGCAGGTTGAAAGAATTAAATGAAGAAGAGAAAGGCAAAAAGTCATTCAAATTATTTCAAAACAGCAAGGACTTAGTAGAGATGAAGAATCTAAAGACAGGGAAGACACTGGAGGTGAACGATTATCAACTAAGGCCCTAGCTGGAAGAACCTCACGTGAAGGAGCCATATGTGACACTTGAAGATCACAATTTTGTCATGTGAGGAGAAGAAGGAGTCGAGCCGATGATCTTAAACAAAGACACTTCTTAGGAGGCAACCCAAGGGAAGTAAATTTCTTTGCTTTTGAGTTCTCATGTTTATTTTTTATGCATGTGTGTTTCTTTGTTGGTTTATTTTTGCTTGTTTTTAAGTTTTCAATCAAAATGAGAAAAAGAATAAAACAAATAAAACAAACATTTTCTCGTTTTCTGTTGCTTTTGGGACTATATAGTCATGATTAGAGAATAAGTTGACTAAAGAATTTCATGGAAACTTTAACACATATTTTTAAACTTATGATTGATCGATATGCATTATCTTTAGAAGAGTAGTGACTAGTTCTAGGCAAAGCCAGTGAGGTTTTGAGCCCTATTAGACTGAAACATCCATATCAATCTCATTGTCTTTTGATAATGTGTGACCTTCATGACATATACATCCCAATTTTGCATTGAATTTCTATTTGAGACCACATTTTTATCACATGCATTAACATGAACATGATTAGGCATTCTTTGCTTTTCTAAACTATATTAGCCAAATAGCCTAGACATTATATGATTTTCCTTTTTGAGAAGCCTTATTAGCCTTTCTTTTTGTATCAAACACATTGCATGCTTTATACTTAACCAAATGTCCTACTCAAGCCATAAAGTTAGTGGAACATTTGTGATTGGTGAGTTTGTGAATGTACAAAAGTGTAAGTGTGGGGTTGTAAATATGTGTGGGTTGGTTAATGTTGGGATGTTTTGTTATGTCTTATCATTGAATTCCCATGTTAGTGTAGTTTATTTTAATTTTTACAAGGAAAAGAAAGAGAGAAAAGAGAAAAGAGAAAAGCACAAGAAAAGAAAAGAAAAGAAAATGAAAAGGAAAGAAAAAAAGAAAAAGAAAAAGTTGTTTAAATAAATGTATCTAGGAGCATGTGCACATGTGTTGAAAAGTTGTTTATGATTAATGCATTCTCCTAAAGTTATCATGAATGGGTTATTTGAGTATATTGGATATGAGGTAGATGTTGGGTTTGAAGGTTCACTCTTCTGATTTCAATGTATTGTTGGCATAAATTGTATGAGTGATTTCTTCGGATTGGTATATGCATTATATGGTTGATGTGTGAGAGTTGAATGGGGTTGTGAAATATAAATGCTGCATTTGTCATAGCTGATGGTACCTAGTTTTTAATTGAGTGTTACTTTTGTTTCACTAGCTTTGATGACTTTCATGCTATTTAACCCAAACACATCTCACCTTACCTTTACCCACATGACAACCTTAAAAAGTCCTTTGATCCATAATTTTTCATATGAACATTAGTGGTGGAGAAATGAAATGATATGCAAAGTTGTGGAATGACATGATCATGAATGGTATTAAGTGTACCTATGGATATATTTTAATTAAACACATTTTTTGAGTCTATCATTAAATTATCAGTTTTTGAAGGTATTGAATGTTGATTGATCATTAGTAAAAGCTTGGAATGTTGAGTTCTTGCTATGATTTTTGAAAGTCATTCATCTTTGGTTATGATATAGTCTTAGAAAATATGGGAATTGAGTAAATGTTTCAAGTCTTTGAGCTTAATTTGGATGTTTTGCCCGAGGACAACCAAAAGCTAAGTGTGGGGGAAATTGATATGTGTTTAACTGTTGATACATTTGATCATTTACACTTAGCGATTAATGATACGAAAATGGTTAAGATACTCACTTTAAATAATTTGGAAGAAAAGAAATTAAAGTGAGTCGAAAGCACTACATTTGGACCATTTTTTGAAAATTAAATTTCACTTGTCTTCATGGAGCAAGAAGAAGTTAATTAAAAGACAAGAAGAAAAAAATCAATAGCAGTTAAAGGACAAAACGATAGTGCAAGATGAATAAAATGCAGTGCAAAGAACAATTCAGAAGAAAGCTAGCGTTTAACGCTAGCATCGCCTGAGTTTAACACATGGCGTTAAATGTGCATTAAATGCCAGCGTTGAAATCTAGCGTTAAACGCTAGCATTTAACAAATATGCGAGGGTGAAGAGGGGTTTGGTGTGTATAATTGCGGTGGACTAAAAACCACTCAACTTTAATTGTTCCATCAACAAAAATGGTAGAGATGGAGGCATGAAGAGAGGGGGCTTCGACTTGGTAGCTGAGAGAAATGTAGAAGAGCTGCGGCTAGGCGTGAGAGAAGAAAAGTGAGTGAATAGTGAATGTAAGGCCCCAAAATGTACCCTAGTTGAAACGATACATATTCATGAAAGTACGTGTGAGATAGGGGTTAAAATTGTGCTATGATTTAAATGTGAAAGGTATATGACTTGAATTTTGGTAGTGATGGAATATAGTTAGTAAATTGGAATTAATTGATACCATTAGAGAACTGAGGTATTTAAATGTATATTTAGAGTAGGAAAATTGTCAAGTGGCAAGTTAAGTTGGTACATGAAACTTATAATGATTAAGCCTATGAGTTAGTGACATTTGGCATAGCTAATGCATTGACATTTGGCATCATCCATTGTGTGACAAATGGCTTAGAAAGAATGTGACAAATGGAATTGTTAATAAGTTGACAAGTGGCCTAATGGAAGTGTTGCAATTTGCAGGATAAATGGAGGGCAAATGGGAGCATACATTGGAGGCATGTGTCAATTCATAAATGAGGCACCTAGTAGTTTAGGTGTTACGTTCTTGTAAGAAAGTTTCTGTAGCCCTCACTTTGTTTTCAATCTCTCCACCGAAATCATCCTTGTCTATATTCTGAATTTTTGTATCAATATTACATGTTATCACATGAAGTCCTTTGCCAAAATATTCATTAAGGGAGCTACTTCATGTTATCCTTTCTGGTGTTGTCTCTACGGTGTGAAGATCATCTTCGTTCCACCTTGATTTTGAAGTTGGGTTTGGTTGCTTGGAAGAAGCTAATATAGTTAGATTTTTGGAGTTGTTCTTTGAAATTAAAGAGGTAAGGGAATACTAAACTTGGTATCATGTTAGAACATGTATTGTTTGATGTTTTAAGTGGACAAAATGTGTACTGAATTAAGAAAGAATTGAGGTTAGAAATTTGATACATGCTAGATTCTTGTTAGAAGGAGTGGTTCCACTAAACAGGTATCGGTATATTAGTCATATCTTGATCTGTAGAGGTCAAAATGGGATGATTTTAAATTCATATTAAATTAGAAACATATATTTAAAATTTCATGAAGGAATCAAATTTGATTTCTATCACTAAGGGTTTTAAAATTTGGATTGAAGTTGAGTTCTAATTATTATCCATGGTTGAGAATTGTTTGTAGTATTTTAGGTATAACTCTTAGAATAATGAACCAAATTGCATTATTTTTATTTCTTTTGAAACTTAATACATAGAGGAACATTTTTTAGAAGAACATATTGTCTAAAAATGTCAATTTCTAGGTCAAAATGGCCATACAAAATTGATCTAAAAACCTATCCTGTGAAAGCAACTGTCTGGAGGTTTCGGGTCCCTTATCCCACAATTGTGGTAAATGGTTAGAAAGGTGAAAAAAACTTGGTTTTGGGCAACTGTTGACATATATAAGGTTAGGGATTTTAAACAATGTAACACCTAAATATCCTGCGGAAGGGTATGCTGATGTTAACTAAAATAGGACTTAAATATATCAAAACAATACAAAGCATTGCTAGAATTCAAACAACCAATCATGGCCTGATATTGTGATAGATACTGAAGAAAAAGTTCAAGTTATTCAACATAGGTTGACAGATTCCAATGGTAGGTAGAAGTCCTATGTAAATCTGAAAAGGAAGGATATTGAATATCATGTAGGTGATAAGGTGTTCTTGAAAGTGTCACTGTGGAAGAATATACTTTGGTTTGGTAAGAAAGGTAAGTTCAGTTCGTGATATATTGGTCCATATGAGATTCTTAAGAGAATCGAACCAGTAGCTTATCAATTACCTTTTTTTGAAGAATTGCCCAAGATACATGATGAATTTTATGTTTCCATGTTGAGAAGATATCGGTCTGATGATACACATAAGATTCCTATGCAAGAAATTCAAGTACAACTGAATTTGTCTTATGAAGAAGGGCCTGTGTCTATATTAGCTAGAGAAGTTAGACAACTCAGGAACAAGCAAGTATCCTTGGTGAAAGTACTCTGGTAATACCATGGACTTGAAGAAGCAACATAGGAACCAGAAGAGACCGTGAGAGCTAAGTATCCTCAACTATTTTAATCAAGTATGAATTTCGAGGATGAAATTCTTTTAAGGGGGGGAGAGAATTGTACGGCCTTAAAATATACCCTAGTTGAAACGATACATGTTCAAGAAAGTACATATGAGATAGGAGTTAAAATTGTGTTATGATTTGAATGTGAAAGGTATATTAATTGAATTTTAGTATTGATGGACTATAGTTAGTAAATTGGAATTAATTGATACCATTAAAGAATTAAGGTATTTAAAATTATATTTGGACTAGGAAAATTGTCAAATGGCAAGTTAAGTTGATACATGAAAATTAGAATGCTTAAGCCTATGAGTTAGAGACATTTCACATAGCTAATGCATTGACATTTGGCATCATCCATTGTGTGACAAATGACTTGGCAAAAATGTGACAAATGGCATTGTTAATAAGTTAACAAGTGGCCTAATGGAAGTGTTGCAATTTGCAGCATAAATGGAGGGCAAATGGGAGTCATACATTGGAGATATGTGTCAATTCATAAATGAGGCACCTAGTAGCTTAGGTGTTACATTCTTGTAAGAAAGTTTATGTAGCCCTCACTTTGTTTTCAATCTCTCCAACGAAATCATTCTCGTCCATTTTCTGAATTTTTGCATCAATCTTACAAGATATCACACGAAGTACTTTGCTGAACTATTCATTAGGGAGCTACTTCATGTTATCCTTTATGTTGTTGTCTCTATGGTGTGAAGATCATCTTAGTTCCACCTTGATCTTGAAGTTGGTTTGGTTGCTTGAAAGGGGCTGATATAATTGGATCTTTGTAGTTGTTCTTCGAAATTAAAGCGGTAAGGGAATGCTAAACTTGGTATCATGTTAGAACATGTATTGTTTGGTGTTTGAAGTCGATAAAATGTGTATTGAATTAAGGAAGAATTGAGGTTAGAAATTTGATACTTGCTGGATACTTGTTACAAGGAGTGGTTCCACTAAACAGGTATTGGTATATTAGCCATATCTTGAACTGTAGACATCAAAATGAGATGATTTTAAATTCAGATTAAACTAGAAACATATATCTACAACTTTCATAGAGGAATCGAATTTGATTTCTATCTAAGGGTTTTGAAATTTGGCTTGAAGTTGAGTTCTAGTTGTTGTCCATGGTTGAGAATAGTCTATAGTACTTTGGATATAACTCTCGGAATAATGAACCAAATTGCATTATTTTTATTTTTTTTTGAAACTTAATACATAGAGGAAAATTTGTTTAGAAGAACATATTGTCTAACAACGTCAATTTCTAGGTCAGAATGGGCATACAAAACTGATCCAAAAACCTGTCCTATGAAAATAGCTGTTTGGAGGTTTTGGGTCCCTTATCCCAAAATTGTGGGAAATGATTAGGAACGTGAAAAAAACTTGGTTTTGTGCAATTCTTGACATAAATAAGGTTAGGGCTTTTTAACAATGTAACACCCAAATATCCCCTAGAAGGATATGCGGATGTTACCTAAGGCGGGACTTAAACATATCAAAACAATAGAAAGTGTTGCTAGAATTCAAACAACCAATCATGGCCTGATATTGTGAAAGATGCTGAAGAAAAATTTCAAGTTATTTAACATAGGTTGAAAGCTGCCAGTGATAGGTAGAAGTTCTATGCTGATCTGAAAAGGAAGGATATTGAATATTAAGTAGGTGATAAGGTGTTTTTGAAAGTGTCAACGTGGAAGAATATACTTCTGTTTGGTAAGAAAGGTAAGCTCAGTTCGCGATATATTGGTCCATATGAGATTCTTAAGAAAATCAGACTAGTAGCTTATCAATTAGCTCTTCTCGGAGAATTGGCCAAGAAACATGATGTATTTCATGTTTCCACGTTGAGAAGATATTGGTTTGATGATACACATAAGATTCCTGTGTAAGAAATTCAACTACAGTTGGATTTGTCTTATGAAAAGGGGTATGTGTCTATATTAGCCAGAGAAGTCAGACAACTCAGGAACAAGCAAGTTGGTGAAAGTACTCTGGCAACACCATGGACTTGAAGAAGCAATATAGGAACCAGAAGAGACCATGAAAGCTTAGTATCCTTAACTATTTTTATTAGGTATGAATTTTGAGGACCAAATTCTTTTAAAGGGGAGAGAATTGTAAGGCCCCAAAATATACCCTAGTTGAAACGATACATGTTTATGAAAGTAAATGTGAGATAGGAGTTAAAATTGTGCTACGATTTGAATGTGAAAGGTATATGACTAGAATTTTGGTATTGAAGGACTATAGTTAGTAAATTGGAATTAATTGATACCATTAGGGAATTGAGGTATTTAAATGTATATTTGGAGTAGGAAAATTGTCAAGTGGCAAGTTAAGTTGGTACATGAAAATTAGAACGATTAACCCTATAAGTTAGTGACATTTGGCATAGCTAATGCATTGACATTTGACATCATCCATTGTGTGACAAATGGCTTGGCAAGAATGTGACAAATGGCATTGTTAATAAGTTGACAAGTGGCCTAATGGAATTGTTGCATTTGGCAGTATAAATGGAAGGCAAATGGGAGTCATAAATTGGAGACATGTGTTAATTCATAAATGAGACACCTAGTAGCTTAGGTGTTACGTTCCTATAAGAAAGTTTCTGCAGCCCTCACTTTGTTTTCAATCTCTCCACTGAAATCATCCTTGTCCATATTCTGAATTTTTGCATCAATCTTACATATTATCACATGAAGTCCTTTGCTAAACTATTATTTAAGGGAGCTACTTCATGTTATCCTTTATGTTGTTGTCTCTATGGTGTGAAGATCATCTTAGTTCCACCTTGATCTTAAAGTTGGGTTTGGTTGCATGAAAGGGGTTGATATTGTTGGATCTTTGGAGTTGTTTTTTGAAATTAAATAAGTAAGGGAATAATAATCTTTCCATTATTCTAGAACATGTATTGTTTGATTTTTGAAGTGGATAAAATGTGTACTGAATTAAGAAAGAATTGAGGTTAGAAATTTGATGCATGCTGGATACTTATTAGAAGGAGTGGTTCCACTGAACAGGTATCGGTATATTAGCCATATCTTGACCTATAAACATCAAAATGGGATAATTCTAAATTCATATTAAACTAGAAACATATATCTACAATTTCATAAGGAATCAAATTTGATTTCTATCACTAAAGGTTTTGAAATTTTGCTTGAAGTTGAGTTTTGATTATTGTCTATGATTGAAAATAGTCTGTAGTATTTTGGGTATAACTCTTGGAATAGTGAACTAAAATTGCATTATTTTTATTTCGTTTGAAACTTAATACATAGAGGAACATTTTTTTAGAAGAACATATTGTTTTAAAACATCAATTTCTAGGTTAGAATGGCCATACAAAACTAATCCAAAAACTTGTCTTGTGAAAACAGTTGTTTGGAGGTTTCGGGTCCCTTATCCTACAATTGTGGGAAATGGTTAGGAAGGTGAAAAAATGAGATTTTGTATAATTGATGACTATATAATTTTAATTAAGTAATAGTTAGTTTAGTTATGTATTATTAATTGAGATGATAATGTAAAGGATGTATAGTTTGCAATGTTAAATTGCTTGGTGTGATCATGAATGAATGAGTTCTAAAGGCTTATGTATTATGAATTGAATATGGATGTATGTGAATTGGGAATTTCTGCGATAATATTGTGATAATTCTAGACCATCAGTTGTCCAAGAGTTTGATAGTTGGGATTGTATTGGAAGTGCTTTCTATTTGTGTGAATATACATAATTTGTGAAGACTCAATACCTCTATTGATGCATTATTGCACATACTTGTAATTGTATGACATGTTAGTTTGTTTGAAAATCAGTGAATATGTAAAGTAGAACAAAATGGAATAAAGTGGTATATGTTGCAATATGTTCCTTGTATGAGAATTTTGAAAAGAACTTTTTGTTTTAAAATTATTAAGTCCTAGACGTGGGTAAATAGGCATGCCTAGAAGGTTCTGCAGCTATTACTGACACTTTGGTGTCTCCTATTATTGAGACATAAGTCTCTCCTGTTCTATGATATCAATCATATTATCTCTTGTATTAGTCCCGTTACCCACTTCTGTATAAAGGATTAATAGACTAACTTGTTTGTATTATGTTATATGCTCAGTTCTTATATAAATAAGCTTTGATCTGAAACATCTAACCTCTGTTCTGAAATAAGCAAATTCTGTTTTGTTATAGACAAGTTTTGTTATGATATTATAATATTCAATTTTGAAATAGGTGAGTTTTGCACTGAAGCAAATGTGTAACCTATTCTGATATGTTTTGTTTTATTCTGAGATTCATGATAATTTGGTTTGATTTGGAAATGGTTAAGTAAACACTGCTTATTATCTGATATGATTTTGAAAATGTGAATTTTTGGATGACTATTTGAAACAGTTGTCAGCTTATATCCTGTTTAGTTTATTCCCCACTAAGCTTTATACTTAGCATGGTGGTTTTGCCCTCCGTAGGTTTAGATAGGAGGGTTTGAAGACTGGGACAATAGCAACCGCAGTGGCCAACAAAGAATGTGTTTTGTTTTGGGAATGTATGTTTGAGTTGTATGTAATAATATGAAACATGATGTATTTTATTAAAAGTTTGTAAATATTATAATACAGAGTGTATTTGAAATTAAGATAAATAATGTTTTGTTTAAAGGTTTGTGATGTAATAACTTTATTTTAGGATGGTGTTGTAATTGAAGCATGTATTCGAATAAATTCAGTGTGTGGGTTAAATTTTGTTTAAAGTCAAATCTATATGGAAAAGTAATGATTGGTTGTTTGAATTATGGCAACGCTTTGTATTGTTTTGATATGTTTAAGTCCTGTCTTAAGTAACATCTGCATATCCTTCTAGGGGATATTTGGGTGTTACAGTGAAGGTGGACAAAAAATCACCATCTTTATTTGTCACTTCAATGAATAGTGAAAGAGAGAAGAGAGTTGCGCAGTGAAGAAGAAACAAAAGGGTTATTCGGTAGGGTTACAACTTAAGGTTGAAGCATTTTCTTGGGAGAGTCATGGAAGGCTAAACATCCTGACGCCAGTTTGGAGGTGACATCGACGACGACGACTTGGGTTAAGTGTATTTTCTTGATTTTGTTGTTTCTTTCTATCATTAGAAATTGATTGTATTATCCTATGTTAATTGATTTAGGTTCTGTGTATGGATAATCGAATTTTCGTTATTGTTCAGTTATTTGTGTATGAACCCATTGGGATTGTGAAAAGATAATTTTAATGCATTCATTGAACCGTTTCATTGCATACCCATTGCTAGAATTTTGATATAGTCCGTAATTGTTATGTTGAAATTCATATGTAGCGACTAATGATTCGTAATCATTAGGGATATCATGACTTAGGTTAAATGAATCATCGTATGTGGTTGTTACCTTAATTAATCAATTTTCCTAGTTCGTAATGCTATTACCTAATTAAATCTAAAGATCGTATCCTAGGTTATTCAGTGGTTAGGTTTAATTAACGATCATATCTTAATTAAACAAAACCTAAGGAAAAAAATCAGTTTAATTATTAACCCACGATTAATAGTTGCTAGGAGAGGTTTGAGAACAACAAATCGTTGAAATATGCTTAATTAAGGTGTAGGCTGAGATTGAACTAAATAACCGGATCCTTACCGAATTCTCCAATTTTATCATTTTTTACATGTTTTCTTTAATTTGTTTTCATTAGGTTTATTTTATTTTATTTTATTTTTTATTAACACATTACTTAAACATCAATTAATTTCATTTCTTAAGCTAACCGAACACTCCCTGTGGGATTGACCTAGACTCACCACTGCTAGAGTGATAGTCTAGTTATTTTATTTTGACTAGCGTTGCAACGCGTATGTCATGCTTTCTCAGCTATAGAATAATTACACTGTGTAGCATCTAATGTTCTCAAAGCATAGAAGATAACATGACTTTGTTTCTTAATTCTTTGGCCTAAAATAGCTCCCATTGCATAATTGCTAGCATCACATATGATCTCGAGCAAAAGATCCTAATTTGGTGGCTGAATAATAGGTGTACTTGTTAATAATGCCTTAAGTTTATCAAAAGCTTCCTTGTAGTCCTTTCCCAAGTCAAATGGAATGTCTTTTTGTAGCAACTTTGATAAAGGTATTGCAATCTTGGAAAAAACTTTGATAAACATGAGGTAAAATCTTGCATATCGAGACAAGATTGAACTTTCCTAACGTTTGTAGGGTAAGGTAAGTTCACAATTAAATCTACTTCAACTTTACCAACTTCTATGCCCCTAAATGAAATCACATGTCCTAAAACAATGCCTTGACATTTTCATAATTTAACACCAAATTCGTTTCAATACATCGTTTAAGAACCTTAGATAAATGATTTAAACAATCATCAAATGAATCTCCGTAAACAGTGAAATCATTAATGAATACTTTAATGCAATTCTTAATATAATAAGAAAATATACTCATTATGCATCTTTGGAATGTACCTAGAGCATTACAGAGACTGAATGGCATTTGCTTAAAGGCATAAGTTCCAAAGGGATTTATGAATGTAGTCTTTTCTTGATCCTCTTGAGCAATTACTATTTGATAGTAACCTAAAAAACCCATCCAAAAAGCAAAAACATGATTTACCAGTAAGTCTTTATAACATTTGATCCACAAAGGGTAATGGGAAATGTTCCTTTCTGGTAGCTAAGTTAAGCTTTCTAAAGTCTATGTACATTCACTACCCATTCTGTACCCTCATTGATACAAACTCATCATTATGGTTTTGTATCACTTTCATATCAGTTTTCTTAGGCATAACATGCACTGAACTTACCCATTCTCTGTCTGAGATTGGATATATTATAACTGTGTCCAAAAATTTTAAACTCTTTTTAATTTCCACGTCTTTCATTGTTGAATTGAGTTTTCTTTGGGGTTCTAATTTTGGTTTAGCATTATCGTCTAAAAGAATCCTGTGCCTGCAAATCATTAGGCTAATGCCTTTTATGTCTGCTAAATTCCAACCAATAACAATTTTATATTCTTTAAGTATTGTTACTAATTTTCTGCCTTTTATGCCTGCTAAATTCCAACCGATTACAATTTTATATTCTTTAAGTATTGTTACTAATTTTACCTCTTAATCTTTAGTCAAACTTTTTGAAATGATCATAGATAATGACTCTCCATTGCCCAAATAGACATATTTTAGGTGATGAGGTAAGGTCTTCAATTCTATCTTTGGAACCTTCAAAATAGAAGGTGGCATTTTCTTATGATTTATAGTAAGTTCAGCATTCAAAGTTTTTGAATCTATTAGCATTGTTGATAATGATTCTATAACTTCACAAGTTTCATTAACTTGCTCGTTCACTTCTGACTTATCCTTAAGCTTCAACTCATCTTTAACATTATCTTCATTAAACATATCCTGCATAAATGATTCCATAATATCCTTATGATATCCAAATAGGAAATCATTGGTGTATTTCATTGCTTCGCAAATATTGAACTTTGCTATCTCTCCATCAAACTCTACAAAAAGGGTACCCTCATCCACATCAATTTTTTGTCTTTTTGTCTTCATAAACGTCCTACCTAACAAAATCGATGCTGAATGTTCAACACTATCTCATTCATTTTCAAAATGTAAAAATCCATTGGAAATACCAAACTATTAAATTGGACTAAAACATTCTCAATAACTCCAATAAGACGTACATATGAACAATCAACTGGTTGAATAATCACATTAGTTTCTTGCAAATAATTCAGAGTTAAAGAGTTTCTTGCAAATAATTCAGATTTAAAGCTCGGTAAATTAAATATGGCATGACATTAATAGATGAACCTAAGTCTAGCATAACACACTTAATTTTCTTATTATTAGTAACACACAAAAGAGTAAACATACCTGAATCTTTGCATTTTTCTGGTAAATTTCTATTTATCGTGGCTGATACATTCTTACCCAAAATTATTCTGTCCTTGTCATTTAACTTCCTTTTATTTGTGCACAACTCTTTCAAGAATTTTTCATATTTTAGAACTTTCTTGATGGCTTCAAGAAGTGGTATTTTGATTTCCACCTTTTTGAAGGTTTCTAGGATGTCTCTTTCATGTTTATCTTCTTTTAGTTTAGCCAACTTGCTAGGAAAAGGAGCTATATATGCATTAATTGATATCGATGAAGATAATTTTTTTTACCTTTTTTTATTCTTGAGTTCTAAGTTCTTCCTTTTTTCTCCATCATCGGTCTTTTCTACCTCTATTGGTAAAGAAGTTCTAGACATAATTTTCTTACCATTTCTTAAAGTCATTGCAATCACATTCTCGTTAGGATTCACCACCATTTAGGAAGGTAATTTTCTTAATGCATGCAATTCCAATTTACTTTAGGTGACTAATCGAGTGATCTAATTTCCTAAGTTCTGAAGGCTTGCTCTTGTTTCCTGTTGAAATTGTTAGGTGTTAGGAGTTGGTGCCTTAATAATTTCATCTAAAGACACACTTAAATTTGAAGATTGAGGTGGAGCATATATAAGGGCTTGATTTTGTTTAAAATTGTTAAATTGATATTGTTATTTCCCTCATTGATTTCCATAGATCAAATTTGGAGGGTCCCTTCATCCTGAATTATAATGATTGGAATAAGGGTCATTTTTTTTAGGTTAACCAAGAAAACCCCCTTTTGCATTAGTTTCTTAAAGTGGGTCTTGTTGCAATATGGGACGCATATCCATAAGATGTCTAGAGAATGAGCATATTCCATACACTCTTGTCAATTGAAATTGACCTACAACCATTTCACGAACTAGAGCGATTAAATTTAAAATTTTATCCTTAAGGTGCGTGTTACTTACCTCATTAATGCGCTTAACAACTCCATCCATCCTTGTCCCAAATTGTTGAGAATTCTTGGTCATAATTAATATCAATTGTCTAGCCGCCTCAGGTATTTTATTTACCAAAACTCCTCTATTATCTCATCAACCGTACTCCGATCCATTGGCAATAGTCCTTCATAAAAGTATTGAATCACAAGTTAGTCAAAAATTTGATGACGTGGATAATTGGCGCATAACTCTTTAAACTTTTCCTAATATTCATATAATGTTCCTCTAGTGATTTGTCTTATCCCATTTATCTCCTTTATTATATTTATTGTTCTTGATGCAAGAAAGAACTTCTCTAGAAACATTCTTTTCATCTCATTCCATATTGTCACTGAACTAGGGGAAGATAATATTACCAATTTTTTGCCTTATCTTTCAATGAGAATGAAAAGGCCCTAAGATTAATTTGTTCTTCTATTATACATTGTGACTTCATTCCAAAATAGACAACATCAAATTCTGTCAAGTTTTTATATGGATCTTAACCTACAAGACTACAAAAAATAGGGAGTAAATGAATCAAACCATATTTCAATTTGAAATCTACCTAAACATCTGAAAATTGTATGCATAAGGGTTGTTGATTCAAATTTGGTGTCACTAACTCCGTTAACATTCTCAGTTTAAGATTTGTCATCTTTTCTTCCACTTCTTGAAAATTAGAGTCTTCACTAATTATTAAGTCTATTTCAACTTTCACTCTTAAAGATGAATGTTTACTTCCTTGGTTAGTCTCTTTTCTTAAACGACGCGTTGTCTTCTCAATTTCTGGATTATATTGTAATTTACCTATTTGAGAAGCGTGAGTCATACAACACAAAAGGTTAGCATAATTGTAAAATAATACAAATAAACTAAGAAACTAAAATTGTTCGTTGATAAAGGTGCCAAATTTTGATTGGATTGTTAAAGCTCTCAAAATAATTCTGATTCTCTAACTTTTTATAGTAGTCATGGAACCAAGGCAAATCTCAAAAGAACAAAACACTAGCTTCTTAATTTCAAATAATAAAATAAAGTGGGGGGGGGGGGTTGATTAATTGACTAATTAACTAAAATTAACAAATAATCAAAATAAATAAACTAAATATAAAAGGGAGAAATTCAAGATTACTAAACTCCGATTCAAGGGAGAGATCTCATTTGATTGTAACATTGATCATTAGTCTAAAAAAAATAAGTGTCACAACTTAAGTAGTTAGTTCGAAACATATTAGGTAGCCATAATAAGTCTCAAAATATTCTAAATTAATTGGTTCATACCTAGCATCCAAACCAAACTTACCATCCATTAACTGTGTGTGATAACATTCCGTATCAAATAAACGATAGCAATAAGCTTAGTGAAAAAACCCTAAATTAAATAATTTAGATAGCTAGAACTATTCAACTTAATTTTCTTGTTTATCATAAATTAAATATGCAATTTAATAAATAACCTATTTGCTACTGTACTAATCCTTCATGACAATTACGGATCATTGAATTTATGGTTAGTGCTAGAAAAATCAAAATTAAATTAAAAATTTAGGTTAATCAATATTAATTATTCATGAAATATAACAAATCAAAATAAGAAATACTTGAATTAAAACATGAATAAAAGGTTTAAAACACAAAACCTGACAAGGTTACAACTAGAATATTAAATCCCCTTAAATCATAATAATTGAGTTTAACCATACATGGCTTTTGCTCCGATAACAAAAATAAAAGAAAGATAAATAATTGAGAGAAAACTAGGAAGAGAATGATTTGTGAGGAACATACCTGTTATAAGGTTTTCCTACTCTAATCCTAATCTGATAATCTTGTAAAGATGCTTATCTAAAACAAACCATAGTCCTTTTATGATAAGGATAAAAAGAAATGTCCTATTTAAACTTCAACTTTTTAAGTAAATCTGGCATTTAACTTTATCTCCCTTTATCCATTGAGTCATCTTTTATCTTTATCCAAAATTCGTGGTTATCACCAATAGTGTCCTAATTTGATGCAATCTCTACTTTTCATCTCCTAAAACAAAAAAAACATTAATTTTCATATTTAAGCACCAAAATAAATCCAAAATAATGGAGATAATATGAAATAATATACCAAGATATCATCTTATCACTGGACTGAAGTTTAATCCTAAAAAAGGCTCTGTTTATCTGTCTAAACTAAGCACTGATGACTCCTCAAGGGTGATCGTTAAAGCTAGACTATCCATTCATCAGTTACCTCTTACTTACTTGGGAGTTCCTATCTCCACAAGGAAGCTTAAGGAAGTTGAAAGTAGATCTCTCATAGATAATGTTCAGAAAAGAATATAAAGTTGGACCAATAAATTTTTATCTTATGGAGGCAGTCTTCAGCTTGCCATTTCAATTTTCAATAACCTACACATCTATTGGTTGTTACACTTAGCTATTCTTAAAGGAGTTCTAAAGAATATCGATAGAAGCATAAGGGATTTCATATGGCTTGGGCTGAATTCGAGTAGTAAAAAGACTTCCAAAGTCAAATAGAGTGTCATTTGTCTTCCTAAAGAAAATGGTGGATTGGGGATCAAATCTATTAGTATAATGAACAAGGTATTGTTAGCTAAAAGGATATAGAGAATATGTTATGATAAGGAGAGCCACTGGGTGAAATGGGTGCATATGTTTCACATCAAACAAAGAAACATTTGGTTTATCTCTCAGAAAAGTACTTAATCCTATACTTTTCAATAAATCTTATATACCATGTCAGTTATACATCCTCATATCAAGCACTACATTAGATATGGGAAAAGAACTAAATTCTAGTTTGACAATTGGCATTACTCTTAGGCCCTGAAAATAACAAGATGCACGAACTTATTCAAAATGACAACTGGTGTTGACCATTTCAAACAAATAGGGGAATTAGTCCAATTGCAGACTATACGTCATATTATTTACTAGATCAGAGGCTAAAGGATGAAGTCAAATGGGAGTTACATAACTCACACAAGTTTAATGCTCTTTTATGCAAAAAGTTGTTGGTTGGTCCACTTACTAGGTTTGCCCTTCATAAACTAATATGGGTTCAGGAATAGCTACGACTCATTCATTCATTTTCTAGTTAGCAGCTATACAAAAGCTAGGAACAAAAGATAGCATAAAATTTCAGATCCCTGATAAGACCTGTCTTTAATCTTTCTCAAGTACTGCTATATAACTCAGTTATAGAGAAAATTTCTCAATTTGTTTGATATGCAGGATAGGAACCTCAACTGGATGGAATGTCTATCTTGGATAATGGGGTTGAAATGGAAAGTAAGGAAGATTGCAAGGTATTTAAGGCTAGTTTTACCATGTCAGTGCATTTCATATCGATGATAAGGAACATTAAGTTATTTGCGAAATCTGAATAGTATAATAAATTCACCTAGATAGAGTTTCACCTCAAGTTTAGAATGAAGATTGAGACAGCTACTCATTAACAACTCGTCTCTACATGATTCAGTGTACTAATTAGCATATAGATAGTTCATTATAGGAGTTAGCTGAATATGTAGTTTGCTGTTCTGTTACACTCCAATTGTTTGGAGATGAATATCTTTTCTCATTGTAATTTTCCCTTTTTGAATGAATATATTACTTATTTTCCAATAAAATAGAAACAGAAAAGCAAAACTAATTTTTATGGTATTCATGATTTTTGAAAACTGAAAGAAAAAAAAATCAAAAACTCAAACTGTAACATCCCGTCACCCATACATACGGCTAGAACACATAATTATGTGAGACATTTATATGACTTAAGCTCAATGA
>JAOQMS010000002.1:21114916-21178962 GCA_027563885.1 Erythroxylum longipes
TGGTCATCGCCTCATGGGATAAGCAACTACATTCACTCCTCTTTTAGATTATATTTCTTGATTAAGCAATCTCTTCTATTATGGTATATCTTGGGTTTGAAATTTCTGTTCTTTTGGTATTTTTTATTTTGATATTAGCTTTTTTATATGATTTAAGCTTGTCTGAGTTTTATTATTTTGATCTCTTTGTATTTAATATTGTTGAGTTTATGTCAAGCCTAATGATCTTATAGTTTTATTTTGGAAGATCTTCTCTTGTTCTTTTACCTCAACAAATCTCATTTCTCTTTTTAGTTCTGGTAAGACTTAGATCTTAATAATCTTATGAATAGTTACTTGGTTTATTCTTATTGCACTTGGTTTTGATCTACTTGTTACAATGAATTATTGCATTTTTTTTATAACGGTAGATTGATGCATACAAATGAATGCTCAATGATTTGATGATTTTAAAAACTCTTCACATTCGTATTTTTTTGATAATTTTTCTTTTTGTCAAAGTTCTAATTTTTGCTACCTAAATTGTTGTCGTTCCTTTTATACATATGTTTGATAAAAATTGTATTGTATTATATTATATTATATTTATTTATTTATTTTAGCTTTATTTATCATCACTTATTTATAGTTTTTTTGTTGTATTATTATTATACTATGATTTTTCTGTGTGGATCTATTAAAAATAGTTTCTTTATTTTGTAAAAATGAAGTTACGTACTATCAGATGTCTCTTAACCCTGTATTAGTGTGAGATTCAGACTATGTGACGTGATGATGTGATGATGAATAGGTTAAATTGAACTTAGACTTAACCTTGGCCATTCGTATTCTCATCAACATTTCTTTCTTTACTTTACATTTGTGAAAATCTAATTAAGTTTTCCTTGTTAGTACTATTCACTCTTCTTTGTACTATCTTTCCTATCACTTAGGATTATAAATACATTATTTATAATTAAATTATAATTATTTTATTTTGTAACCAACTATATAATTATTATTTTGTTGGTCTTTATGATAATTATAATTAATATTGCTTAAAATTATATTTTCACTTTAACAAAAAATTAAGATGAACATGAATAATGTAAGTAATATTAATTATAATAATTACTGAAATAATTATTTTATGACTTTTCCTTTTACGTGTAGGCAATATATTTTTAGATTAATTAGTCCTATGTTAAGTAGCGTTCAAGTAATAAATTAACTTAAATTTGAATAAGAATTTAATTATAAGAGTTTTTAACTTTATCTATTTAATTTTAATTATATTATTTTAAGTAAATGATTGAACATTTCATGTGTTCTAAGAACTACTTGAACCAGACTTGTATCCTATCGGTCTAAAAATCGTCTCAATCTTATTTGAACCGCTCTTTTCTTTAAAAGTCCCGTTTGGTTGGTGGGAAAGTAAAGTGAATTTGGAATCTGATTCTTAAAAAGATAATTTTGTGGAAAGTAAAGATATTAACATGTTTAGATACTTATAAGAATTCTAATAGAAAAGTTAGGTGGATTCTTATTATAATGTTTAGTATGCAACAATATTTTATGGAATGTAATTAATTTTAACTTATGCTTCTAATTATATCCCTATAAACTGAATAAAAATTAAAATCGTTAAATAATATTAATTTGTAATAAAAATTATATTATTAAATGTTAATTTTTTCATTTATGATATTCTAATTATGTTATATTGTTATATCATAAATGTAGTATTAAAAAATACTAAAAAACCTCAACCGAAATAAAAATAAATCTTAAAATTTAAATCAAATATCAAAAAAAAATTTTAACATTAAAAAATATAAATAATGTATTATTTCAACTAGACAATCTCAAAATAAAAATAAAAAATGCCAAATATCAAAGAGTGAAAAATAATTCATATGATTTGATTTATTTACAAATTTTATTTTAACTCTAATACGTTCTAATTTCAGTTTGCTAAGTTCTTCGTCTAATTTTCGCGCATACTCATATTCCTTCTATTCAGCCTTGCAATAGATTATGCAACTTTAGCCGTTTGGTCTTTACTCTCACATTTATAATTCTCAAAAAAAAAAAAAAACTTCAGCCATTTGGTCGTTAGATTTCTCCAAACCTAACAAAAGGCCCAAGGAGAAATACTGGGTAATTGAGTAGAACCGGAAACCCTTTCGCTGTTTACAGGATAGCCAGCCCCATGTACAGTACTCCGCCGGTAGTCCGCGGAGAGATATCTCCCACTCCAAGCCCAAGGTGACGAATCACTTCCTCAGCCACCCAGTCTAATCAGCTCTTCCACCAAATGACCTAGCAACTTGGAGAATTCCGGGATAAGCGTTATTTTTCTGCAACCCAAACCACAGTAAGAGTGTTTCTGTAGAGAATACAGTCACGAATAGCGTGGTCGTGCCAACACAAAAGCATGTAGATGCAAGGTCCGAGGATGTAGCAACGAGTCTTGTGTTGCTTCGACACTTACTGGGAAGCCCATTTTTGCTGTGAGTTTTCCTTCTTTTGTGAGATTGCGATGCTGTAAGCAAGTAAGGGATTGACATGGCGTTCTGTAATTGAGTTTGTTGATGCATATTTGTGTATACAAGTATATACATGGAGAGATAGATGGATAGATGGGATATGGAATCGACAAAGCAAGTAAGTTTTGAATTGGTATGAAGATTTGATGGATGCGAAAGAGTTGAATTAGCTAGTATTTTTAAGATTAAATTCTTGGAAAAAAAGTAATTTAAATATTAAAAAGGTGATTGTTAGCATATTAAGAAAGTTTTTATTTTCCTAATTATTAAAAAAAATAAACAAAACGATAAAATATAAATTTTAAGAACAGAATTGCTTTCTATAATCCACGTTAACCAATGAGTTTCAGTATTCTTTTAACAGCCGCTTTTAAATACGTTGTTCTCCGAGAGCGCGTTCTTTTGGCGGCTTCACCGCTTCTCGGCTGGGCTCGAGTGGCTGCTCCCCCGTAATCTGGATGATGTATATCCAAGGAGTGGTGATTTTGAAAAGGTATGTTTCTCTCACTTTTCGTGTTGTCTAGTCAAAGCTCGCAAGGAGAATGTGGACATGGCGTGTGTGAGCTCTCTAATGTTTGCTTTGACTTCTTGTGTTTTACAGGAGCAAACTTTCTTTGCATTCTTTGGCAGATTCAATATGCAAATTGGTATTTGATGAACAAATTTTTAACTCAATTTCATATTCTGATAGTAACTATATTTTGCGATGATAACTCTGCGCTGTGCAATATGAGAAACTTGAGATTAGGGAAAATCAGGTTAATTTACTACTTAACAATGATATTTTAGGGATTTGGAAACGTCGCTGGCGGAGTGGAAATGTCTAGGTCAATCACAACAACTCGTAAGTTTCTTGCCCTTTTTTTGTGATTTTATTACTTTTTACATTCTGATTCATTGTGTCCAATCATATGCGAAAATATTTATTTGCAGTCGTTCATTCTTTGCTCTTTGAAAGTATCGCTTACTAGTAAAAGGAATTTTTCATTCATTTGTGCCAGTACTTGATTGGCATTTTGAGGATGATTTACACTTCTGTGGATGGGCTTGTATGCTGCATTGCAATTGGTACTTTAGGGGATTCTCATTTCAATACATTCAACTTGAATTTCTATTTTCTTTGAGCTGCTTTGAGTTCCTTCTTGACTATATAAACAGCCATTTCCTCTTTGACTTATTTAGAGAAGAAATATAAAGAAATGGACTTTTTGCAATTTTCTTTCAATACTGCCATACAGAATTGCCAACACTTCTTTTTCTTTCTAATGCACCTTTCTTGTGTTATCGACTTAATTATAGATGCATGAAATGAAAGGGATTAGCAATTCAATATCTTAATTGCAGGTCACAATCTATTGGGGAGTGGAGTACAATTGGGTATCAAATCCATTCAGCAACAAATACTTAATGCACTTCGCCTGGGGGAGAGAGGCAAAGCATCTAACATGCTTTTAGGTCTTGGTCATCAGAACTGCTCTATAAAATCTGATGACCTCATGGAAATTCTTAAATACTGTGCATCATTACCTGATCCACTGGTAAACTTGTCAATCTGAAGCCTGACTTTGCTTTGTGACTATGGAAGATGTTTTTAACGATTTTCTTTTGAGGCTGCAGTTTGCCATTGACACTTGGAAAGCTCTGGTGGAAAAAAAGATTGACCTAAATGAGAGATGTTTCCTTCTTGTGATGCGAGCCCTTTGTAATGGGGGTTACTTGGAAGAGGTACTTTATACTCTGTTTTTGATAATTAAGCCTGAACTATATTGGCTTTGTGTCATTTTTTTTGTGCTTTTAACACTTGATTAGTTTATAATTCTTTCTCTTATTTTTTCACCATGTTGTTGACGTCATTAATGTGGATCTCTCACTATATTCTGCACTCCCTTCAGAAATGCCTTTGCAAAAGCTGAATCAACTTCTGTGCTCTTAATAGAAATATTTTTGCTGAACTTTTTGCTATTCACTCGGAGATGTGACAAACAGTTATGTTTCAAACTTTTCTTTTCTTTTTCTCTCAACTTTTTCTCCTTTTCCTTGGAATGCAATGGGATTGGGTAAGGCATGTGTTTGTGTAGGCATTAACTGTGGTTGACCTTCTTGGGACTTGTTCAGGCTGCTAACATGATCAACTTGTCTGAAGCGGGTTTTGGCTTGCATGATAGTCTGTCCATGTATAACTCCTTATTGAGAGCTTGCTTAAAAGTGCAAAGCACAGATCTCGTGAATCAGTGTTTGGATTTGATGGAGCGAAGAATGATTGGCAAGAACGAAGTTACCTACCTAGAGCTTCTAAAGGTGTGTATATGTAGATCAGTTTTTGAAAAATTTTCCCTGGAGGGACCTGAGTACAAAAGGCAAGTTTTGGTTTTATTAGCTTCTTTCCCTTGCTAGATAAAAGTATTCTTTGGTTCAGAAGCTAGCTTGTTCATCTCTGTCTGTTTTTTCTTTTTCATTATGATGTTTATGATGAGCTTAATGGTTTATAAGTAAACTTATAGAGTAGTTTCTTCCTTTCAGTTTGCAGTTCAGCAGCAGAACCTGCCTGCCGTGAATGAGATATGGAAGGACTATATAAAACTCTATAGTCCTAGCATGATTTCTTTGCAATCACTTATTTGGTCTTTTGCAAGATTAGGTGATTTGGGATCGGCATATGAGAAGCTGCAATATATGGTGGCTCTCAGTATCCAGGGAGACGTTTGTATTTTTAGGACTGTAAAAGTAGGGTTGCATTCTTCAAGATTAGACATTCCTATACCTGCAAATGATGGCTTAGGCTTGCAGAAGATGGATTTGGGGAATTATTTCTCAATTCCTTTTGAACAACAAACTTGTATTTATGATAGGAAGGAGATGACTAACTTTGACCTAGAAAATGGAGAAACTCAGAGTGTTGAAACTATTGGATTTACTAAACATCTAAGCAAGACAGCTATGAGGGTTCTATCACTATCCTTCAATATTCTCATACATGCATGTGGACGAGTTCAAAATTGTGAACTAGCTGAGAAGTTAATGATGCAGGTTAGACATTATCTTTTGTCCTTTGTGGTTGTCAAAGTCTATTATCTTATGCATGTTGACATAAGAATATACCACCTTAAAATTGCCATGAACGGTAACCGTATTTTTTCTTTGCAATCCTATTATAGGAGTTATATTTTCTTTACTTTTTGATGGTGTAAGCTTCCACTTTCTTTTTAGGTGCAAAAACTTGGATTGCAGCCTTCAAGCCATGCATATGATGGGTTGATTAGAGCAGTTGCTGCTAAAAGAGGTTATAGAGAAGGTATGAAAGTGGTAAGTTTTCTTTTTTTTTTTCTTTTATTAAGGGTGTGGGGATGCTTTCTATCGTTTTAGTTGAACTTGCAAGGACCCCCCTCCCCCTCCCCTATCCTGCAACATATAGACATGCACAAACTTAAAGAGGAGAAAAGGAAAGAAATCTTTTGGAACATTTGTTTCTTTGTAAACTAACTACTTGTCTTTTTGCATATTTCTGCAGCTGAGGATAATGCAACAGCAGAATTTGAAGCCACTTGATTCAACTCTTGCAGCCCTTGCTGTGGGATGCTGCAAGGCCACAGAACTAGACCTAGCAGAGGCTTTGTTGGATCAGATGTCAAACTGTCCATTTGCATATCCTTATAATGCATTTCTTGATGCATGCGAGAAGATGGTCAGCAAACATCATTCAAGTTATTATCTGTTGATAGGTTCTTATTAATTGATATTTTTGTTTTTTCCCTCGAGTCAGAAGTTCTGTGAGGGAGTCTGACGGGTGGATTTTTCTCAAATGCTACTGAGGAAGGGTCTCAATATTCCACTCTATTCATGAAAGATATGCCGAACCAAATAATCTTGATGGTTGATCTAGGTTCCCTCGGTTTGCTTTTGTGTTTTGGATATAGATGAGTGTTTTATTAGGAGTCTATTAGAGGAGTATTTGATTTTTAGTAGAAGTCTATTATTTCCCTGTTATTTCTGCCCTAGTTTCTGTTATAGTTATGTTAATAAAAAACAGCTTGAATAGGAGTCTTTCTGAGAGTCCTAAAACAGCTTGAATAGGAGTCCTAGTTTAGGTGGACCTTTTGTGTTTCTTTGCCTATATAAGGCTATTACGTTATGCAATAAAGTAAGGAGGAAGTTATCATAAAAATTAGCTAATTAGGAGTAGAGTAATTTAGCTCAATCTCGGCAGACCTTGTCTTGGACAAGTGCTGCCAGTTTTTTTCATCACCAAAAAATAGGTTCTGCAAGGAAGGGAACCAACGTAAATAAAGGGAAAGAGATTAACTTTTGTAAAATCATCCATGGACTCGATCCCAAGCACAGGCACATAACAGTTTTCTAAAGTGATAATGTTTCCTTAGTTCGTGTTGTCTCAAGTAATAAGGGGAACAAGTAGTTGGCATTCTGCTCTAGTCATTAAAACTGTGCATAATCAAATAATTCTTGATGGTTGATCTGGGGTACTCGTTTGTATTTTCTTAACCTTCGTCTGTTTCATTGATATGTAGAGAGTCTGTATTTCACATGTTTCATGACAATATATTTAATTGAAGAACCTGAATTTTCTTCAGGAGAGTTAACTTGTGGTATCATCATCTTTTACTCTTGGGTGTTCTACTTAAGGATTTACAATATCAGTTGATAATTCTTTGCTGTAATCATACAGGACCAACGTGAACGTGCAGTTCGGACGTTGGCAAAAATGAAACAATTAAAAGTCCGTCCAGACATCAGGACGTATGAGCTAATGTTTTTACTATTTGGTGCTTTTGACTCTCCATATCAAAAAGCCGATTTTTTCACTCATGAAGACATTGCAAAAAGAATAAAAGCTATAGAAATGGATATGGCGAGTAATGGTATTCAGCACAGTCATTGCTCCATGAAGTACTTGGTACTTACCTGCCTTGTTCACTTTATTCATGTGGTCATTTACCAGTGTAGTTTTCTGCTTGAAGTATGGACTGGAATAGAGTCATGGCAGTTGTTGTAGTCTTCTGTAAGGAAGATATAGAACACTAAGCATTGACTATCATGCCAATATGATATAGATTTCTCTTGATCTGGATCTCTGATGAATGCATTCTCATTTCCAGCTTTTTTGAGAAAGAAGAAAAAGCTATGTAGCCCTCTCTATTAATACTTATAGGCATTGACTTAATATTTGCTAGAAGTCAAATTTACATTAGTTTTTGCCACAGTGCATGGAGTCTGCACTCAGTAGTGCATGAGAATATTGATACTTGAAAATGCCTCACGGATGTACACTTTTTTGACTGCCTGCTATAATGTAGACATCCGCATATTGCTGGTGAAGTTAATATAATCTTGTTGAAGCACTATGAGTTAGCTCTAAATGCTGTTGAACTCCTGTTTCATTTTGCTTGAATCAGTCATTTCATTTACTGCTCAGCTACGTTTATCACTCATGGGGAAATCTTTCATATACCTTCATTCCTTGCATTTTTAAGAGCCTCAGCTTCTGTATTATTCCTAATTTATTCTCATCAGATGAAAGCTCTTGGAGCAGCAGGGATGATAAAAGAGCTTTTGCAATATTTAGGAAAGGCAGAAGACCTTTTTTGTCGCAGTAAACTCTATTTACTACGCAAGGATGCTTTCTTGGGAACACCTATTTATAATAAAGTGCTGCATTCTCTTGTTGAAGCTAAAGAAGTAAGTCCCTGTGTTGCTACTTGATTACGTTTTATATTTTTCGGTAAAGTAACATTTTTTTAGAATAAGCTTTTTATTTTGCATGCAGAACCACTTGGCATTTGAAACATTCAAAAGTATGAAGTCAAAAGATTTCTGGCCAGATGGGAACACATATAATATAATGATTCAGAGTTGTGTGGATCTTAAATGCAAATTTGCTTTCTCACTGCTTTCACAGATGTTGCGTGATGGATTTTTTCCAACTAATGTTACCTATGCTTCTCTTGTCAAGGTAATCTATGTGGACCTCACAAACTTTCTACCAACTGTGATAAGTTCAGTAACTATGTCTTCTATATATCCCTTTGCTTTGTGCAGAGCACAGCTGTCTACATAAGCATTCTTCATATCCTCTTTTGACATATCTCTCATATTTAGCTGTCTATCGGTGTTCATTTTGTTTTTACATTACTCTTCTGCCTTAATACCTGCACAAAGAATTGTTACATGGAAAAATATATTGTCAAGAACTATTCTTATGCCATTATTACGTGATTGTATCTTATCTATGTCATACACTGGTACTGGTTCTCCTCCCGGCTGTCTTTAGCAAGATTGGACCTGTATGTTATAGGTGCTGTCTGTCCATCAAAATGGTCCATGTTGCTTATGCTATATTATCCGAGACTCTCAAATGCGGAAATTTTGGAAGTTTAGTTCTGTTTTATTGATGGATGCAATTCTTTATTCTTTTATTTAATTGGTGCAGCTTTTCTTCTATGCTAGCCTTCTTCTGTACTTCTTCTGTAAATTAGTTATTTTTTGGTTGATTTTCTGTCAGATTCCTTTAAAAGATGGAAACTTTGAAGAAACATGGAATATTTTAAATCAAGCTCGCAGAGAAGGGATTGTGTTTGACATACAGTTGTATAATAACATTCTTCATGAAGCACGCCATAAGGTAATCGATATTATTTACCACTTGCTCAGTTTTCCTCTTTCTGAGTTTGTGAGTACATATTCTGTACTAAACATTTGCATATGCTTACTCGTTTTACATGCTTTATATTTTTGGGCCATTAGGTCAGATTTGTTACTGAAATTGATCATCTTTTAATCAAATTTTAGGGACGGATCGACATTATTGAACTTCTTGTTGAGCAGATGTATCATGAAAAAGTGTTACCTGATACAACTACATGTCGCTGTATATTCTATGCATATATAAAACAAGAACTTTTCAGCACTGCTGTGGAAGCGTTGCAAGTTATGGCCATGAGGATGATCTGCCAAGGAGATGAAACTTGTGAAGGAATGAAGGACAAGTTTGAGGAGGATTACATCCTTTCTGAAGATTCAGAAGCCGAGCTGCGAATAGTTAAGTTGTTTAAAGGCCATGAAGATATTGTTTTTACCCTCTTGAGTTTGAGATGGTGTGCAATGCTTGGTTTCCCAGTTTCTTGGTTGCCAAATCAAAGTTTATGGGCGAGAAGACTATCAGCTAATTATGAAGCCAGACAGAGTCACACGATGGGTATCAGCAGTGGAGTTTAAATGCCTGCCTTTGTGAGTTCTTTATTTTCTTGATAATGCTTGGGAATTTGGCCTGATCCGAGATATGGATGCTTCAAGGCAGAGGCATCTGAGTTCTGTAAGGGTTTACTACAAGCTTCATTTCCTGAAGAAACCCCTCAAGAGCTAAAGAGAAGATTAGTTTGTTTGTCCCTAACAGAGTTGAGTTGGACATATATTTGTGATTTTCACAGTTGGCTTGAGGGAGATGTATGTTGAGGTGCATATGAAACTTTGATGTGGCACTTGGTACGCCTAAAAGGCTGGAGCTGCATCCATACCTGTGTCGCTTCACTTGCTGAGGCCGAAAACCAAGATTTTGCTTATGAGAGGAAAGTTCTGCACTTGCATTCACCATATAAAAGAAAAAAGGTGAAGTTAATAGTGTAGATTAGAGCAATCAAATAAAGAACATGTTTTTCCCGTGGAATGTTAAGGCTTGTGCTGAGATAGACGTGTTTTGTAAAACAGACCGCGGACCTGGATGTAAACAACTGCTTTATGGGGTTTGCTGAGAAGAGGAATTCTTGACAGCTTCATGTTGAAGCGGATTGTTGTAGATTCTGATCCCTATTTTGTGACATTGTAACTTGCACCCGATGACCCGAATAAATTTTGAAGTTACTTTTTGGCACATGCTAAGTTGTTTACACGTCGACTACTATTTCCTTGATCTTCTTGTAGTTTATATATTACTTATCCAATCTTGTAGGTGGTATTCTTCTTAATGTAAAAGTGCCACATTTACTATCAAATGATAATGATAAAATCACGTTTAGGCTAAGTTGTGCTACTTGTAACAATTTTCATGCTTCCATGCTCAATTTGAACTATGTTTCTTGATTTTTTTTTCTTCAAAAGCTAAAACAGAAACACAAGGAATGAATAAAAAGAGGTCAGTCAGGCCACTTAAAGAGTAATTTCCTCTGAAGTTGCAGCACATAAGCATAAAAGCATTTAATGTTTTGACGCTCTCTCATTCAACTCAAACCTATTTCCCATATTATAGGCACATTAACCAAAATGTAGGGATGAAATTATATTTTACTGCAAAAAGATGGCAACTAATAGTGAGTGGTCATTGAACAAATCGAAGTGTGGACTTGGTTAACTTTTGCAGTCATGATTCCACCACAAATACATAAGATCAGAAATTCGAGAAGTGGAGAGAAATGTGACCCTGAGTTAGTAAAATACATCATATCAGTTTGATATTCCAATGCGGACGGATAGGGATGGGAGGCTTTCAACTCAGGAAGATTACTACTTAGACAAACGCACTCTTGCACAATGATAGACAGACAAAGGAATCTAACAAAGAGATATTGGGTCCAACTCTTGATTAGACAAAGCAAGCTAAACCCAACAAAGGAATCACATCGGTTTCTATATTGCTATAGACAGGCACATGAATCCAAAAGCCAAACTTCACTCATTACCCATCTTTTTCTCCTCCATCTATCAATTCCCACACTCTTTTCCCTGCTTCATTCAGTCATTCAGATGGAGAAGAAAAGACGGGCAATGAGTCAAGTTTTGCAATGAGTTGAAGTTTATATATATATGGCAAGTTTTATAATATTAGTAATTAAAAATATAACAATCAAATTTATAAAGTATTAATTTATGTCAAGTGTTATTTCGTTAAAATCATTTATCTTGTTTATAGTGGCAATCATCCATTCAATTGTAATTATACGCTCTTTGAATATATTTTTCTTTCAATTAGGTTAAAAGATTTTGGTATTTAAGACTTTTTAAAATTTAAAAGATTTAAAATTGAAATAAATAATAAGAAGAAAAATGATCTAAAGTAATTAAAAAATAAATAAAATACAATTAATGTAAATTTTGTTGTAATTAAATGAAATGCTAATTAATTTATTGCGAGAGACATGATATTACTAATTAATATTAACAAGCATTTGAGGATTTGAATTAAATTTCAAAACTTATGTTAATTTAAATGTAGAAAAAATTCAGTTTAACTCTGTATTGTTTAACTTGAATTTATTGAACCATCAAATTTAAACTGAATTTTTTCTCAGATTAGAGAGAAAAAAAAAAGGTTGTATTAGTATAGGACATTATTATGGAATTGCATGAGGGGGTTGCTACTACACATCAACTTCCTTCATCTACTTGTCGGCCACTTGTCGCCGTCCCCACCCCGCCTTCAGCTCCGCCACTCATTAACCACAGACTGCATCTCTTGTGCTGACCGGTGGGAATGAATGTCCCCCTTGATGTGCTATTCATAAGTCTCTCTATCGTCTGTGCACGTATGGCAAACCGTCTCATTTGGATTCATCGGATCCATTTAGGCAGTGTCCCACGTAGAGGAACAAAGGTTGCCTTCAAACATGGAGAGAGTTGGATGTACTTTAACGTTTAGCCTCCACGAGTGGAGAAGATACTCCTTAGCTTTTTCTCTGTATTGGAATAGTTGCATTAACTTAGTTGCATTGGAATGGAAGGTAATTCGTGAGCTCAATTGCGAAGCTCGGGTAATTTTTAAGAGAGGCAAGAGAAGAAAATGACTGGACTTTGCAATGAGTGAAAGAGGAAAGAGTAGTTGACAAAGAGACGAAGCATGTGTTTAAACATGAAAGATGCTAGACCTAAGCTAGTTAGGATTGTGGCATAACCTAAAATTTTATTTTTTCTCCCTCTCTTGACAAACTTAATTAGGTTTAGCAATACACTAATTCAGTGAATCCAACCTAAATTTTTACATAAATTTAATTCTATTTTATAAAGTTCGGTCTTGAATGAATTTCCAAATTAATCTAAATAAATTCAGATTAAAATTTTAAACTCTATTTTTCATTTCAGTATCAAAATTGAATCGTTTGTCATTTTTTGATAACAATATAAGGTCATAACAACTGTATTAAGTTCATAATTATAATTGCCATTAATTTACAATTTAAAACCTAACTTACTTTATTTCCAAAAGGATATGAAGTCCATTTTCGTTTGCCAACAATCAACGGGAGGATAACAGAAGTAAAGACTGTGGATTCATACTTCCACAATCATTGTTGCATAGAAGCCTTTGGTTAGTTTCAAACATACTATGTTATCATTACCTTGTCTCATTTCTGGGGTAAAAACAGATTAACCATCATATTGTCTTCTTTTCCCAACTTTCTCTAAACATGCTTGTTCATGAATTTATCCGTTTCCTCTCGCGATTTACCTGTTTATCTATATACATCAATTACACCACAGACTAATGGTTTCTACAGGCTAGAGTAAAATTTTCAAGCTCAAACCTCGTCTACTATTTACTAGGTTCAACTCATAAAAGAAGAATAATATAAATGTTTACGTTGTGACGTATCAAGACAAGGACATTGGCCAAAGGTTGTTCTTGTGACTAGCTAGCTAGTAGTAGGCTAATTAAGTGAGTGAAAGTTGCTTAAGTTTCACATAACAGCAGCATCTACCATTTGTTACCTTTCATGTCATCAAATTATTAATTTCAACTGTAAAATTGAAATTAATATATAAAATATTGATTTATATATTAATTTCATTTTTCATTCAAATGTACACATTTTTTACTATGAAAATAAATTTATATGTATTATAAGGACGCAATAAATGATAAATAACACAATTAAAAGGATGAAAATTTTGAAAATTATTTTTTTGGTTGTTTAATTTAAAATAAAGAATTTGACCAGTACTCAATGTAGGCAAAAATTGCATGCATGTTGGAAAGCATAGGGCTAAAAAGTTAAAAGACACTTAGACTTTGTACTATAAAAGTAAGAACAACATCAATTAAGCACTGACATTTTTTTTCCTGTCCCATTTTATTCTTGTGTGTGGGACAAGCAAGGTCGATGAATTGTTTTAAAAATATGAAGTTAGTTTATGAAATTCACCACCCAATCGCTTTAAAATTTTTGAATTGGTTTATTAAATTACTTTTAACCATCACTTTGAATTGAAGAAATCTATCATAAACATCACTTTTATTTTTTAAAAATATATACCCAAGTGAATTGAGTCCAGAAAGATGCAAGAAGATTATATTTAAAGATTATAAGAGAAACTAAAAAAATTTCAAAGAAGAACTATGAGGAGGTGTTCAAGATGGTATGACTCTGTTAGAAATTACCGAGAATTAGAATCCAGAAAAAAGATCTTATACAAAGAAGTTCTTCTCTCTTTTATAGGTCTTTGAACATTTTTTTTCTTTATTCTTGCGTCTTGCATTTAGCTAAAACACTTTTATATGTGGTACATCCCCTTAGTCATTTTAGTTTAGTTTTTTTTCTTTCTTTTTAATTACTCTTTATTTATTTATATATTTGTCTTTTTTTTGTCTGTTTATTAATTTACATTTTTTATTTTTTATTTTTTACCTTTTTATCTTTATTTTTATCTTATTTATTTATTATTATTTCTTTCTTTCTCTTTTTATTTTTATTTTGATTTTGATTTTTATCTATTTTATTTTATTGTTACTTTTAAGCAATTATTTTTTATTTTTATTTGTATTTTCTTCAAACAATTCTTAAAAACTTTTTTCTTTAATCTTTTTTACTGTAATTTTATCAGAAATAACTTCTTAACCAATTAAGAATAAGGCTGTATACTTCTAAATTTTTTCAGACTTCGTGTCTCAATGAAATTTCTAGTAAGATCTTGTTATTGTTATTGTGCAGCAAGTCAAGGCCATTCTTTTTCATTCTTTCCAATGGAATTGGTTTTGTTGGTATCCTTCACCTAAAAATGAAAAGGACATAATTCAAATAGACAAGAATTATCAAGAAAAATTAATGAATAAATAGTACTATTACCAATTTCAGATATGTGCATACCTTGACCATTACCGTACGTGCTATAGTGCATACCTCAACTATTACCAACATGGAACTAATCACTACTAGTATAATCATTAGCTATATGCAGAGTAAATAAATCTAGAGTAATATGATATTTCGTACTATAATTAACAAGCCATGGAGGATTACTTGGACAAGAATGCATAGGTCTCACAGTTTGTAAACAAGGTGATTGCATTAGCGCTTGAGAAAAATTTTGCTTGAGCCAAGATATTATTTCGTGGTTCATATTGTCTTCCACATTTATCAATAGGACGACTTTTAAGATTACAATTAGACAGGAACCATAATTTCTGTGGTGAGACCTGAAATTGGTAGTGTTCGGTATCTTCTCAAATTCCAAATACTAGTTATGTGAGTTTTACAAGGGTGGACTTCGTTTTACTTACAATTGGTGGCCCACTAAGTAAAAAGTTCTTTGATTGACTTATAGGTGGTAAGTTTTAGTAACTTATTAGAGAAGCTAATTTATGATGAGATAAATAGACTTTGCCCTTTTTAGCTACAAAAGGGTTGCCATAAAAACCAGAACAGAGGAGGAGAAAAGAGAGATTTACTCCATTGTTTTGGCATGTGGAACAACATCTGTTTGGTGATATAATCAAGAGGAAGCGGATAATCATCGACAGATATTCGATGTTGTTGTCTCTTAGGTTTGTAGATAGTACTAAATTGATTAGGTTTTTCAATTTGTATTAGAACCTAGAGATAAATGTACTTGTCGTTGAGATAATTTTTGTTAGTTTTTGATTGTACTCTTGATTATTATAATGGATTGATTTTAGTCTGTCAAGATTCGGACTATAGTTTTTTTCCTAGTTAAGAGGGGTTTTTCATGTAAATTGCGTGTGCATTGATTTAGTTTCTTACACTTTATTTATCTGGCTATTATTGTTGTTGAGATTGTAGTAATTTTTCTCAATAAGTGATAACAAAGATGTGGTTGGAGGATCCTTGTGTAGGGAAAATTACTGCTTGTTTGATCTAGGGAGGAATTAGCATGACAAGAGAATGGGTGAAAACAGTGCTTCTAAATTTCACGTTTCCTTGTTTAATGGGAAAATAAACTTTTGGGTGTGGAAGAGTACTATTGAGGACTTGATGGTACAACAAGATTTAGATGCGACTTTGAAAGTGGACAAGTCGACAAGTTTGAATGACGCCAAGTGGGTGTCGATGAAGAAGAAGTTGATTAGTACGATTCGGTTGGCTATAGCTTCGGAGATCAAGTATAACTACTTGAGTGAGACAGATCCAAAAGCTTTGATGGATAAGCTCCAAAGTGTGTATGTCTCTAAATTGTTGACTAACATCTTGTGCTTGAGAAGAGAGTTGTACCAATTGAAGATGGAGGAGGGTAAAACCTTGTAGGACCATATTAATTTGTTCAACTAACTAGTGGCCCAATTAAAGAATGTGGATGAGAAGGTCACTGATCAAGAACAAGTTCTCTTGTTGTTGACTTCACTACCAAGTCCTACCAACCTATTATCATGATGTTGCTTGTTGGTAGGGAAAAGATTACGCTAGATGAAGCTATGGCAGTATTGAGGGAGAATGAAAGGATGATGACACATGTTGATGGAGATTCTTCCAGTGATGGTGATCGAGCACTAGTTGTGAGGGAGTTTGAGAGAGGGACGAATCAAGAGAGAAGGGTAGATGGCTCAAGGATTATATCGAAATTGTGCATGAAAGACTTTAGTAACATAGAGTGTTACTATTATAAGGAGAAGGACCACATCCAAAGTCGCTGTCTGCATATGATGGAGGACTTGAAGAGTCTCTATTTGATGCAAAAGAAGAAGGCCAAGAATAAAGTATATGATGATAGTGATTTCGCTAAAGTGATAATAGGTGATGGTGATTTGTTGTTGGCTACTCATGGTGAGGTGAAGGAGGGCCAAGAGTATAGGGTGTTGGATTCGATCACGTCAGTTCATGTTTGTAGAGACCAAGCCTTGTTTGATGCTTTGTGCTAAGATGGAGAGTATGGACACATCAACATGGTGGGTGATTAAAAATTGAAGGTCCAAGGCATGGGGACCGTAGGGATGAAGCTTGACGATGGTATAACCCGAACCTTCCACAATGTAAGTTATGTGTCAAGTGCTCGTGCTAGTCTTATTTCCTTGGGTGATTTGACAAAGTACAGGTATATATATGTTGATAGTGGGAGGTGATGCAAAGTGTATCATGGTACTCGCTTGGTGATGCAAGGGAGGAAGATCGACAACAACATTTGTTATGTGGAGAGTCATTGCATCCAGAGGGACAAAGTCGTGAAGAAGAAGGTCTTATTCTTGAATGAAGTGGGGGTGTTTAGTGATTTGAGTCGAGGGAGGAATATGTTGGGTATTTCCCCAAATCCCAAATACTAGTTATGTGAGTTTTGCAAGGGCGAGCTTTGTTTTACTTACAAATGGTGGCCAACTAAGTAAAAAGTTCTTTGATTGGCCCATGGGTGGTAGGTTTTGATGGCTTATTAGAGAAGCTAATTTATGATGAGATAAATAGGCTTTACCTTTTTTTGCTACAAAGGGGGTTGTCGTAAAAACCAAAACAATGGAGGAGAAAAAAGAGGTCTACTTCATTGTTTTGACTTGTGGGACGACAACTATTTGGTGAGATAATCAAGAGGAAGCAAATTGTCATCGACAGGTATTCAGTGTTGGTATCTTTTAGGTTTGTAGAGAGTACTAAATTGATTAAGTTTTCTAATTTGTACTAGAATCTAGAGATAATTGTACTTGAAGTTGAGACTATTATTGTTGGTTGCTGATTGTACTCTTAATTATTAAAGTGGATTGATTTTAGTTCGTAAAAATTCAAACCGTAGTTTTTTCCTAGTTGAGAGGGGTTTTCCACATAAATTGTGTATGCATTGATTTAGTTTCTTACACTTTATTTCTCTTACTATTATTGTTGTTGAGGTTGTAGTAATTTTCCTCGTCAGGTAGATGGTTGTGCTTATTGAGTGGATGGAACAGTAAGAGGAGGATAAGAGTTGTTATTTGTGTGAATGGCTAGTTTTACTATTAGTGTGGTAAGGTGAATTTGAATAAGAATTTCATAAGGAAGAAGATGGGAGTCCGATTCACTGAATGATACAGATTTAGGATGAAGGTCTACTTTTAAAGATATTCTGTGATATTTAGATCATATTTTTTAGTTCTTATAATTCAATAAATAGTTATAACTGATGTTATTACGAAATAGAGTTGAAAGTACTAATAATTTTTGCTTGTCAATGCTATGAAAAATGAATCTTGAATCATTGAGGACGTAAAAGAAATTAGTATATCCATTAGTATATAATTTTAATACCATGAAGAGAATTAATAAAAGAAAAACTTATATATTATATTACTTGAATAATCACTATTTATACACACGAGTTATACTACTTGATAAGAATGATTATAGATGAAAAAGAATAAAATACAAAAAATATGATAAGATCAAACAAAATATTCTCATTTCGTAAGAAATAAGTACTTGGGTTTATTGAATCGTACGAGTTTAAGTAATCAATTGATTATTTAGATTAATTGTTTGACTTTAAATACATGTAATTTATAAATTCTTAAATGTATTATTTATTAGTGTGCTTCAATAGTTGTTACTGTAAATTTTTCTTTCTTATTAAAAAATATTATTATTTTATTTCTTTTTTATATAAGCAAACATAAAAATTATACTGTAAAAGAAAGAGACAACTTAAAATTTATTTCACACCAAGTTAAGAAGTTCGATGACCTAAAACTTTTCTGAATACCCTTTTCTCCTATTTTTTCATAATAGGCGATTGATTGCTAATGGCACATTAATATATACGGCACTCGACCCTAAACAATGTTATTATATGATCAAGTGCCAACTGCTGCTTGCTGCTAATATTAAGTCCTTAATACTGGGGCATCTGGCCAATGAATTCCTAAGGTCATGCCATTCAACTAACTTTAATATCGATGTCAAAGAAAATGATGAGTTCACTAAGTTGCATTATGCACTTGTTTTAAGATGGGAAGTTTCATTATTAATGTGATTAGTGCTTGTCATGTGATTTTGATACGTAATTTTGTTATTTTAGACAAGTGCATTCTATTTCATTTTGTTAATTAATTATATACTTTAACAGGTGTGTTAAAATAAAGAGAAAGAGTAAACAACATTATTATTAATTGTTCATTAGGCATCAAGTTTGGTGCAAATGTGTCTCCTCTACTTTAGCAATATCCAATCATGTGCCTGATCAGTAGTTAGAATTGCGTGATTTACCTGTTTCTGTAGTTAATTAATCATGGTCTAGCCATGTAACTTTCAACAAGAACTCGTTGAAGGTGTCTTTTTCAAGGCTAATGAAATTGTAAGCACGTATCAACTTCTTAAGAGGTACGTCTCTATTTAGTAGTGCACAACAATGAACGTGGCATATTTGCTAGCTTGTAGCTGTTTTGGTACGTCGAACATATAAAATTGAAGGCTTAATTTATTTTGTAAATACAGTTTTGAGAAAGAGACCATGTATTATTTTACGCCATTTGACCTTGAATATTAGTTGGAGAACATTTCCTGCTGCCTAAAAAAATTGTGAGTCGGGACATTAATTAGTTTATGCTATATATTTGAAATCTAATAAATAAATAAATAAAAACTCTTTATCTCTTGACTATGATGCTAAATTCATAATAATTAAACTCATAAATTTGATACTGCACAATAAGTAAAAATAGTATTTATTATAATTTAAAAACCTTTTCCTTAGACCAACTCGTGCAATTGAAATTTTCTACCTTCTACTTTTTAAGGGAAACTAATTCACCAACTCTTCAACGATAGTGAAATAAAGTGACCCTTCTATAGTTTGTAGGATGTCTTCTTCTACTCAACCGCATGTGTGAGTTTGGATTTGATTCCCATTAGATGAGTAATCATAACAAAATTTGAATAAATTTAAGCATGATTATAAGAAATTTTGAGTATAATTATGTAAATCACACTAGTTCCTTTTAATTCACGGTATCAAAATTAACGAAAAGAAATTATGGGATGTGCATATATGATATGGATGTATCCTTTGAATTATAGAATAGTCACTGATCAATGCCAAAACTTTTAATAAGAGGTTGAAAACTATATCTTTGAGCATCTAATCATTTTAAAAACAATAGAAGTCCAAGATTCGAAGTAGCTTTCAATAACTCACCCATCACCCTAGTAATTTTCCAAATGTGAACATTTTCATTTTTGGCAAAGTTCTACGTTGGAGCCACTAAATGATAAACCCTAGGGTCTTGTGGTTTGATGCGCAGAATCTCTAGGTTTTGTTTGGCCAAGCCATTTGATTTGGACTGATTCCCTTAAACAATGCATCGCGACAGCGTTAGTTTGCTTTCTTTTGCTTATTTTCAAGCCTATAGGGGACCAAAATCGCTTGAAATTAATTTATAATGGAAAATGATTGAATGATTCTTGTAATTAATTAACTTACAATGATAGAGGAGTACTGTACGTATACTGGTTTGTGTTCTTGCGGAACCAGTTTTTTATTGCAACATCAGATTGAGTGTAAATTAATTTAACAAGCACTTCATCAATAATCGGTCAGTATATTTAATTCCACTTAGTGCAATCTAATTGTACGGACTGATTAGGACTTTTCACTAGCTAAAGAGACACTTGTCATGTGATTTCACATGGTTAAAAAGTAGTGTATGTTCTCATTTTTTTTATATATATTTAGTCTAAGGAATATTAAAAAGCACGATGCAACTTAATCTAATGGTATTTAGTTAATCCCTCTTTATATTTTATTTATTTCAATGGAACTACTGTAAACAATGAATGATACCTTCCAATGTTCTCTCTTAACGATCATTCTAAAGACAATAGGCTTTATAGAGAAGGACCGTCCTATGATTTTGTGACGTTTGCGTGTGCGTTTGTATACGCAAACAACCTATAAACTATACATGCTTCAATTTTAATATGCTAATAAGCACTAAGTCAATCTAGTAGTATTGGTATTGTTGCATGTTTTGAAACTCAGTTCATTACTGTTGACAAGTAAACAAGTTAATTATTATTTTCCATAGAAGATTTGTTTTAATATTTCAAAAAATCTTTTATCCAATTTTAATAGGCATTTTTATTTTTAATTTTTATTTTTAAATTTATACATCTTATGTTTTGTGTTTATTATGATCATGTTTAATGGAAATAAATGCATGCATTATTTGAGTTATTTAAATTAAAATTTTTTATTAAATCAAAGTAATAATTATGCTATGTGTGTAATTGGAAATTATCTTTCATCCTTTTCGTTTCTGCATTTTAATTTCTATACAACTAGCCGTAAAAGAAGAAAAAAAAGGTAAATCGGCTCAAGTGTACTGTTTATGTACAAGACCATCTTGACTTTTTTAATAAACTTTCGTATGCTTAATTTCATCCACCATTACCATCACACGTTACCCTAAGAAATTTCCAAATCATACGCGGACACCGGTCGAGCTTTATTAGTATGACCTCTTTTCTTATGAAAACATGAAAGAAGCAAGCAAGAGGTGGCTTCCATAAACTTCAAATATAGTTCTCACTTACCCATCAAATGTCAAAGAATTAATTTCCAAGTAAAATAAAGAGATGAAATTGAAGTTGGGTGATAAATCCCTATAAAAAACTATCATTTCTGCTAGTATATAGATGATAATGACTACAGATATAACAGATAGAAGAACACCTCTCGTTGGTTTCTTTTTCTTTCAAGGATGGAACCCCACCTAACTCTTAAAACGACAAATCCAACATTGTATTGCACCTAATCAACTAGCTAATCACACCATGAACTATATATATAGCAGTAGCTAGTGATCTCTAGGAGTCTGTTTCTAACAAGTTTCGTAGTGCAATGTTGCCAGAATATAATCTCTCTACGTTAAATTGGGAAATTAAAGCTTCAATGTTCCTTTCCATATATTGATTAAATGTTATTTTTAATGCTTTTCTAAGTAGTCGTCAGAGGCTCTTAAAGCTAGTTTTCTATTGGCAAGTTCTAAGCTAGTAGTATAATTTTCCTTTTGAATGCATACTAAAAACTTATAATAGCTTTTGGAAAGTTGGTTTGATATATGTTGTAATAATGTAACATTGGGCTACATTAGTTAGGAAGTCAAATTTTATTCACTCCTTTTAATGTAGAATACTATTGAAACGTTTTTGTGAAGCTCCACATTTGACATTATTAACTTTAATAGCTTCCTAGCTAGTGCTTCAAATGTCCTAAACCTAGTTTTCTTTTTATATGAGTAAGGCCTGAAGTCAATGTTTGTAGCTTATATTTGTTAGTTTAAATGCATATCATATCAAAAAGTTGGAATACGATTCCATTGTTGCTATCTTCAAGAGTGTTAAAGACTTATAAAAGAGGAAAGAATTTTTCATTAAGCTAAAGCTCAGCTTATGATACACTCTTTGCTAAGAGTTGAAGTAAACAAAACATGCTTCAAAACAAAGTTGCCTTATTTTGGAAACCTCCGTACTCCGGCAACTACAGGTCAGGACTATTATGATGTCAATTTGAACTAATACATACATATCTATTTTTTTAAAAATAAGAAGAGAATATATAAGAATATTTATAGCACTTGATTAATTAATTGGCATCGACTATACACCTGTCCGACAAATCCCTCCTTTAAGATTTGCAGAAGAGCAAATACTATGAGGATTCAACGGGCTTTCGTATATGGAGAAGTTGCAGCAATACGTTAAATGATTTTGTGTACTTAAGACAGAAAGGGGAAAAAAAAAAAGGAATTACCTCTCAATAAAACTATGAATGAGGAGTACTAGGAAACTTTTTGAAGACTTAATTAAATGCAAAATTACTTACAAGACTATGAATAAACATTGAGAGCTCAAAATTTATCACGAGATCGATCTAATCATGCAAATGGCCTCGCACATAATCTACAAACTGTAGCAAAGTTACCTTAGGAGTTGTGAGTGTAATAGCTAAGAAACTTTTGACTTAGTTCACATGTCCATATAATTAAGCATTATAACCAAATATAAGGCTTTCAACAAGATGAATAATGACTTGTAGATCTCAACTTGATGACCTTAACTATAACCTTTCAATCAACATCGTCTAATTATTCGCCTACCCTTTACTTTTTTCCTATTAGAATGCACATAAAAATCTAAAAACAATATAACAAATCTTACCATCTAACCTGAAGTCAAGCTCGACCAATATTGTAAAACCTATAATTCATATAGGAAACTTGGTGATGTATAGTATGTTGATAAACGAAAATTTCTTTATTTCTTTAGGAAAGTAAATACAAGTGCACCCATGGTATGGATTAAGTTCATCCTAGAAGCAGTTTGGACAAGTCACTGTTAGTATGTTGGATGAGCAAGCATGCAAGACAAGAACAGAAGTGTACATGAGTTAGATTTTGCAAATCGACCACATGGGCTATGGACTCCACAATACCACATATTTTCTGGGATGTGTCATGCTACATCTTTAGAATGAGGAATGCCCAAAAAAAAGGACATTAATTATTACCATCATCTAGGATTTTATATGCCAGAAAAGCTGTGCAGACCCACAAAAGGTTAAAACCCCCTCTTCACCTAAGGCTACAACAGCAAGTATATATAATAGTGATAGGAGTGCCAAGACAGAAATGGAAGAGACAATACGAATGGGGTATATCTAAGGAACCTCAAAGACTTCTAAACCAAAGGCTTGACTACACTACTGCACCTCTACTCTCTATCTATCTTTTCCTTCTCTCAACTAAAAGTCCCGATCTTGAAGTCTTTACCATATTAAGACCTCTTAACTGTAAGGCAGTAGGTTTGCCTTCCATAGATAGAACATAGCATCTATGACCCTTGCAAAGCAACATTTCACCTTTCTTGCTATTAAATCCAATATTTGCTCACTTCACTGAGGGCTCAAAATCATTTCTTCATATCCAACACATGGAGCCACCAAGATCAGAAGCGTGCATCTCTGAGACTTCCAGCATCGTATCAGTTTCAAATCATGTTCCAAGGCTTCAAACTTCAGTGGACAGCCGACAAGAGGGGAAAGATTTAGAAGAAAATGGTCAAAAGGTGCACCAAGAAATCACGAATCATGAACTTGTATTGGATCTAAGTCTATCTAGCAAAGATTCCAACGAAGGTTCGAACCCAGAACTCAACCTCCTCCATGGTATGGACGAGAATTCACTGCAGAACTCATCAGATGTTCGACAAGGTACTGAAACTGAGCCTCGAGTGTTTTCATGCAACTATTGCCATCGAAAATTCTATAGCTCACAGGCACTTGGCGGTCACCAAAATGCACATAAGAGAGAAAGAACACTTGCTAAACGTGGACAAAGACTAGGCTCAGGCCCTTTTGCTCTTGGTCACCCCGGGGCGAACTCTAATCAATACACTAGTATTGCTTCTCTTCCTTTGCATGGTTCACTAAATAGATCACTAGGAATTCAAGTGCACTCTATGATCCAAAAGCCATCATTTTGGCCAGCATCAACTATCGGTACTAGCCTGCAGTCAACTGTGTATGGTCAGAGTGGATTATCTAGACAGCCTATTGGTCAACAACCAGCAGTTGGTCGTCTTCCATCTGAGGGTTTTCATATGGGATATATAGCATCTTCATGTGGTAATGGGGTGGCAAGATTTGATAGTTCCAGAAATTTTTCTCCGACAAAGGAAGGAATTGGGAAGTTCTGGTTTGATCATGGTGGTTTAAACCCATTGAAGACCAACAAGGACGATTTCCAAAAGCTTGACTTGTCACTCAAGCTCTGATCAATGCTTTGTTTTCTGTTCCTGTTCTTACAGTTCATTTTTAATTTCTTTTTGAACTTTTGTTTCTGTCCTTATTTCATGACTAGAGATAATTCACCTACTTTAGTTGGTTCTCTTATGATTTACGCTTCTGGCAACAGAAGATCACTATAACAGATTTTTTATTTGTACTGCATATTAAATTGCTATAGAGAAGTTAACCATTTAATTTGCTCAACAGGTATGTTCTCATCGGTAAATTTCATACCTCTCAGTCCCAGAATTTGATATATAGATACTATTCAGAAGTTCAAAGAAGCCTTTGTAGGCTGTTTGAGTTTTTCTTTTTTCGATATTGACTTGCTTGTCATCGAATTTATAGAACCAAGTCAGCAACAAAAAAGTAAAGACTGTGGAGTGAATAAAGCCTTATTTTTTATTATCAAGTTCGACTCCAAGTAACATTAAGGGGGGGAAAAAAACAAGTATGTGTTCTTCAGAAAACTCATACCAGTACACCAGTGAAATATCTTCAAAAGGGTTGTGCTGAAATCTGGATTATGTGTAATATACGTACATGGATCACCCTAAAAATGACCTTAAGATCTTTCAGTAATGAAACTTCTCTGTCGCTTAATTTGTTCTGGGAAAATTTGGAAGCTTTTAAGTGTCACCTCATATTCTTGCGTTACTATTTGTATAAGAGCATGGCCAATCCAAAGTATAAAAGTTAAAAGACACAACATGGTCCACTGATGGTATTCGAAGTGGATGGTTGTGATTGTCTAAATGACTTCATCTTTGACCCACTAGCAGTTGAAGAAATAGACTATCTTTAATGGAAGGTGATGGATCAAAGTGTCAAGGAAAGAAAAGAAACGCAGAAGGTTGGTGTAGCTTGGCATGTGAAAAGTAAGGCAAAGAATAGCTCTCAGCTAGGCAATCCACATCATTTGTGCTATATTTTATTAGGGTTAAATCTTGGCAACCTTGATTTCTTACCTAAGTGATCTTATACATAATCTGGTTCTACCAAAGTAGTGGGTCCAAATCAATTTGATATATGCAATTAAGATCATGCTAATCATAGTACAAAGTCAATTTTCCTATAATTAAGATGTGTTGAACTAAACCAAAGCCTTATTATTATGACAAGTAATCTAAACCTAAAATATAAGGCCAACACAATTTGCAATAATTCAAAATGTAACAAAACTAAAGAAAGAATTTAATTCAGTCACGCAACTCAATTCCAAGAATCAATTACAAAAATATTAAAAAAATAGCAGTTGCAACACCCAATCAAGAATCAACTTAAAGAACTAACAATTGGGAAAAGGAGAATTTTATCTATCTTTAATGCTAACATAATCGATTATGACTTACTAGATTATTGGTTCTAGACGGTCCTAGGGTTGATTACTCTCTCTCGAGTTATAACCTTTAACCCTAATTTATAAACCCTAATCAAATTATGGGAATTGCAACCTCTCAATTAACAATCTATCCAAAACCTAATTAGATCTGAAGTTGTCCAAAAACTATCGGGAACCTACGCAAGATCTCTCTTCGCATAATTTACAGATTTGACTTAATTCTTATTCTATTAAATTATCTAACTCTCATTAGCCCAATTTAATTATTTTCACTCGGTTCATGCTCTCAGTTTATCACCGAGTTATGTAACTGTAGAAATTAAATGACAATTAATCCAATAAAAACACAAACAGTCAAATTTCATTAAATCAAAGATAAAACAAACTAAAGGTGAGTTTAGACATCCTCGACATTCATACAATCTTATCGCCAATGACTACCCCAATTCTATACAATAATAAAATAGAAAATTAACCAGAAACAAGATTGGAATGGATGATGGAGGTAGCAACATAGGGAAACCTCCTGTTCTGGGAAGTACTTCACATAGACTTCTTCTCCACGTCTCTCTTTCTTATTCTCTTTCTCAATCTCTCGATGAACTCTCTCTAGGGTTTCTCAATTATGGTTGATGCAAAAGCTCCCTTCATCTTCTTTGTTTTGTTCTTTTTATCCTTTTTGTGTTCTGGGCAGCCGTAGGATTTTTTCGGGTTCTAAAAGGTTTAAAAACTCCAGTAAAACTTGACTTTTCTAAGTGTCTGCGCGTCTGCCCGATGCAGGCCACGATCGTGACATTTCGATATGAAAACTCCCTCAAAACTTGACTTTTCTGAGTGTCAGCCCGTCTGCGCAACACAGGCCACGATCGTGACAGTGGGCCACATCTAAGCCTTCTATCACAATCGTGGAAATCAGGCCATAATCGTGGGCTGTGTCCTGGGCTTTTGTCATGATCGTGGGATATGCCTGGCTCCAATGCTTCTGTCATGATCGTGGCCTATTGTTTCAGCCCGAGTGTCTCTAAAACTTCTCCATTCTTCGATGTTGACCCTAAAACACTAACAAACACATCAAGGTACCTCAAAAATATAATATTTAAGCTCAAAGACTTGACTAACCCATAAAAAACACTTAAACACAATTAATTAACAAACTAACACAATTTTAACCTAAACACATACTAAACGATTAAATTAACACTTAAATACATAACAAACTAAGCCCTAAAATATGATGCAATTCACACTTATCAACATCTCCACACCTAAATATTTGCTTGTCCTCAAGCAAGAAAAAAACAACAAACACAAAAAATCATACAACACACAACACAGTAATGAGACGATGGCTTCAACTTTATGAAATAAATTTAACTTTAAACACAATCATCAAGTTATATCAAATCATTAATATGCAAAATCTACGTCTAGGGGCTTTGAACTAAATATATAAATAGGGGTGGCAATTTGGGCCCGACCTGCCCAGCTTGGCCCGGCCCTGCCTGACTTGGTTTTTTGCCTGGATTGGGGGGGCCACGGGGCCCGCCTATTTTGGACAGAACGACATCGTTTTGGAAAAAACTACGCCATTTTGTGTACTTTTTTATTTAAAAAATATATATGGGCCGGGCTGGCCCGGCCTAGGCCACGAGCCGGATTGCGGGCCCACGAGGCCATGGGCCGGCCCGCAGCTCACCATAACAGTGGCTGGGCTGGGCCGGGGCCGAGGGAGGCCTAGGCCCGGCCCATTGCCATCCCTATATAGAAATTAATCTAGATCCAAGTGTTAATTTACTTACCCTTTTCAATTGCACACACATATTAATAATTCTTTGGTCATTCTGACTCTGTAACTACTCCTAAGTACATTTTCATGAAAAGTCAAGCTATTATAAGTTCGGTATGTTTTTATTAGAAAACACTTTTATTTATTTAAACAAGGACCTAGTCTTTTACTCAGAGGCAAACATTAGTGATGAATGTCGATCCGGTTACTCGACTAAGTGATTTTTATTAAACTATTTGGTTGAAACGTCATTATAGCTTTTTGACATGGAGGCACACATTTATGATGCGTATCGATTCGGTTACTTAGCTATATCACATTCTCAACTAGCTACTAGCTCTATTCATAACCCAAAGGTCAGTGAAATAGTTATTTATTTCGCAAATATGATTTTTTTTGCCTACCTTGCTGCTTTAGCCACTCGTATCTATGAAAAATACTAGTAAAGCTACTTAAGTCAAAAGGCCTCAACTTAGGAATGAATGTGACAATTTAGAGGGACAACTCATACTAAATCCTAATTAAGCTACATATTTTGCAAAAGACCCAAATTCACTAATTTTTCGAGCTAATGATTCTTCCCAACTTAATAGACTATGTTCAAAATTAAACCAATTCCAATCCATGTAAGCCATTGACACATCCACACAGTTCACAAAAATGCAATTTAACAACTATCATACAATATGCAAAATCGCATTCAATACAAAACACATAATACTCCCCACACTTGAAAAACTTATTTTCCTTAATGTGAGAAAGGAAAAAACAAACACATAAGGAAAGAAGAAACATAACTTAAAGTAAAACAAAAAATACAAATGAAGATGAAATTTAAAAAGAAAGGGGGTTAGATAAAATCTCACGGTGATGTAGGCAGGGATGGTGTTGGAGATGGCACTTGAACGCCCTAAGCCTTGAAAAAAATGATGGATACGACATATATCTTGGCTCTGATGTCGTTGAGTTCGGGCCATCTCCTTCATCATTTTGGAGTTCTCTGCGAGTGTATCTGCAATTACTTTGTTGTTTACAGAGATTGTATCCTGTACTTTCTTCTAACCCGGTTCTTCTATTTTTTCTTCCTCCTCTGACTCTTCACTAGTCGAATCCTCTTCTGCCTGCTGAGGTGGCACTGTACTTGAACTTGCTTGACTAGACCTGATCTTAACATGCATCTTTTGACTGATATCTCGGAGGTCTATGTTATGGGACTTAAGGATTTCATCACGCCATAGATGATGATGATTTAGGAAGTTTGGGAGATGGACAGTTAAACTAGTACAATCTACCCCATAATACTTATGAATGGCGGAAACTAAGTACTCCATACCTAAATTGTTGCTCCTCTTGTGCAGAGTCGTAACAATATTCATGGAATACGATTCACTTTCAAGATGCCTTGGTGGTGAAATGGTAGACACGCGAGACTCAAAATCTCGTGATAAAGAGCATGGAGGTTCGAATCCTCTTCAAGGCATAATATTAAGAATGCTTATTGAATGAGCAATTCAATAAGAGATCTCAGATTGAATTGAAATTAACGTTCAACACATGTGTGGAGGTGTACATTAGAATGCTGTGATCCATGCACTATAACATGAAGTGTTCCTTTGTTGAACACTTGTTGGTTTCTGATTTATCAGAAACTAGTTGACACATGAATTTATGCAATAACAAGTGCTCATGGGTCTTTATGATGTTGTTGTGGGCATTTTTGGTATCGAATTGCTCTAACCCAGTGAGCTTATTCCAATAGCGAGAAGCACAAAAATCATCGTGCTGATCGATAATGGAAGATTCGGGAACCCACACATATCGCACATGATTTCTATGTTTAGTTCATAAGCTCATCCCCGCAACCTAAACCACATTTCTTTAGGGTTACTAGGTTCATAGGAAAGGGAAGTAAAGAATTCTAAAGTGAGCTCCTGGTAAACAGGAAATTGAAAGTGTATGAATTTTGCCCACTGAATTCTTTCAGCTAAGTTCTCTACCCTGTTGTACAGTTCTATCCTATCAAGTGTATCAAAATTAAAATATTTAGGGACTACAATTTGTTTAACATTGAGGGATTGAAAATGAATACCTTCCTCCTCTATGTAGATCAAGAAGGGTGCTCCAAAGTTTGTTGCTCTGTTTCTTCTCCCTTGTCCCGAGACTTGGTTTCATCTCAATGATTGATCCCACCTGGCTGATTGCCTAATGCGCGACATACTGGCTTGTTAATAGTTAGAAGTTAGAAGAAATTTGGAAATTTGGAAATTTGTTAGAGAGAAGTGAGAGTGTTTAGAGCTTTAAAGCTTAGAGAGATAAAGTAACAATAAAAGTGAGTGAAAAAGTGAAGCTAGAAATGAATATAAAGGTGATTGGAGAGTAAAATGGTAAAATTTGACTTAAAAAAATGTGTGTCCCCTTTTCGCCTTATTGCAGGCCACGGCAAAATTTTGATTTTTTAAAATCTTTTTGTTCTTCTTCACTTTCCAAAGTCACTTTTTAATTCTCTTGAGCCCTTTCACCTCTCTTTGTGTGCTTGATCGATTATCAAATTTATATTAAAGTCCTATGGCTTCCTGATTTATTTGGAAATGAAATAATCCTAACTTTATAATTCAAACTTCTAAAAACAATCAAAGGAAATAAATTTCCATAGGTTGCCTCCCATGCAGTGCTTCTTTTTAATGTCGGTAGCTCGACACTCTTCTTTTGCTCATGGTGGTTCAAATGATTGGTGCAATGATAGTACATTCACTGATCTCACAATTTGTACATAAGCTACCATGCCTTGGATTCCACCTTCCTTGTGATTCTCCTTCCTTCGCCTTCTTTTACGAGATCGTTTCCTTCTGAATGCATTACCAGGATCCTCAATATCTTCCCATTATCCTCAAGGTTCAGTTTCCTTAATATTAGTTAGAGGATAAGGAGATCTGTTGTCTTTCTTTGACACTTTGAAGGTTATTTACTACTTTCTTACCCTCAGAGTTAGTTCACCCCTATCAATGTCAATTATTGAGTGAGCAGTGGCCAGGAATGACCATCTAAGGACTATAGAGGTTTCCACATGTTCTCCAATATCCAATATATAAAAGTCTGTGGCAAAGGTAAATTTATTAATTCGTACTTGCATGTCCTTAATAATCGCCTTCGGTCGATGAATTATTTTGTCAGCCGTTTTTACTAACATCTTTGTGGGTTCTAACTCTCATAACCCCAACTTCTGACTAAAGGTATAGGACATCATATTGATACTTGCTCCAAAATTCACGAATGCCCTGTCTATGTTGACTTCATTAATACTACAGGGAATGTAAAAATCCCCTAGGTCCTCTTTCTTCTGTGATATGTTAGCGTTTTCTTCCGATATGCGCTCCTTAACCTTCTTCTTGATTGATTCCTTTCGTGTGAGTCTCGTTTGTGGTTGCTTTGTTATGTCCTCAACCTTATTTGATTCAACCTCCTTAAAATTCCTCGTTGCCTTACTTGAAATTGACTTCCACTGAGCTAGAATAAGGTATGAAATTTCAGGTTGAGGTGCCTTAATTGGCTCAATTATGAGCTCATTTGAAAGGAATTCCATAATTACTTATCCTTCTCTTTTATCTCTATCTTCCTTCACCTATTTAAGTTCCTTTTCTTTGTTTTGAATGATGGCCACGATCCATTCCTTTGGGTAAGACTCAGTATTGCTTGGAAGGGTTTCTACATTCCGAGTAGATGTTGCCTCCACTAATTGACCTACTTGGACTTCCAGATTGTGTATTGACGAGGCCTAGTTCTTTGTTACTTGCTCAAATTTGCTTTCAAGCCTCCTTTGTGCATCCTCCATGCCTCCAATTTTATTTAAAATCTTATCCAACTTGGATTCCATTAAGCTTGATTTATCTTATTAAAAGCCTGATTGTCTTTGTGGTCTAAACTGTCCTCTAGCATTGTTTGTCTAAGAGAAGTTAGGGTGATTCTTCCACCCAGGTTATAGGTATTGGAGTAGGGACTGTTGCCCCCTCCTCATCCATACTGAGCTCCCATATAATTCACTTACTCTGGATCACTTTCCTTCATCAAGTAACAGTCCACTGTATCATGGTCCATTTGTCCATAGAGTTTACACTTGAGTTGCACAGCTTTCACCTGAGCTGAAGACAAAGCCCTTTTACTGTTGAGCTATCAAGTCAAGTTATCAAGTGTGTCTACTCCGCTCATTCATCCACAAGCAACTATTTCTTTCTATCTCCTCTTTTAGCTCTTTCACTTCATCAATCATCTTTCTCATCAGTGATCCTCCCGAAGCTATGTCAGTCGTGCCTCTCATATGTGGGGTTACTCCATTATAGAATGTTTACAACAAGAATTCTTGGGTAAGTTGTGTTGTGGGCACTTCCGTTGCAAATCCTTATATCATTCCCACACTTCGTAGATTGATTCCCCATCACTTTGCTGGAAGTTGGTAATCTCCTTGATGATCTTAGTGGTCTTAGTCAAGGGGAAATACTTATCTAAGAAAGCACGAATTAGTTGCTCCCACGTCGTGACATTGGTTGGGTTAAGGGAATGGTACTAAGCCTTTGATTTATCTCAAAGGGTATAGGGGAAAAACCTAATTCTGACTGCATCTTCTGACATCTGATGGTACCAAAAAATATCACAGATTTCAAAAAAGTTCACTATATATGCGTTGGGTTCTTTGTTTGTTAGTTTATAAAATTGCACATTCTGTTGAAGCATGTTTAGGAGGGCTATGTTAATTTCAAATGAGGCTGCTTGTACGGGTGGCCTAGCTACTCCTTGGTTAGCCGCATTGAACCCTAGTATTAAGAAGTCCATAAGGGTCTGTTGTTGACATCCTTGGTTCACTTCGTGGTCCAAATTTTGCTGAAATTCCTCAACCATTATTGATTTCGCAATTTCTTCTTCTTCTTCACGTCGAGCTTTCCTAATGGTTCGTTCTAGTTGAGTGATGTCTAAATCTAAGGTTTCAGCTACGCAACTCGAACCTCTCATGACTCTTATGTTTATGCAAGAGCACGATTTCAGAAATAGAAAAGAAAGAACGAAAACAAAAAAAAACTTACTAAATACCTTAAACTATAGAACTAAACTAATCGCCTCTTCGGCAATGGTGCCAAAAACTTGATCACGATTTTCCTATATGTGTAAGTTTTAATATTTAACCTAGATATTCTGCAAGTGCACAGGTCATTCGCGTAATAACTAAGGTGTCAATCCCACGAGGAGGGTTAATCTAATCCTAAAATCTAAGGCCAACACAATTTGCAATAATTCAAAATGTAACAAAACTAAAGCAAGAATTTAATTCAATCACACAACTCAATTCCAATAATCAATTATGAAAATATTAACAAAATAGCAGTTGCAACACCCACTCAAGAATCATCCTAAATAACTACTAATTGAGAGAGAGGGGAATTTTATCTATCTTTAATGCTAACCTAATCGATTATAGCTTACTAGATTATTAGTTCTAGACAATCTTAGGGTTGATTACTCTCTATCGAGTTATAACCTTTAACCCTAATTTATAAACCCTAATTCTATTATGGGAATTGCAATATCTCAATTAACAATTTATCCAAAACCCTAATTAGATCTGAAGTTGTCCAAAAATTATCGGGTACCTATGCAAGATCTCTCTTTGCACAATTTATCTATTTTAATTAATTCTTGTTCTATTAAATTACCTAACTCTCGTTAGCCTAATTTAATTATTTTTTACTCGGTTTACGCTCTCAGTTTATGACTGAGTTATGCAATTGCAGAAATTAAATCACAATTAATCCAATAAAACACAAATAGTCAAATTTCATTAAATCAAAGATAAAACAACCCGAAGGTGAGTTTAGACGTCCTCAACATTCATACATTCTTATTGTCAATGGCTATCCCAATTCTATACAATAATAAAATGGAAAATTAACCGGAAACAAGATTGGAATGGATGACAGAGGCAACAATGTTGGGAAACCTCTTATTCCAGGAAGTACTTCGTGTAGGCTTCTTTTCCACTTCTCTCTTCCTTCTTCTCTTTCTCAATCTCTCGATGAACTCTCTCTAGGGTTTCTCAATTGTGGCTGATGCAAAAGCTCTCTCCATCTTCTTTGCCTTGTTCTTTTTTATACCTTTTGTGTTTTGGGCAGTTCGGGGTCCGAAAGGTTCAACAACTCCCTCGAAACTTGACTTTTCTGAGTGTCTGCGCGTCTGGCCGATGCAGGCCACGATCGTGGCCCTGCATGTCACAATTGTGGGCCACATCTAAACCTTCTATCATGATCATGGCAATTAGGCCACTATTGTGGGCTGTGTCATAGGCTTCTGTCACGATTGTGGCATATGGGCCACGATCATAGGCTGGCTCCAATGCTTATGTCACGATCATGGCCAATTGTGCCATGATCGTGAGCCGTTGTTTCAGCCTGACTGTCTCCAAAACTTCTCCATTCTTCAATGTTGACCCTGAAACACTAACAAACACATCAAGGTATCTCAAAAACATAACATTTAAGCTAAAAGACTTGACTAACTTATAAAAAACACTTAAACACAATTAATTAACAAACTAACACAATTCTAACCTAATCAAATACTAAACGATTAAATTAACACTTAAATACATAACAAACTAAGCCCTAAAACATGATATAATTCACACTTATCAGTTCATATATTGTTTTAGGTACAACTTAGAGGAACAATAATCAAAATGAGCTAAAAACATATCCTTGGAGCCATCTTATTGATGTTCAATATTAGTTTTCCTTTATGGAACAAAAAGGAGATGAATTAGGGTGAAGATGGAAATAAGAATGAATGAAATGTGGAGATGGGAAAAATAATGAAAGACATGAAGTTTTGTAACTTACACAGTCATGTATTGGACCTTGTAACTCATTAAAAGCATCGAAGCATGCGAAGATGTAGTTTTAGCCTCTCTTACAACTTATAGGGTCATGTGTGGACTTACACAGCTATGTAAGTGAGCTACACGACCACTTACAAAGACCATGTAAGTTCACGAATTTGGGAAAAAATAACATACACGGTCACCTACATGCTAGTGTAATTGATCGTGTGTTGTGATAAACCCTAATTTTTACTATAAAAGGGCATTTAAGAGGCTAAATGAGTTATGAAGAGTTTAGAAACACAAAATCAGGCAGACTTCTTACCTTTTGGAGAGCTGTAAGGAGCTAACCTTCACCCTTCTAGTTTAAAACGGATATTGAGTTCGACAAACGTGTATGGGCATTTCTTAATGTAATATTATTGTTCTCACTCCTTTTTGGAATTAATTGTGTTATTTTATGATTAATGTTCTGGGATTTATGTATGAATGATTTGAACACTTCAAATATACCATTTATTTATGAACCTATTGCCAAAATCTAGATTGTAATATGTAATCATTGTAACTCTGATTCATTTGTGGTAAACTAATGCTCAAGGATTAATAGGGATAACAAAGCATAGGTTATGTAACACCCCTATACGAAACTTGTAACCAACCATATAGATGGCAACCAAATTCCTGTACAAATAGCCACAACATACATTTCTATTCATTTATAGGGTCACACATTTTTCTCTTTGATGCTACACATATGCATATTACAAAATTTCATATCATTTAACAGTATCATTGAAAAGTGGTATTACATCTTTATAGTTACATGTTAATCCAAAAGGAAAACATACAATTTCCTTTATTACACATATAACCATTTTTTAATCAAAAGACACACCCAAAGATACTTTTACTCCTTTGGTCCCTGCAGATGTTCCCTATTCTTCACTCCTACGACCTAGACCTACACGGTTTAACACCCATGCTAAGCTTGAAAACTTAGTAGGGAAAACACTTAGTTTGGATGACCCCTCACAGTAGTCATCCACCAAGCACAAACATAATGAAAATATTCTTCAACATATTATCCATATACCAAAAATGCACATTTATAAGCCAAATATTGTTATTTAATAATCATTGATACAAAGTATCAATACAAATGCAAATGCTCATCGATACGAATTATTTACATTGTCGTGCTCTATTTTTTATTTATAACCATTTACTTTACTTTTTTATGTAGCCTACATATTTTCATAGGTGTGGATAGCTATGGATATCTGAAGATATCAAAATTATGGATACTAGAAAGTATCAAACGGTGGATACCTAAAGGCATAAAACTGTGGAGACATTATAGTCTCGAAATGAAAACACCATTGGTGTCAAGTTATAACAGCTGCACTGCATCCCTATAGACATGCATATCTGTCCACCACTAAGATAATAGAGCAAGCACTGTAATATTTTCTTTAACCAATTTCCAAGTTCGCAATTCATAAATTGACCAATCATATGATATACATTTCAAGTCATAAAATATGTATCCGTGTTCATATATGCAATTCATAACTTACCACCATTAGAAGGGTGACAAAATCACACGCTTATAATCTTACTATAAACATATGAGTGATAAATATGCATATAAATCATTTATATATATGTAAGTTTTCTTTGGAATGCATTATGTTTAATGTTAAATTCCAATGTTCAATCACCTAATTCACATATGGTAAGTCCTATTTCATTTATTTCTAGGTGTTTGAAAAGTTTCATACACATTTAAAAAGGTTTGTTTAAGATTCGGTAAGGAAATGAAAAAAAACTTAAAATAATGTAATTTGGGCTAAGCCCATGGTGGTTTAAAAATAGGAAAACAATTAGTCCAAAAGCAAATCACATGAAAGACTCTAGTTGTTCCTTAATATAGATATAACAAATGTTTGAATTAGGTTTTAAGGTCTTTTATATGTTCTCCTATATCTCTAGTTTCCGTAGAACCAATAATCAGACCATTTGAACTTCCCAATCATGAGATATAAACCAAATATCACACGCTGCTCCAAAACAAGAGCAGCATTAGGTCAAAAATTTTTATCCCAATTTACAATGTCATAAAGCCAGAATTAAGTTAGAGTCTCTTCTAGAGATTTTAAGTTCCATGTCTTAGGTTTCATATAAAACTAAAATCACATAATTTAAGGTCTATAGGTTGAGTTATGACTCAAAAAATGTGACTGGTTTAAATGAACTTAAGATAGGTTGTTCGAGAGTTATACCCAAAAAACTACAGGCTGTTCAAAAATAAGGACAACAGCCAAAAGTCAAATTCAAACCAGAATTCAAAAATCTTAGAGGTAGAATCAAAGTTTGGTTCCTCCATCAAAGTTTTAGACTTATGTCTCTAGTTTAATCTCCAATTGGAATTATCCAATTTGAAGGTCTACAAGCCAAGATATGGTCAAATTACAGAAGTCTAATTAGTGGAACCTATCCGTCTAATGAGGTACACATCCCAAATCAACAAAATTTAGTCATATCATGCAAGAGAAGTGTAAAAACACATCCAATTTAATCAACAACATTCCATAAGCAAATGGGATAATTCTTCCACTAATTCCCCTCACATCACCTTCATAAATCCAAGAAAACATATAAAAAATTCCTATACATATTTCACGTCTAAGTATGTATGTCCATGCTTAAATAAAAAAATTATCCATTTACCAATGTCTTTTACATTAAGTACCATTATGTCTCTTACTATACTTAGATACACTTAATTCGTTATGTTCACTTCTTAATAAACCCTAGACATGCTATAATACTTCTAGGGTATATTTTAGGGTCTTACGGGTTAAATGACCTGAGCTTATATGGTTGTTGCCTAGATTAAACTGTTTTCTTAATACATAATGCGATTTTCACACTAAATTTAAAGAGCTTATTCTAGGTTTTTTTGACAACTAGTCTTAATTAAAGAGCTTGTTTTAATTAGATACAATCTAAGGGAAAATTGAGGCTAATAAAGCTTGTTGTTAATCTATGATTAATAGTTTTAAGGAGAGGTATGAGAACAATATGATGATTGATTATGCTCATTCGTGTGAAAGTTGAGATTGAACCGAGAAATAGATTTGAAACTCATTTGTCACTTTTATCAATTTTGTACTATTTAAATTGATTTACGTTTAATATTTTGTTTTTACATTATTTTTTAATCTAATTCAACCAAAACCCCAAGCCTAAACACCAGTTTATTCATTAGAAAAGCTAGACACACACTCTCCATGGATACAATCCTTTCTCACCACTTCTACCAATTTAGTTTTGTAAAGTTAGTTTTTGTTTTCTGGAGTGTTTGACATGCATCATATATATTTTGTTTTTATTTTCTCTTCTTTAAGCAGAGCCACTATTATTTTTTGACAAGGATGTTACACACTTAGGTTGATGATGAGGGACGACAAAGATAAAGCACTTACTTGCATTGCCTTCAACTTTGAGATTAGGTTTGGGAACTTGGTCTTTGATGAATTAGCTATTGAACCTTAGAAAACTTCATTGAGTAGGTAAAAGTTTTACGTAGACAAAAAAAGACCAAATATATTTAAAATCATACAAAAACACCATCACCTATAATAGATAAGTCACACTTTCACTTTAATACGAGAATATCATCCCTAAATACAAAAAATGTCTTGCCTCAATAAACGCTACACTAGGACTCTACAAATCCAATATAATGCCTATTTCTGAAAAATATTACTACCTATAATAGATAACTCTCACATTCACTTTAATATAAGAATACCATCATTGAATACAAAAAAATACTATGTCTCAGTATAAACTAAACTAGGACTTTATACAACAAAAACTATGCTTATGTACAAAAAATACTATCAGTAATAATAAATCACACCTTGTCTTTAATACAAGAATACTATAAGTGGCAATAAAAAATTCCTTTCCTCAATAAAAACTAATAAGGACTCTATACATCTAATACCATGCTTATATATATATAAAAAATAACCCATCCATACAAAATAAATCCCACATTCACTTAATATCTAATACCATCACTGAGTTTAAAAAATGTCACATACAATACTAATCATATGTATAAAAATTATCAAAAGTTATTACAATTAAGTAACACCTTCATATTAATATGAGAATCCATATATGATTACTAAGAATACAATGCCTTAATACACAATATACCATAACTCGATACATCCAATACCACACCTATGTTTAAAAATCTTCACTATGTGTAATAAATAAGTCAACACCTTTAATTTAATATGAGAATATCATCACTGAGTAGCAAGAATATCTGACTTAGTACATCTAATACCACACTTATGCATATAAAACACCACCACCTATAATAGTTAAGTCGCACCTTCACTTTAATATTACAATACCATTAATGAGAACAAATAATACCATGACTCAATAAAAACTATACGTAAACTTCATACATCCAATATTATGCCAATATACAGAAACACCATTACCTATAATAAATAAGTCTCATCTTCATTTTAATATAAGAATATTCTTACCGTATACGATAAATATCATGCCTAAATTAAAACTATACTAAGATTTCATATATCCAAAACTACACCTATGTATAAAATATCACCATTCTTAATAGATAAGTCACACAGTAATATTAATATGAGAATACCATCATCAAGTATAGAAAATACAATGCATATGTAAAAACTATAATAGAACTTCATATATCCAATACTATGCCTAGGTAGGATATATGCTTAATAGTCTTTCCTTTTAGCATGATTTTAAAAAAGCCTTATGCTTGTGTTTTGGATATTCTTATAGGACTTGGTATTAAAAATGAGTTATATTTTGTTCTGTCTTGTTTCAGTCTCTCTAAGGAAAAAGAGTGGATTTAAAGAACAATTGAATCAGTCTAGAGCAAGTTTATGAGACATAAGGAAAGGATTAATGACACGATAGTAACATGACACTGTGTTACTAATCTTATTCCACCATATCCCATTATATTTCTTTTTGGAGATTTTTGGTGTTATGCTTAGACTATATTCAAAGTAGGGATATTTTGTTTCTCCAAATGTAACCAACATGCCCTCATGTTCAGCCTATGTTCACTTTATCCCTATATTAACAATAATTATTTATGTAAAAGTTCTAGAATGGGAGATAAAGGAATAGGAAGTTCACATAGTCACTTGTTAGGAATAAAAATTAGGGTTTAATTTATTTTTAAAAGAGGCAGCTAGAATTTGAGAGCTTTTTGCATATATAAGTTTTGGATTAAAAAGAGTTTATTAAAAGCCAATTATAGCAACTAGAAAATACAACGAAAGATAATCTTAGGGAAGGAACAAGAAATTCATTAAGATTTAATAAGAACTTAAAGATTAAATTTTTATAAAGAAGTTTCCTTTATCTTTTTTTCCATAAACCAATTGAGACATAGATCTAGGTGAGATGGACTCTAGGATATGATGTTTTGAATTGATACTTTAATAAAATTCCTAATTTTATTGAGATTTGTTCATGTTCTTATGTTGGTTTGAATTAAAGGAACGAAAGCTAAAGATTTAACAATTAGATTCATACATTGAGACTAAGAGATAATTTGTATATATAGATCATAATGTGGATAATCAGGGTTAAATAGGTTACTCAGAAGACAACTACACGCTCTTTTCGAGTTAGGATAAACCTTTTCAGAATTCATGAATCAGAATAATGCATTCTTAGGTTATCTTAATTAGAAATGTGTTTCAATTAATTGAATCTAAAAATAGGAAATGTGTTGCTCCAAAGAGAACATAGTTTTAACTTAGGAATTCTTATCGGTCTAAGGAACTAAAGTTGTTTAGTAAATTAGAATGAAGTCAAATATAGGAAAGTTATATAAATGTCTTAGCTAGACCTAATTTATCTATAAATTATTTTATACTTAATAACTATTTTAATTTAATGTTTTAGAATTATTTATTTATTTCCTTTTAATCCATCATATTTGATAGTCTAGACAATTAAATTTGTATTTCATAATTAACAAATAGTCTTCAAGGGATCAACTAATACTCACTAGCGTTAGCTACAACTATGCTAAGCATTTGTAGTTAAAACAACACACATTAAGTTTTTAGTGCCATTGTTGGGAATTAAACTTTATTGACTTTGATTAAATTTACAAACTGGATAGACTATAATTTTGTTTTTCTTTTATTTTATGATCATTTGTTAAGTTATCTATATATTTTCTCTTTTATAATTGATATCTTGTATGCAACAAACCACAAATCTTTAGAATCCTGTTAAACTGTACCCTAGGATCGAATAAACCTTATATAAGAAGGATACTTTAGAGATAGATAGATGCTGAGGAAGCAATGATGGTCATAGAAAATATTAGGTTTTTGAAAGATTTTTCCACACTAAATGCTCAAAGGATTAGTTGGCCATTATAAGGCCCAGTATTAAAGTTAATAACTTTAAGTTGAAACCTTCTCTCCTCTCTATGGTACAACAAAATCAGCGAGGAGATCTTCCCAATGAAGATCCAAATTTACATCTCTCTATATTTTTGGAGTATTATGATACCATGGAACTTAATGATATCTCACTAGATGTCATCAAGTTAAGGTAAAGTAAGAGTACGGTTACAATCTTTACTAATGTGTTCTATCACCACTTGGGATTAATTGTCCCGAAATTTTCTTGCCAAGTACATCATGACCTGGAACCACATTGGGCACATGATAACTACCGCATACTCAAGCTAAGGATACTTACGGTACCTTTAACCCAACTATGCAAGGCTAATTGGATATCTTTAAAAACATTTTGGCAGCACAACGGTGGTATTTTGAAAATCCCAAAATGAAAAACACCTATAAATCAGTTTCAAACGCACTTCTATATTCACATTAAAACTTTACAACTTCTGGACTTTTAAGTCCACTTAAGAGCAATCTCAACAATAGTACTAAATGTTCACACATAAAGTCAGTTACAAACCATAAGAAAATCAAGAGTTAATTTACAAAATTTTAAAGCATATCAACATAATCATGAGCCATTATGCAATAAAAGTACAAAACAGATACTACCCACGTAAGGTAATACCTCGAAAATGTCAAAAAACTGCACAAACCACTCAGAGCTTCAAGCTCACTAAATTATCCTACATGGTTGGAAAGTGGAGGGGGTGAGTATGCTATGTACTTATTGAGCTAGAAAAAAGACATATATCGCAAACAGAACCCGGTACACACCAAAACCATCTAAATAACCTAAGTATGGTTTTACACATCTAATATTCATATAACCACTTATGAAGTGAATATGCATGATATAGAAACACATAGACCTAGTCTATTACTTATGCCATACTGGTTAGGAACCACATAGGCCTAGCCTATTAATTACTCTTTCAGTGAACATAAGTTCCATTTCTGGTACACATGAGTAGAAAAGCATCACATGTAAAAATCAAATCTCTTTAGAAAGCCAAATATTAGAATTAGCCAAAACAATTATGTGTGTCACCACTAGTCAGCCAAACTAGTGTGCACACCCACTAAATCCTGGTGTTGGCTTGACTTTTACCTGTGGTGAGTCCATACTACGGTCGGCAAGAGCGTAGTAGGTAATGACCTTGTCAGTGACCAGACCTTTAGGTGTGCAATCACCTGTTAGCCTTGTAGAATGGTGTCATTACAAGGACTCAACTTTTATGTGCCAATGTCAAGGGTATGGGGCTCCCTTAATTTGTTATGCCTAGCAAACAATTGGACAATTGTTTCCTCACCAATCATAAAAATCATGTACAAATATTAAGTACTAAAATCAAGGCACCATGCCTTTATTTATCGATCCAACCGATAAAATGAAACCTTGCTATGGCTCTAAGCCAAAAGAGAACACATACACGTAGCATATATGAATCAGTTATATATATGTAAGTTCCAAAACATTATTTCATACAATAAAATTCATCTTTGCACTCCAAGTGCCAAATTATTCAAAATGTAGTTCTAGAAAATCAAACATTGTCTTTTGCCCTTCAATTGTAAGTTTGTTAAAAATAATATCATTCCTCAAAATATGAAATAAAAAACATCACTTGCACTCCAAGTGCAAAGATTTATTCAAAACAATGTCATTTATTAAAAGTATAAGTATACTAGCATCTATTTGAGATTAAATTCTACTATGCATTACCTAGGTTCAAAATTCTACAAGTCATCATGCTTGTCTTGGGATGTCCGAATCCCATTTGAGAGATATGTTTCCCCTAACTCTCCTCAAAAGAAGGTGTACACTCCTTTAACTTCAACAATCCTCTATACAAGCTCCTTGATCTACAGGTCTGAAGCTTTTATACATATAAATGTAATGTACTTACTACTCAAACATATAACTCATATTTATACACCATCACATAAGTGTGTAAAACTCAACCCTTATTATTCACATAAGCTTTCTTTTGCATTTTCCAAGGCAGTAATGCCTTGATCCAATACTTAAACAGTTCAAGGCATAATTAAGCACATTTTTATCCAAGAACATTAGGCCAATACTCATTAATCTAAGTAACAACTCAAGTTTACTCTAAGTAAACATGAAAGCCTCTTTCCAATGCACACCATCAAAATCCCTAAATCCTAATCCAGGTTCACTTAGGCATTTTATCAAACACCTAAAAGCATAAACTTGAAAGCCTCCTTCCAATGAACATCATCCTCATTTTTCATCATCAATTCACATTATACATACACAATTAACATCATAGAGTTCATTTAAACCATCAATTTCAAAAGATATTCACAATTTCACCAATTTTCACTAAAGAGAGACTATTTCGGTTTTGGTTTAAGGAAACTTCTCCATGGCTCATTTTATTCATCTAAACATGTTTTATGCATAATCAAGATGGAGAACAACATATCTTAACACCAAACTCAAAATCATAATGTGGAGAGAGATGAGACAAAATTTATCCAAACTTTCCTTTGGTGATATCTTCAAATCCTTTGAAAATTTCTCAAATATAATGATAGATTTGAGTTCCTTGACCCCAAATTAATTTAGAACACCTTGGTTTGGGTTGGAGAATCAAAAACTTGGTGAAAATTGGTGATGGCCGAATGTTTCCTCTTCTCCTCCTCTCTTCTCCTTTCTTTTAATTAAAACTAAATGTTCTTAATGTTTAATTACGAGGGGGGAGGGGGGGGGGGAGGGGGCACGGTTACACCATGAAGAAGGGTATAGAATTTGACTCTTCTTTAACCAAACATGGTGAATTTACCTTTTTCCCCTTATTTTATGTGAAATTCCTATTATACCCTTCAAGCTTTTCCTAAATTTGCAATTAAGCCCAAGATTTGAGAATGACCAAAACTTTTATTTTCATTTCAGTCCTTGGACTTTTTCCAATTATAATTCAGCCCCTTAACTTTATAAAATTACATATTGGTCCTCCAAGAATTCAAAAATTACATTTAAGTCCCTTAACTTTTAACAGGTTGTAAATAAGCCTTTATGTACATCAACTTTTCAAATTAAGCTTTCTAAGTGTCTAATAAGTCTATAAATCATGTCTAATCACCTATTAGAACACATTTAACTCGACCACCATGTCCATATCCATCCAATGGAATCAATTTTACACACTTAGAAGCTTATATGTCAAAAATCTCTAAGATTTCGCATACCGGTAAACTCTAAGTTCATGGAAGGGCATATAACATTATATAGCACTAACATAAACACCCAAAGGATTCAAATACATTTTTGAACTCATATAGAACCATGTATATGTCAATATACAATAGTATCTCCAAGTACAAACCAATACAAAAGGGCTCAAAAAATCTGGCATTACAAAGTACTTCCCTTGGGGAAATACTACTCAGATTAGAAATTAAATTACAACTTTTACTTAAAGGAAAGGTGGATCATTTGTGAAGCTTACGAGAGTTATAGAGAACTATCAAGGTCATATCCTTATCATGAGCTTGAGAAGTGGCTCATTTTTAAGAAATTCTATAATAGGATGACTTACAATACTAAGATTTTAATGGATTTTACTACCAGTGGTGCTCTTATAAATAAAATCATAGATAAAGCATACAATTTGATTAAGGATATGCTCAAAATCATTATCAATGGCTAAGTAAAATAGTAGTTCCAAAGAAGACTATAGGTAAGTATGATTTTTGATGATTTAAGTCTTCTTACTACTAAGGTTGATGCTTTATCTTATAAATTTAATCATATAACTAAATTCTGTAGGAACATATAATTTTTCATATGAAGTTTATGGATCTCTAAGACATTTAGCTACTGATTGTTAATTGGGGAATTCCTTTTTTCAAGATTCATTTTTTGAATAGGATAACTATATCATCCTAACGAAACAAATGATTCTTTTTCTAACACCTACAATCTTGGTTAGAGAAATAATTCTATCTTCTCTTATAGAACCAAATTTAACTATATTCCTTAAAAAGATGTTAGGTAAGTAACAAATTTAAAATCAAAGCCCTTTAATCCCTTTCTTAAAAGTTTAATTTAGAAACCTTACTTAAGAATACTCTAATGAACTAAGTAAAGAAAAGTGAGGGGTTCACTAAGGCAATTAGATAACTCATAAAGTTAAATCTTTAGCAACCTATAGCAAGATGTTAGAAGCCCAAATTGCCCAGCAAGACAACTCTTCTGTTAACCCATCTGGTCAACTTCTTTACTAACTTGAGAACCCTAGAGAGCATTATAAGGTTGTGATATTGAGGAGTGGTAAGCTATTGGAGGATCCTATTGTAAGGAAGGTTAAGAAGGAGAAAAATAAAGAGGTTAAGTTACCTAATGAGGAAAGTGAGACCAAAGAGGAAGAAAAAAAAAGAATAGATAAGAAACCTAAAAGTGTTTCCCTTTGCACCTTATAAGTTGCCTGTTCCCTTCCCCCAGTGATTAGCTAAGGCTAAACTTGACAAAAAATTTGGGAAGCTTTTGGAATTTCTTTAAAAGTTGTATACTTGTATCCCTTTCATAGATGCTTTGAAACAAATACCTCTTGTATTAAGTTTTTGAAGGAGTTATAATCTAACAAAAGGAATTTTGAGGATTATGAAATTATAGCTTTGATTAATGATTATAAAATAGTATCTTGAGAAGTTTAATCGATATCAGTGATGCATTATGACATTTATGGTGGTGACTACTCTAATCATGAATGTTAGACACCAAAAATAGGAGTAGCCAAATTTTACGGGGAGCTAGTCTTGAAACATCCCTTATAGTGATACATATAATCTGAGGTAGTATGACTATCCCAACTTTATGTAAAACCATCAAGATTTACCAAAATTTTTATAACACCAACAATAAGAGGAGGAGCAAAGAATTGAGAAGCTTCTAATGAAAGTCATTACTACAACCTAAGCTAGCATCTAAGGAACCAAAGAGCTTTTATCCTTTATCCTTTTTCCACAACATAGGACTTTTTAATGGACATATCATTCGAATTGTCTTTGACAGGTAGCAAGGTGTTTTGTCTAGCTATATCATACCAAATTTAAGGGAGGAAGTAAATAAAATGACTTTAAGGAGTAAAATAGAGCTAAAAGTTAAAGAAAATGATAAAGGGCAGGAGTTGCAAGTTAAGGAGATGAATAAAGCTATTGCTTAAGAGGAGAAGAAAGAAAAGAAAATGAAAGATGAAGAGGAGGAGCCAAAGAAGAAGGTGGTTGAGAAACTTTTGACAATCATCTTAAGAATGAAGGGCTTCTACATCCCACAAAACAAACTTCCACAGTTAATTGAAAATCCAATGGATTTCATTATTCCTTTCTATATTGATAGTTTGTTTTAAAAAAGGAATTAGTGGATGTAGGTTGATAAGTGGAAGAAAGCTATTGATTATAGATCCAGGTTGATAAAGAGGTATGGATAAGTTAACTAAAAGACTCATAAAGAAGTGATGGTATGTAGGCAACTCAACATTTAATTATTTTATTTTGATTGCATCGCTTGTTGGATTTTTAGTAGTATTTTAATTTGTTTTCATAGTTTTAGTATTGTGGTTCTAATTTTGTTACTTTTATTTAAGATTTGATGGAGTTTTATAGGACATGAAGAAAACATCATCCATATATATAGAAGATTTCATCAGCCTAAAATAAATCTTGATGACATTACTCAAGGATTATAATAATTTATCATTAGGGGAGTACTAGTTATCTTCACCTCCTTTCCACTCATTAATTTTCATTGTTCTAGAATATTTTGTAATCAATCATTCATCTAAATTAGAGAATGAAAAAGCAATTAGTGCTAGTAATCATAACTTTTGTAGGATCAATTCGTACTCATTGATGATAGTTACAACTACTCTATGTATTTATGGCATAAAACACATATATCATGGAAACAAGGAGTCTATTAGGAGCAAATCAAAACAACTAGAGATCAAGATGAAGGATAATCTTGGGGAAGGAAGAAATTCATTTAGATTCAATAAGAACTCAAAGATTTAAGACTTATGAAGATGTTTCACTTCTCTTTTATTCTTCCTTATTTTTTGTTATTCTTTCTTATTTATTCATGAACTAATTATGATATATATCAAGTTGGGATAGAACATAGGATATGATGTTTGAATTGATACTTTGGTTTAATGAAATTCCTAGTTTTCTTGAGATTTGTTTATGTTGTTATATTGGTTTGAATGAAAGGAATAAAAGTTGTTGATTCAATAATTAGATTCATACATTAAGATCAAAAGATAATTTGTATATTTTTTGATGATAACATAGATAATGGGGTTGGAAAGTATTACTTGATAGATAAACATGTGATCTTTTTAGGTCAGGATAAAACCTATAACAAGAATTCATTAATCAAATTAATGCATTCTTTGGTTGCCTTAAATAAAAAGGGATTTAAGCTAATTCAATCTAAGAATAGGAATTATGTTGCTCTAGATTATAGCTGTAACTTAGGAATTCTTATTAATATAAGGAATTAGAGTTGTTCCTTAAACTATAGTGAAGTGAAACATAATAAAGTCCGAGGGAATGTCTTACTTGGATCTCATTTATTAATAGATCATTTTGTACTTAATCATTGTTTTAATTTGATGTCTTAGAATTGTTCGTTTATTTAATTTCAACAATCATGTTTGATAGTCTAAACAATTAAATTTGTGAGGAATTAATAATTAATAACTAGTCCTTGTGGAAATAACATATACTCACTAGTGCTAAAGACAGTTATGTTATGCATCTACAATTAAAATAACACACATTGACCTATATAAAATACTACCACCTATAAAAGATTAGTCACACCTTTACTTTAATATCAAATTACTGTCATCAAGTATAAAGAATACCGTGCCTCAATAAAAATTATACTAGAACTCCATACATCCAATATTATGCATATGTACTAAAGATATCTCTACCTGTAATAGATAATTCTCACCATCAATTTGATATCAAAATACCGTCACTGAGTAAAAAATGCATTACCTCAATAAAAGCTATACTAGAACTTCAAACATTAATAACACATCTATATATAATAAGTACTACCACCCTTGACAATGTTTCACCTTAAATTTGATATGAGAATATAATAATTGAGTATTAAAAAATACCATAGCTTAATAAAAAATACACAAGGATTTCACATATTCGATACCACATCTATATGTAAAAAGTTCCACCACCCTTAACAGGTAAGTCTCACCTTTAACTTTAATATAAGAATACCATCACCAAGTATAAAAAAATCTATGTCTTAATAAAAAAACTATATTCGAACTTTATACATGTAATACCAAGCCTATGTACAAAAAATACCACTACTCATGATAAATAGGTCACATCTTTACTTTAATATGAGAATACCATTACCAAGTATAAAAAAAGCCTTAAAAAACTACACCATGAATTTTTACATGTAATACCATATCTATGTACAAAAAATGCCACCATCTATAGTAGATATTTTGTACCTTCACTTTAATATGAGAATACCGTCATTAAGTAAAAAGAATACCAAAACTCATTACAAACTATATCAGGACTTCATACAGCCAATACCGTGCTTATGTACAAAAAATACTACTATTCATAATAGATAAGTTACACCTTCATTTTAATATGAGAATACCATCACCATGTAAAAGAATAGCATGACTTGATAAAAACTATATCAGGACTTCATATATCCAATACCATGCCTATGTTTAAAAAGTACCACCACCCATAATAAATAAGTCACACCTTCAATTTAATATTATAATACTATCATCAAGTATAAAAAGTACCAACATAATAAAAAATATACTAGGATTATGTATATTCGATACCATGCTATTATATATATATAATACCACCACTTATAACAGATAAGTCACACCTTCACTTTAATATTAGAATACCATCACAAGTATAAAAAAATCATGTACAACCTTTATACATTTAATATCACTGATGTGTATAAAACATAGCAACACTCATTATTGATAAGTAACACCTTCACTGTAATATGGGAATCCCTGAGTACCATGCCTTAATACACGCTATACTAGGACTCCATATATGTAATACCACATTATGTATAAAAATTTCCACTACTTATAATAGATAAGCCACACCTTCAATTTAATATGAGAATATCTTCACTGAATAGAATGCCATGCTCAATACAAACTATACCAAGACTTCATACATTTAATACTATGCTTATCTACATAAATTACCACCACCTATAATAGAAATGTCATGCATTCACTTCAATATCAAAATACCATTACCTAGGATAAAGAATACCATGCTTGAATAAAAACTATACTATAACTGCATACATCTAATACCATAAGTATGTATAAAAATATCATCACCTTTAATAGATAAGTCACACCTTTATTTTAATATCAGAATACCATTATGATAATACCATGTTTTAATACAAACTATAGTAGGTCTGATTATGTTTCATACCATATTTGTTTATAAAAATTTCTATGACACATTAAGAATAAGTAACAAATGTAAAAAGTGAATTTTCTATTAACAAATTAAGATAATATAATGCTTCAATATGGAGGACACATATTGGTACACCCTTCTGCATCAAAGTGTATCTATAAAAGTTTATGTTTAACAAAGTTAATTACATAGTCATATGGTCAACCTTATTATTATTTGAAATTTTTAATAGCAATATAAAGTGCATAGATGGCATATAATCAAGCTTCAATCTATATCCATTAAAAGATTTTCTCCACACTATTAACTACATACCTATATACTGAACTTTGTTCTTGTTATAAAATTTGTATGAAAATTGTTAAGGACACATATATCATATGCTTGTATACATAATTGTGCTTTTTCTTAACATTTTATAGCACACATTTATTTACACACCCATATGGTCATATGTGTTCTTGTTACCTTTTATGAACAAATAATATAAAGGAAATAGATTGTTACACGACGATGTACCAAACTATGTAGAATTAACATTTTAGTGGACACCATTACTGACACAGTCCTGACTATTTTATTGTTAGAATTATTAAAGGCACTGGTTTAAAGGAAACAAATTTCTATATGCCCATTTACCAAATTGTCTCCATTATAGAAATTTATAGTCTTAAAGGTAATAAAGTAAGTAAAATAATAGGTACAAAGCTTTCTTGAGATGTTTTGAAAAAAAAACTCCTCATGCCTAGTGTCACGAATATGTTTTTAAAAATACCATTATAGATAATGATGTAGTTTCCTTTGTTTGAAGCTTGTTTGAGACACTATGTCAATGGCTTTTTCTACCTAGTTTATCAATAACATCTAGTTATTTCATTTGCTAGTGTCTAATATAATCTAAAAATAATTAACCCAAATCTTTGATAATCATTCCTACCATTTATATGTTTGATAGTAAACAAGGTTATTGGAACGTCTATATACCCAGATTTCAATAACTAAAGTAGACATGGTCAGCAGACAATGTAGCTTCTATTTATATATCTATCTTAATGGATTTTATAAGTACTTTATTATAGTATGTATGTTTACTCGTGCATTTAGACTTGTTTTTATATAAATTGATGGGTTATTGAAAATGACTAAGTCAGTGAGGTATAGAGTTAAGCATAATGTGATCCTGTTAGTTTGTGGTTTTCATGATATTAGATACAAATTCATTACACGTAGCCTATTTCGGTGGTGTTTTATTAGATAATGTAATTATATTTTAATTGATGTGTTATGTGATAATATGTAGGTCAGAGATGAAGTTGTTTCTAGGAGGATAAGTAATCAAATGTGGGATTAAAGAACAAAGTCTAAAAATTATACCTAATAAAATATATTAATATGGTGTAGTTATGAAGTATTAATGATATGCATGATTATGACTAATGCAACTTAATTGTTTATAGAGTTGTCAAATGTGAGGTTATTTTAAGAAGGTATTTAAATTGGTGCAAAACTTTAGTTTAGAGTAGATGAAGTGGGCCACTAAGATGAATTTTAGCAAGCTTAGAGAGAATGAGAGGTTTAGGGTTATAAGGAATGTATGATATTAATTGTGTATCTGATTTGATCCTCATACGTTATCATTAAGAATAAAAAAGGATCAAGTAGTATGATATTAATGATGACACAATGGCATAGATTATGGGGCTACAAATAGAAAAAAATAGATAATACACAAAAATTGATGAGTTATTAATAGGATGATGAAATCAATGATTCACAAATTTTTATAAAGTACACACTTGATAAAGTGAGGGGCACATAAATAAATGAATGTTTGTAGCAAAACTTTCTCCTATATAAGTTAGATTTTTTGGTTTCCCAACACTAATTATGTATAAGCCTACATCTATTACATATTCTTTTCTAAGTTGAAATTGTGGGAAGTTTGTTTTGGTACATTTCATCCTCAACCATCTTTGTAAGTATGCTTACAAGTTCTTCAAAATTGTAGAGGCCAAAGATGTAGCAACTTCCATGGATATTAACAGTGATGTAGCACCTTCTATGGGTGGATGCATAGTTATTTTTATGGTAAGTCATATATGGTATAAAAGTTATTATTATTAGTTAAAATATAAAGGTGTACATGTTATATAATTAATTAAAACTGACTCGAATTATAATTTGTTTATAGATTTATTATCTTGATAGGGTACATATGGATCAATTGTTCAAATAGGGGAATGGTTAATTTTTTATCTTTGGATGATGAAAGTATCAACAAGGCATTAACTGCTAAAAGAGTATCACAGGGAGTATATAGGAAGTTGAGAGTAATATTGATATTGGAAAATTTACAGTCACATTTAATAAATAAGAATATTTAAATTGATTAATATTTGATAATTTATGATAGAATTAGAGGTTTAATTACAATGATGATCACTTGATGAAGTGTTATGGAGGTTGGGAAGTTATGACAAGGCTTTATGATCGATAATAGATGTAAAGGTAATGAGTTCGTCAAGAATCTTGGGTTATTATATGACTATTTCGTATTTATGTTTTACGTGAATAATTGTTGATATTTTAGTTTAATGTTAAGGAAGAGAAGAAGTTATAAGGCTTAAGGTGGTTTCAATAATGAAGATGAATATTAAAGAATTATTTATATGGCATAAAAGGCTGCTAATGATAGAACTAAAAAATAGAAGATGTCTTGAGGCATAGGGAGATGTCAATGATGGATAAGGATGAGAGTGGGAGAAGAGATAAGGAGATAGTGATTAAAGAGAGGAAGAAGAGAAAGTTGAAGAAAATAATATATATTGAATAAGGATTGTGATAATTAAAAAGCAATCTATATCTTGTTTAAGAACTTTAGCTTCTGAATTTGTGTCTATTAAGTTCTCAGAAGAAAAGCTAGTTCAAAAACAAGGTAACATCATTGTTATAGTATGATTTAATGATTATTAATGGGCATATTGTTGAATATTATTTAATCTTTTTAGTTGTGTTGGTTAAAATATTGCTAAAAACCTACCAATAGTACGATTATCAAGAATATCAAGTTCGGACTCACATTGAGTGATTTCTTTGCATGTTTTAACTTTAGGGAGCTGCATATGTAACATGATGGACAATAGCATCAATTTTATTACTAGAGAGTGTGGTTTTTAAGGTTCATCTAGGTAGGTACATAATGGACTCCATGTTTGCAGAGAGTAATTTTGGTATATTTAGTTTTGAAGAAACTAATTAAAAATGTTATACAAGACTTATATATCATACTGTACTATAATTAGGTGGATGTAATCTAATTGTTGGATGAAAACATGTAGAAAACCTTATTCTTTATCAAATTCTCACATTTTGTTCCCAAGTATGTAAGAAATATTAGGAAGGACTTGGATTTTGGCATTCTTGAATGCATAACTAGCTTCATACATATATTTTTCATCCGAATACTTCATAATGATCATTGTTGGTGTTGCTGTATCCATATGGAAACAATATACAACATAAAATTTGAATCCACTCATAGGGAGGATGGTGCTAAAAAAAAATTGTACAGAGCACTGATTTATATGTTATATATGACAATATAAACCTTTTTGCACTATGCCTAACATCACGAAATATTTGTTCGGGAATGTAGGAACATATCTTGTGGTAGATGGTAGTGTATTTTGGTGCACAATATGATAATAAAGTCTCATAGTCCATATTTACTATCCTATATGCCACAAAATTTCCGAACAAGTAAGATTAACATGTTGTTTATGTTATTTTTAATGCAAAACTAGGTTTTCCCCCCTATTATATACATTGGTATAATGTTGAATTCTATATATTTAACAACATTTTGAGTATGCTTTTCTAAGGATTTCATTTAGAAATAATTATGGGATTTAAACATATTGTGTTTGGAATTTTTGTATGGGGACTGACATCTAGCATCATCAATTAAGGTAGGTTCATGTTTTTATGTTATGTCCAATATATTGTTGGTAACATATATGAAATATGGGTTATAGCGGAAGAAGTCAACAAAGATTTACAAGCACGTATGTAATTAGGTGATGCCCAACAATTTCAATTCTTTTCACTGTTTATATTAGCCTTTGGTAATGAACTGCATATTAAAACATGTAAACAAACACAATAGGCACTTGATTTGTTCATTTTGTAATATTATATTTGGCTTATGCTCATATGCTTTGTTTTTAGTTAGATCAATGAAAGATTGAAGTCGCATTTACAATTATTTTTAACTTATATTTAATTTTTATGACTATAACTTACGTGGATATAACTATTTTATATAAAGTTAAGTACTGAATGATTATATTATCTATGAGAAAACAAACCTTATGCTTCCTGATTATTACTAGTTACCATCACCTTAGAAAGGAAAGGGATTTAAGAATGTGGGAAAGAATGGTATAACTAAACTATGAATATAGTTGGAACATTCTAACCAAGAAGATAACGCATCAAGCTATTTATTAAGGACATATTGATCCTCTTCCATAAGGATCACAAATAAGGGATCCTTAAGGAATTTGAGCCTATACAATATTAAATTCTAAAACCCATTTAAAAATCAATGTTAATTATCAAATTCTCTCTATCTTAGGTATGTTATTTAATAATGGTGATAATGGTGGAAGATGGCAGTTAATAATAATATCAACACCTCTATAGATGCCAGTAACTCCTTTCGCCACTTCTTCTTTTTGCATGTAAAATCAAAGAAGAAGCACTTATAGTTTAATAATATTAAAATTCTTCTTATAGTTTAGTAAAAATCAATCAATTTTTCATTTAACTGAATGTTTATTTTTACAGTTTATAAAAGTGAACTGAACAAAAAATTGGCTAATAATTGATTATTCAAGTTAAACTAGCTAATTTTTTTTAATCATTGTGTTAGTTAATAAACACGTATTCCCTTATAATTGTAGGACATTTACTTATAACCATGCGTTGCTTTATGTGTAATTCTTCCCAACCTCTAACACATACTAATTTTACGGTGAAGGTTATAGATATTCTAAAAACAAATGAACTAGTAATTGTTATAAATTTTGGGTAAAAATGATTCATACATCAAAACATGGGACATTGGGGAATGAAAGAAAGGCCAAAAACATTAAGAATTTGAACAACCTATGCTTTAGTTCTCTAAAATGCAATAATTAAAAAGGTATGAAATTCTGAGAAAAGGAATTTCAAACTAAATAGGTTAGTTTAATTGTATACGATTGTATAAATAAATTTAGCTGTGGAACTTCTAGAAATGGTTAATAATATGGGTTTCTTCATTTTTTTTTCAAATTTATAAAGATGCCTACAATAAAATCATGATTGAAAATTTGAAAACTTTTGAGTTTCAGTAAATATGTAGGAATGGAAAAGTCTAATGGTATTGTTTTCCAGATGGGTGGTCAAATTTCACAACGTCAACCTTCAAATTTAGAGTGAAGTGTGAGTTTTATTTTCTGGGTTATATGCAAATATTTGGATATCTAACTTCCAAATTTGACTTCCCTAAGGAAGTTTGCATGACCTTAATAATTTAGAAAAAGATCTCTTGTGGATATTGAATAAAAAAAGGTTCTAACGGTTTTTTTATAATAACAAAACATAACTACTGCTAATAAGTTTATTGTTTTGATGAAATACAAATATAAGAACAAAATGAAGCCTAAAATCTTGAAGATAGAATATGAAGTTAAAGTTTGTAACCACCAAAATGAACGTCAAACCAATAACAAAAGAAGATCAAGGCTTATCAAGGCCATTCTTTAGTTGTAATGTTAATTGTAATGTCATTTAATCAATTATATGTTCGAAAATGCTTACTATGTGTAAACGTTTTACTTCACTTTATTGAATGAGTCTTTCCATTCTTCAAGAGGCATTGAATGTGACACCTCAAATTTTGGTGACTTAGAATTTTTAGAAAAAGATTAAGAATAATTGATGTTAGTATACAAAATAGAGAAAATGTGTTGGAGTGAAATAAATTACAATTATTAGAGGAAAATTATTTTGAGGTAATTAATATGGCTAGAAGTGATAAAATATTTTGAAATATATTATGAAAATAAACTAAAAGGAGAATGGATAATTGAAGGAAAAAAAGAAAGAAATAGTTGTAGAGATGCTCATTAAGGCATAGTTAGAATTTCACTCTATATTGCAGGAATGGAAAGTTTTAAAATATTCCATTTAAAATTTAATATATAAAAAATGGATTTGGAATAGAAGAGGATGACATTCCTAGAGAAGAAGATGCAAAGACAGTGAAGGAAAAATAGAAAAGGAAGAGGTTCCTAAAAATAGGTGAGTGGGATTGCATCCCTTCTTAAGCACCTTTTAAAACTAAACTTTTATTTGAAGATTTTGAGTACTTTTTTTTGGGATACTAATCTTTCATGGCTATTTATATGTGTTCTCAATTTCTATAAATTTTTTTGAGGAAATTTTGTTTATTTTATGAAATATAGGTTAATAAGTGTAGCTACTCTGTTTTAACGTAAATGATTAAGTTGTATTGCTCTAATTATTTTGGGATCAGAACTTGAGAATTTGACAAAGTGTAAAACATAAAAGTTCTAGATATACATGTATAGTTTATCTCATAAAATAAAAAGTGCCTAGATTTTATACGTAAAGAGATATGGTCGAATTTCCAAAATTATCTGTCTAGTAAGGCTAATGTTGAATTTATGATTGTACTTCTAATTTAAGGGCAAAAAAAACTGATTTAAAAGTTCGTTAAATTGTGTAAGTTGTAGGTTCAAGATGAAGTGTAGTAGTTTGTAAAATGGTTATAGTAAATTCATAATGGATTAGGAGATATAGTTGATTTACCATAGGTTATTTAGGGTGTTATAACATCAGATGTGTTCTAGTATTGGGAGCTAATTTTAGGGATAGTATGAATTGAATTTGAGTAGGTTTATAACACAAAATTGTATATAGATATGATTAATAAGTGTGTAAATTTTTTGATTTATATCTAAATTTATTTCAAGTTATGTTAATTGAGAATTTTTTCCTTTATAAGTAAAATATGAAATTTGGTAAGTCATTATGAATCTCCCATAAGAAGGTTGTGTTGAAATTTTATGACATGTGCCTTGAACTTTTTTCTTGAGTGGAAATTGGTTGTTTGTTAAAAAATGTCTTGTGAAGTGAAGTGTTCTCGACAAAAAAAATTGATAATGAATGGATTGATTGAATGAAAAAGAATGAAAGACCTAAGTGAGGTGACTTGGGCAAATTTCTTTAAACAAAGACCTAAATGAGGTGGCTTCGGCAAAAGGCCTAAATAAGGTGACTTGAGCAAATTTATTTAGCAAATAACTAATTGAGGTAGGTTGGGCAAAAGAACTTAGTGAGGTGACTTAGGAAAATTTTCTTTAAACAAAGGCCTAAGTGAGGTAACTTAGGCAAACTTCCTTAAATAAGACATAAGTAAGGTTGCTTAGGCAAAAGATCTAAGTGGGGTGATTTAGGTAAAATTTCCTTTAAAAAGACCTAAGTGAGTTGACTTAGGTAAATTTCCTTAAACAAGACCTAAGTGAGGTGGCTTAGGCAAAAGTCCAAGGTAAGGTGACTTAGGAAAAGTTCCTTAAATAAATACTTATATAAGGAAGCTTAGGCAAAAAACCCAAAGTGAGGTGACTTAGGCAATGAAATAGGGACTACCCAGGATAAAGAGTTAACGGAAATAAATAAAAAACTTAATAAAAGGCATATGTAATAAAATTGAGCTACATGTGTCCTTAATGTTTGATATGGTATTGCTTGTTCAAGAAAATGATATCTTGTTAAGTGGTTAATGATTGTGGTGATTGATGAACTTTTGCCCTAATGAATGTGACAATTCTTGATTCAAGAAATGAAGTTTTACTTAAACCTTGATATGAAATGTGGAAATTGACCTTATGCTTTGATATGGGTGATACTTGTATTGGAGTGTTGCAGAATATCCAATAGGCATGGTTGTTCAAAATCACAGGTAAGAAACTTGTGACTTGTTTTATAAACTAAATGGTTTTCAAAATGAAAATAAAATTTTCTTATGCATAATCAATCACTGATAAAATTTTTTCCTTTAATGAATGTAGTACTCATGTTTTCATTATTTTTCTCATTCCCCAGGAAAAAGAGGAAAAGTTACTTGATTCAACTAATTAGTGACATCAACAGTAAGCTTCAATAAGGTCTAGACAAGGTCGACCAAAGTTGTTTATTTGCTTTTTTTCTCAAGTATTTAGAACATTATGTCTTTAAATGCCAATGTAAACATTTGAGGCATTAGTGTGGTTGTGAAATTATAGACTGAAATTATTATTATTTCTATTATGTTGTTACCATGTAGGATTTAAACTTGCGTATTGAATGATGATGAGATTACATTTAGTCTATTATGATGAATTAATGAAAGAATTATGCCTATTTAGACTTAAAATATCTTATTAATTGAATGGTGATTAGATAGAAAGAATGTAAGAATAAGTTAAGTCTATTAGCTTAGCACCCAATATCATGTTAACAATATAGCATCTATATCGAGCTTTATTAAGGTGGGGAAGTGATATTGAAGCTTTTAGGTTTAGTATAAAAGCCCCTCAATATTTCAAACAAACTTTAAGTAACATTTTAGTAATTGTTTAAATCATAATTGCATTAAAAAATTAATTTTAAGTATTTTAAGTTGTTAAAATCATGTTTTGAGGTGATTGTTCCACCTATATGGGTTAGTGGTTAACTAATATAAGTTGTTAATTTTGATATCCTATGAGTTTGCTATAACATTGGTTAATGTATTGGTTAACCAATATGCCATATTGGCTAACCAAAATGCCTACTAGTCGACTAGTATCTCAATGACTAGTAAAACGAGTACTTTTAATTTGTACTAATTGACCAATATAATACCACAAGTAGCTGTTATAACATCTAATTCTTGTCTCCAATGATAAGTAAAGGTCCAAAACCCCTATAAATATGTATTTTCTCATTGGTTTTAGCATCAAGAAGAATTTGGGTGTATTTTACACACAATTCTACGTGTTTTTCAATGAGCGAGCCTCTTTTGGAGTTATCAAGTGATAAAGTGAGTTATTATGAGTTGTAAGATTTGTTTAGGGAATTATATTATTGTACTTTATTTCTATCTTTAGTCTTTATGTTAATAGTGCTCTACTTATGTTTTTGTGCCAGGTAGGGAAATCATTCCCCATTCTAGCCCCTCAAGCTCATCTTTTTAGAGAGAATCTTCCTTCAAAATTAGGATCATTTTTTTGCCCTTTTATGAAATGGAGATAGAAGGAATGCCTTAGAATTCTTTAGTCTTAAGGGCCACATACAATGACGAAATGAGTCCTTTGCACCAATAATTTATTGTATACAATTATGGCTTTAAATTATCCCTTCTATTTAAAATATTTCCTTTAGGAGAATGAATGGACTAAAAAGGTTTGACTCCATCTTCCAAGCTTAGGTAGGAAAAGAAGTTCTCAATCTACTATAGAGAAGGTTTGTACTTCACTGCTAGAAGTTTGTTAAAAACATATGCTACAAGGCCTTTACCATATGCTGGTGTCCATTTCAAATTTTGTAAAAGGTTAATCAATAAGGGAATAATTTGGTATTGAATCTTCCTCTAACAATTTATTTTTTTTCATCCCTTTTTAATATATGATATTCATTTTTAAACAAAAAAAGGATATGAATCAATTTAATAAAAACGTCACTTCTACCCTGTGTGGTGTTGGAGCTTAGGCCACTAGGAAGACTTATACTTATACTTATAGACTTCCATTAGGGCATATACTTTTACATGATCTATCTCTTAGGCTATTACATCTTATATATAAACAACATTCTTTGGACCTTTTGTTATAATATCGTATAATATAGTAGGTAGTCCTTCCTTCTTGCTTACTTCCACTAGATGTAACAAAGTAGGGCACTCCTACTACACAATAAGAAACACCTTAGTTATAAGGAGACCTCTTATTATAAACATTACCCTAAAATCCTAAAATTTGGATAACTTAGGCAAGGACTTAAAATAGAAGGCACACTTGAAGTAAATTCTTACTTATTTCTTTCCACACTTTATACAGAGTCTTCCACTAGTTAAGATCAACAGGAACTTCTACGCAAACTCAAGAGGCTTAGCTTTTTTCTGCAAATTCTACTCCTTTGAAAAAGGTTTCCTTATAACAATAATAGGCACACACTGGGAATGCCTTATATATTGCTTTTGGGCAACCTTCTTAAACAAATAAGTGATCCATTTGAGGAACATTGGGACCCTCTGCCAATAGGGTATGATTAAAACACCATCCCTTATCTATCTATGCAGCAGTTGAGCAATCATAACATAGACTAGGCTTTTTAACTCTGTTAGACCATAATATTTGATGATCAAAGCCTAAAATCAAAGATTTCTTTTCTAAAATGATGTAAATTATAAAAAATATGATAGATCCATAGCAGTTCAATTTAGTTTCTTATAGAACTATCTTGACCATCTTTTATAGAAAATGGGATATGAGCCAAAGATCAACCTAGTAACTAAAAAGGAAGCAAGGAATAAAAAATTTGCTTCTAGTGCTGAAGAATAAAAACTTTCTCTACTTTGAAAAAGGTTAATTTTAGGCTCTTTTCTTACAATTTGCCTTTATTTTAAACTCTTATATAGCTATTTATAGCATTTTGTATATTCTGATCGCCTTTAATGGATAAATTCATTATGTTTTTCTATTAAAAAAATAATTAGAAAGTTTTAGGGAACATCCAATAAAAATATCACCATTAAGATTATAAATATCCCAAAAGGGTGACAACCACCTTTGACCTATACCATACATACCTACTTAAAAAAGAGTATGATAAACCAAGAAGAAGGTCAGTTAATGAATTAAGGTCTACTTGACCAAGCTTAGTAAAGAGGATTTCTAGCTCCTCTTGAGCACATGAGAATTATTTGATCTAATTTAGGTCTAAGAGCCAACCCTTAACCATAGTTATTTGTATAACGGAGCAACTAAAGTTACTTATTTACCTTCCTTATATTCATGTCATAAAACTTAGGAATAACCAATAAATAGCATAGAGCATCATCAACATGTCAAAAATTTTGCTTACATGACTAGCTACATCAACACCATTAATAGAAGCTTTAACATTAGGTTATTTTATAAAAAATTGAAAGTTATAGCATTTTAGTGCCACTATTGAATTCCAGGCTAGTATTACAAATTTAAGTAAAGTTTAAGATTTTTTATATTTAACTCAATGGAAAACCTAAAACTACTAACTAGTTTAAAATAAAATAATAAATAGAATGATGTTGTTTTACTTTGATTAAATAAATATGAAATAAAGAAAACTTAAGTTAGAAGCTAAGAGAAAGTGCTTCATATAATATTACTTCTGATTTCATCATTTTGTTAACATATAATGGATATATTAAACTAGATCGGTAGGATCTCCTAAATATGTAAAATTACTTTCTCATGAGTTACAACCGTCTACTCGTTAGTTGGTTAATTAGTACTTCTACCAAGCTAACACTCCTTTGAATGCAAAATCCATGAAAGGTTTCATCCTAACACAAATAATATCATGTAAGTCTCTCTCAAGCACCTTATTGACCCCTATTATCTATGTCATGTTCCATCTATAAGTAAACTCTCTCTAGGCGTCTATAAGTGAATTATAATTAGAATTAGTTGCTAGCATAACTAAGTTATACACTAAGATTAACTGAAATCAATTCATAGAAATATATTTGATTTTATAAATAAAACAAATCTATATATACGTAAATAAAAAACCTAGCATTTTTCGTTTCCAAATAAAGAAAAGCATTTAAATTTGAATCATAGTCAAATCAATAAAACCAATAGACAAAAATAAGAAAAACAAGGTAGAAATATGTCTAGATAAAAATCATGATTTTGCCAATAACTTGATTTGTTAAGATATAGTTGAATTTTGATTCTTTGATGGAAACAACCCTGAAATCAATCTTCTGAGGGTTCATAGACCCCTTAACAACTAACCTTAATTCTTTGTAAAAAAAGAAGATGTGTCTAAAGTGTAAAGTCTCCTAAAAGAATTAGAGTTTCTATGTTTTATATATTTTTCATACCTTTGGACATAATTTGAGTCATAACTATGGACCCTTCTATTTCCTTTGGGGAAGAAACGTGGTCTATGATACTTCCATGCCCTATGTTATGGTTCTTCCTATTTTGTAGTTAACACAACATATAGTCTCTTTAGACTATGTTCTAAACCATATCTCTTATTGCTTCTGATACATACAGGACATGGACTAGCACATGAGTATGGAACAATTTAGGTTCTCTAATATTTGTGATTTTATTTATAGTTTTACTTGAAATAGCTTTTAATTCTTGAATAATCTCATCTCAAGGTTAATCTATCACAATTACCTAAAAAACTAAAATAACTAAGTAAAACAAAGGAAAATATAAAACTAAAGTAAAATACTTAAGATAATATTTGTATTTTTTTTGTACATCAATCAATTTTTCACATTTATTAGCTGTTATAATAAACATGGTGATCTTTGAGTCAAGATTGCATAGAGTCTATAAGCCCATCACATTTGCATAGCTAGCATTACTTTCCTTACTATATTTTTATGCATCTCGGGTGCATACTAATAATCCAGGAGAGTGCTAGCTTTGATTGCATTCTCTGGCCTCCTTGCAAAGTAAAATCTGATCTTCCATCTATAAAACTACCTTTGACTAGTTATTCTCCCTTAGTTTTTCCACTTCCAAGATGGTCTAGCATTCCTTTCTTTCCACATTCTATTTACACAAGATCCTAAAGCAAAGATTAACACCCCTTTATCACCGTTGGGAAGACTCCTCTCAGCTAGTAACCAATTCAGGAATTCAATAGCATTCGAGTTATAATTATTGAGATAACATAGCTGCAAAATGCTTCTCGACATACCTCAGGTATAATTACAGTTGAAGTATAAAGTTTCCAGAACCTCTTGGTTCTCTTTACATAAGAAACAGATATTACGAACATGTAAGTAATTGATTTTATCGAGTGTTGCTAATCTATCTCTAAGAACAAACCAACAAAAAATATGTTGTTTTTTACTAACATAATTAATCAAATATAGATTTAGTTCAATAAACAGTGTATATTACGCTAACAAAAAATTGCAATTATTAAATTTAATAATTCTAATTTTATTTTTATTTAGATAAACACAAACTTTTTTTAAAAACTTCATAATTTTTTATTGCAATTTGATAATTTAATTTCTAAATTTCTAGCTTCCTAAATTTTAAATTTAATAATAGAAATATTATGGAGAATAATTAATTGATATAAAAGAATTTTCGATCATTTAACTTAAATATCGCATTTTATTTTTTCATTTAATTATTCATCTGTTTGTTTCAGTCTTTAAATTTTTATATTGATAAAACTTGTAACCGTGATTCTTAAGATGCATACTAGATAAGCTATCGGATGCATATGCAATATTATGTAAAATCTTTATTTTAAATAAATCACTTAATGAGTACTTAACGATATCAATATCTTTTTTAATGTTGCCTATTTGACATAGATGGATCTTATATTAGACACACATCACTTTCTTCGTGAATCAACATATGTCAATTAACAATCCCCAAGTCAATCAAATTAAAGAACCTCCAAATTAATTTGGAAATTTAATCTAATCCCTAAATTAAATTAGAGATTCGTGCAAAACCCAAAATTTAAATTTTAAAATAAATATTTTCAAACTAACTCATTTTGTAATAGACCACAAAATACTTGTTATTGTCCTATATAGTTGTCTAGATGTAATGAGCATATCGTCTCATTTGAAGTCTATTGGTATACGACTCAAGTCTCATTTTCTATTAGATATTCGTGTGCCACAAATGATTGAATAGATCTTGTAACTTAAAGTTATGTTATTATTAATATTAACCCTTTATCCACGAAAACTGTAATTATTGATCACTTCTTTTTACTACCTTTACTTTATGTAACAACTTCTTAGTCGATGAAAGGAATCTTACCTTCAACGCTAGGGAATTTGTCTTATTTGTTATTTTGCCTTTACGTCAATGCTAAAGAAAACAAGTAGTCCGATGTTACTTTGTGAATCATTTAACATGCTCCAGTTTCTCCTTTCTCCTGTAATTAGTTAAATGTACCATGATCCAATTGTTCAATTTTTACGAATTATAGTTAATTGTAATAAGATTTCAATTTTGAGTTTCACAATTTGATTTTTTAAGGGCCTTTCTAGCAGGGTGAAATGTGTCTCCCACATAGAACCTGTCTATGCCACATAGACTCTTCGTTATATGGAGTTCTTAGCAATGTCTAAGGACTAAAACAAAAATACTAAGATTTAGAGATTAAAGATAAGATAACTAATTTTAAGGATATATATATATATATATATATATATATCCTTAAAATTAGTTAT